>VZRR01011908.1:0-103137 GCA_013398015.1 Oreocharis arfaki
GGGCCGGGCCGGGCCGGGGCGGGCCGTGCTAGGGCGCCTGCGCCGGCGGCGCGGAGCGCGGCGGAGCGGGACGGACCGAACTGGAACAAAACAAACGGTGCTTTGTATTGCCTGAAAGGCTCCGCGCCCCGCGCAGCGCCCGCGGAGAGGGACAGCAACACCGTGCGGCTGCCGGATTTGCTTTTTCAACTCTTTTAAATTATTTTAATTTTTTTTTTCTTAATAACAGGGAAAAGGGACGGCGCGGAGGGGCGGGCGAGAGGCGGTGCGCGCCCTCCGCGGGCGCGGAGCCTTGCGGGCGGTGATGGCCTGAGCGGGCGGCGGGTCCGCGCCCCCTGCGCACCTGCCGAGCGCGCTCCGCGGGCGCGGAGGAACGCGCAGCGCCATGTCGCGGGTCGTGCAGAAGAAGAACCACTGGTCCAGCCGGGTGCGGCAGTGCGCGCTGACCCGCGGGCCCGGCGGGCAGCTGGGCTTCGCCCTGCTCGGCGGTGCGGAGCACGGCGAGTTCCCGTACGCGGGCGCGGCGGCGGGGGACGGCGAGGCGGCGCTGAGCGAGGGCGAGCTGCTGCTGGAGGTACAGGGGGTCCGCGTGTCGGGGCTGCCGCGCTACGACGTGCTGGAAGTGATCCGGAGCTGCAAGGACCCCATCGTGGTGAAAGCCGTCCGACAAGGTGCGAGGGGGACGCGGAGCGACGCGGCGGGACGGGAAGGACTTGCTCCGCGCTGCCCGCGGGGGTTGCGGGGCTAGGTGGCCACGGGCCACTGCGGTGCCAGGGGTGGCGAACATCAGCCCTGCGGGGCAGCGCAGGGCCCCGACAGAGGCACTGACGCGGGTGGCGGTGCACCCACGCGTGTGCTCCCCTTCTGCGAGGGCAGTGATGCACAGGCACCTCCTCGTCCGGACCCGTCTGCAGCCGCCCCGCAGTCCCTTGCCCTGCGCTAAGCGCAGTGAGCAATTGCGTGAGACTTTCCCAAAGGCACCGCGGAGCCGCCAGCCCTCCCTGCGGGGAACTCGCGCTTGTCCGGGGGAGCTCGTTGTCCGGCTGACCCTTGGAGAGGCTGAGGGAGCTTCACAGCTGGGGGAGTGGGGCAGGAATCCCCTCCTCCAGCAGCTGAGCATCCTTTGGAGCTGCTGAGTGATTAGTGGAGTCTTGTTTTGAAAGTGCAGCTTGTGTTTTGCTTGCTGGCTGCCAGCGTGGGAAGAAAAAGCTTGAACCCTTCTGCATCTTCCCTCTCTGGCTGAAAGGCTGCTCAGGTTTACCTTTTCTCCTTCTGGTTTGCCCTACGGGAGGGCACATCCGTGCTGCCCGCTCTGCAGCACACAAGTGAAGGAACAGGCAGGTAGCTTTCCCGTTTGGCTGAGGAAGAGGATAGGAAGAGTCCTCCCACACTGGATTAAAAAGATGCGACTTCACATCCGTGTATGCTCAACAGTCGCTCAACAGGTTAGCTAACAGGCCTGGCTGATGGGCTTGTGATTTCCAGGGCAAGACTTCAATTTAGTGCCAGAAAAGTGTTGGTGCTGCCGCAGCCACCGAGGCTGGTTGGATAGGCAGGAGGAGCAGGACTGCAGCTGGACAGACGCTGGTGTGAGAGTCAGAGGAGCACCCCGAGGTCTGCTCCTAGTGCAGGAAGGAAGGGAAGTTTTCTTTGTGCTGCCCAAGAGATTCCTTACGGGAAAGTTTATTTGTCATCCAGACGTGTGCATCCTAAAGGTGAGGGTTTTGCTCTGGCTTGTGGTGTGAGAGGTTTTTTTTTCCTGTACTTTGTTCAACACAGCTGGTAGCTGCAGACAGAATTTATGGCCAGCTGGCAGGACTGTCACCTGAAGTCTTGTCCCTGGGCTCACTGATGAGCTGAGATGAAGGGCTGCAGGCACTTGTTTCCCCGCCATCCTTCAAACCTCCGGAGCCAGAGCAGATCACAGCGATGGGTGTCGGAGAGGAGCTGAGCCGTGGCTGTGCACTCCCCCTCCGCCACCTGCCCCGGAGCTGATCCACCAAAGTACGGCTACTTGTTAGTCCCTTCCAGGACTCAATAGCAATATTCCAGCGAAGAGTGTCAAACTCCCAAAAAACCCAGTTTTCCTTATACAAATGCCTGTTTTCTCTGCTGTATTCACTTCACTAGAAAGTGGCGAGGGAAACTCAGCCTGCTGGTTTCCCTGCCCGAGTGGGAGGGGGAGAAAAGCATGAAGAAAAGTATGAGGAAATTAGGCAGAGTTTTTTTTACATACTGATTGTTTTAGCAGAAGTATTAAAATACAGCTTGTGGTGTTGCAATGTGATCGGTGTTGGTGGATGAAGTGTGTATAAAACCCTTCCCAACCAAACAATTTGTGATCAAACTTTTTGTTGTTTTGGAAACATGAGTTAGTACAGATAAAACATGTCCTGGGAATAAACTGCAAATGACAGGACTTGGTGGTAAATGTGTCTCAGCTCCAGGATATGGTCAAAAGAACGGGCAGGAGCTGAGTTTTAGCGTACTGATTGGGTTTACCTGGAATGTAGGAGAAAAGGGCTCAAAACTAATTTGTAAGTCGGGGCAGGCACTTAAACCTTGGACTATTCTCATCCAGAGCTGAGAACCAAGCCCCTGGTTACTGTGGGATTGTAGTTTCCTTTTTTTTCTTTCTCCATATTTTTAAAAAAATGCTTTATTAGCCAAGAATGTGGTCTAGAAATAAATATTTGGTTTTTAAATCACTAAATATTTTTGTGGTCTGGAAAGCAGTTCCTTGTGCCTGTCAATGATAGCCTGGCATCTACACGCTGCTCTGTGCAAAGCAGAGATCTCCCTCATGTATCAGAATCATAAGCATAGAAAAGGAGAGTATTTTAATTAAAATGCATTATTTCTGTGTTGATTAAAAATCTGATTATGGGAATGGCAACTGTCATTCAACAGGAAGTGTGTGGCACTAGAGCAGACAGCAAAGGAGTGTGCAGATAAGATTGTAAACGCATTTTTAACTATGATTTTCCTCCTCTTCCCAGTTCGTAGTCCCTAATTGACTAGTGCTGAAGTGCTGGGGCAATATTAGCCTAGAAATGTATACATTTTATTGCCTATCTGTTTTGCATGACATTTACAAGGCTGGAAAAACAGGAAATTTACTATAAATAAGTCAGTCATCTGCAAGCACGAGCAGAGAAAATAACGGTTCTGACCTTACACTTGGTGAAAGAGGAGAGACTAGGATGTGAAATGCAGGTGGAATAGGCTGTGCATGGGCTTTATCATTGAACAAGAGTTTGTAGACTTACAGGTTCACATGCAAAATTTTTTTCTCACTTTTGTGAGTGGTAAGCTTGAAAAGTAAGTACAAAAAGGGAGAATCTCTCTGAAATCTGTTAATGGGAATACCGGTGTTTAATACTGGTCATATGGGATTTCTTGGTCCTTTGCTTCCCCTGGGAGGAAGGGTGAAGAAGGCTAAAGAACTTTAATGGAGCTTTCCCTTCCTTTCCCTCATATGCACCCTTTTTTGCTATTACATTTGAGAATAAAGCTGTACCATTATAGTTGCCTGTTTTGGGGGAGAGAGAGGAAGAATCTCGCTGCCATGTATCTTAGTAACTTTCAGAACTGTCAAATGTGTGAAAAAACCTCAGTTAACATGTAGTGCTTTTATGACTGACTGTTTCCATCTTACATCTGTGCCTAAGTTCTGATGAAATTGGCAAATAACTTCTGTGGAGTTAATAAATGCATTTTTATTATTACTTGGTCAGAGAGTATGGAATTAATAGATTGAATTATAGGAGCAGTGGTCACATATTCTTGTGTAAAGCTGGCATTGCCTTAACATAGTGATTTCCCAGCTGTACTGTGAATATTGTAGCTTCCTTGAATACATTTCACATTTGTCAAAATAGCTCGCTTTGCTAAATTATAATTGATTGAACTGGATAGATGAGTTATAAACTCGTGTTCACCATTTATTCTCATGGATCTTGGTTAACAGAGTGCAGCACAATAGAAGAGAGGTTTGTAGTGCCATCCTCCAAAAGAGAAGAATTAAGACTGTATCATAAAAATGGACCATATTTTGTTTGAGGGAGGGTATCTGGTTTTCCATTCTCCCTCAGTGAGAGATGGGCACGTTCAGAGAGATTTCCAGGTTTTTTTGCTCCTTGGTTCGATGACCTGTGCCAAACCATACAAAGCCAGATGCTTGGTATGGGAAACTGTCAAAGTTCATATGTTTGTAAATTTATTTTTAAATTGTTTTTTTTAAGTTGTCATTTCAACGCTTTGCTTCCCTAAAAAGTCTCATAATCCCAAGCTCCTAATGACCAATCACTTTGAAACCAGGAGGTGCTGAGAGCAGTTTATGCAATTAATAATTTTGATAGGACTTTGCAGCTGGGATGATCCCATGGTAGGGAGGAGTTGAGGGTGCTTGTGGTTTTTTTTTTAGCCCTGTACAGGGCAAACAGGAGCAGGCGTGATCTCAAGCAGAAACAGTCACTGTTTACCCAGTGCTATCAGCTGCATTTGTTTCTTTTCAAACATTAACTTGACCCCAAGATAAATTCTGAAATATGGTGCAGTGACTCAGTGGCTGGCATCTGCTATACATGAGATGTTGAACTCAGTTACATATATTAATGTGAATAAAACCAGCTTCTTTCAAAAAGTTTGTGTGACCTGGTATTTGAATCTTTTCCTTTTAATTTTCTGAGAGAGCTCGTGAGGGAATTTCTGTTTGTTATTTTGGGGTTTTTTTGTAAAACATTAAAAAAAAAAGAGGAAGGAAAAGTTGGTGCATGTGTAAATTCCTGCGTGTTCCGTGGTTTAGCAAATGCAGGGAAGCAGTGTCACTCTCTAAGTGGTGATGCTGAACATCCCACGCTAAGTGCCCGTGCCTGGCGTTGCAGAGCCCGGCAGTGAGTGCTGGTGCCTGTGTGGAGCAGAGTTTGGGACTGATGTGCTGGGCCAGCAAAGGGAGAGGCTGTTTAGAGAGTGAGCTCGTGCTGTTCCCAGTTTACCTTTGCAGTGTCACGCATGAGCTCCAAAAGGTGTTTTCATTCAGTCCCTGCTAGCTCAGTGCCAGTCGCTTGCATGGTGTGCTCTCTCAGTCGTTTTTTCCATCTGACCCAAATTCCTTTAGGACCCAAGTAGATTTCAAGTGGAAAGAAAGAAATCTTGCCATCTGAAAATCTGGATGATGTTCTTGTATTTTAGATTTATAAGGCCCGTTTTCAGCTCTGACTTGCTGGGTGACAGTTGGAGTAGTCATGAATGAAATGTAAAACAGAAAAAAGGGCAAAATCTCTTCTTCTCTCCCTTGACGCATATTTTGCTACAAATCAGTAGTCTTCTTTCTCTAAAGAAGTACTTAAAGAAGTACTGCACTTAGTAGTCATGAAATGTGTATGTCTTGTGTTAAAATACTGCCTTGAGGAAGACCTTATCTTTACTGTGCCTGAATTTACAGCGTAGTACTTGCCAGGATTTAGAAGTTGATCCTGCTTGTGCCAAAGCAGTCATCCATCCTCTCCTGAGCCACAAAGTAGCACCTCAGAGATGGACATGAGAGCCCAAGAGCTACATCTTGCCTGTTATAAAAATTTCCAGGAATTTATGTGATACTTTTAATGGCATGAAAGGGGATTATGCTTTCCACAATAAAGTTAATCTTTCCACCCATTGAGATGGGACTCTGGGCTCCCTCTTTATGGCCAGTCAGATCACAGAGCAATTAAATCACAATTATGCTCTAATTATGAGCAGTCATTCAACATCATTGCGAAGTAAGATGTTAGCACCATCCTGCATGTTGTTCCATGTTTTAAAGACCGAGTTACAACTCCTGCGTGAGTGAATTATTGACCTGCTATCATGAGATTTAAGATTCATCTTCCATGTTAGAAATGTAAGAAGTTTCTTTTAACAGGTTTGAAAGCCAAACCAGCAGTAGCTCCTTGCATTCCTGGGTTTGGGATTGTCATTTTCTTCTGGTTCAGCCCAGGCTGTGATCATTCATGCATCTCTTCTGGCTGTTCCTGTATCTCTTGATCTGATGCCTGAGAAACACACTTGCTCCTTTGGCAGTGTATGCATGCACAGGGAAACATTTGCCCCAGGGCAGCTACATTAAGGTGCAAAGATATTCAGAGTAGCACTTTTGTGGCTACTCAGTGCAGAACTGATGATTTGAGCCCTCTCTCATTAGATTTCACCATGGCTAGGTTTGAAGTAATGTGGAAGCTGAGAAGATGCTGCTGCCTCAAGGGCTTTTTCTATCGCATTAGCAGGGTCTAGGTTGTGGGCAAGGGCAGGATCCTTGGGACCTCTCTTGAGGTTTTTTAAAATAATTGGCCAAGTTTTTTATTTGCATTCCTTTACTTAACTCCAGACACGAGCTATGCCTGCTAGTTATTTCAGGTGTTTGGGTTTGTTTTTTTTTTTTCACGCTTCCTCTGACTTTGACTGGAACTTGTAAATCAAGGCATTTGGTTTTGATCTTTGTGTGCTGCAAGTGACTTAAATTCCTTGGTGAAAAGCATAGAGTAGTGGTTCTGTATGAGCAAGTGCCATGAATTTATAGAAGGACTGTGAAGATTTTGAGGCAAAATGTTAGCTGAAGGTAGGGATCCTTGCTGTGAGCACTCAGTGGTACTTGGAGGGCTGGTACTCAGACTTCTGCATCCTGTCTGAGCTCCTTCCAGTGTCTGAGCTCCACATCCCTATTCCTGGAGCAGCAAAAAATGCAGATCCTCCTGGTCCATATTTCTCCAGAGTTTTTCTCTAGCTCAGCTGTGGAAAAGATTTATTTTTGCCTTTTAGAAACTGAGTATGAAGTGACCTTTTTGTACCAAGGGCGCAGGGATGGGTCATCCCCCCCTGTGATCTATGAAGATCTGATCTGCTCCCATTGCCCTGTCACCAGAGGCATCTCTTGCAGGGCAGGGGAAACAGCAGCTTCTCAGTGCTGAGTGACAGTGCTGCTGAGCGTGCAAGACCAGCTCCTGCAGAAACATCATTTTCACCACTATCATCATTTTCTCTGTCTCTCTTGACACTTGATGTTTTGTTTTCTCAGTTTATATTTTGGTCTCTGTCTCAATGTAGCTGTTTGACAGGTAGGGGTTCAGAGCTGGCAGCCCAGAGAGATCCACAGAATCAGTGCCTTTGATGGCTTAAGTTTGGGGCTTCCTGCAAGGATCTGGTGTTGGGAAACAAACCTAAGCCTAGGCTATCATCTAGACTTTGTTATCTACTGATCTGAGGGAGAGCTGTGGAAGAGGCTGCCGGTTTCCAGAGCAGTTTGGCAGCTTTTGCATCGGGCTGGTATGTTGGCAGATTGGGATATTGGTTTTTTCCCCTTAATTGTAATTTTTTGCTTTTCCTTCTGAACCAAAGAGGTGGGCCAGCATCTCTCTTGGCCCTGCAGGAGCAGTAGGGCTCAGGGTAAATGGGATATTTTTGTTGAGATCCACTCTTCAGTTTCCAAAGGTCACGCACTCCATCCATTCTCCCTCTTGTGACATTTTAAATGGTTTCCAGAATTATTTCACTGCTACAGGCTGGAATGATGGCATCATGCTCTCTGTTAGTCCCCAGCCCTGACTCTGGCTTCATTTGTGCTGAACTGTTTTGTGTTAGTAATATTATTTAAACCTGCAGGGTTTTTTTTCTAACTGCCTCTAGTAGACCTTGGAGAAACAAAACAGATTTTTCTTCAGGTCCTGATGTTTTGGGTTACATTTTTACACACTTGGCTTTTGGCTAAAAACAGTTCCAGTTTTTATAGTTGAGAGGGCTTATATCATAACTTAAAAGAAAAATAAGGTTTTAAAAAATATTTATTGAATTTCATTAACTGTCCCTTCTTAGACTAAACAATAATGCTTATTACACGGTGTGAAAATAATGCAAAGTGCCCTGTCTTCATAATGGAACAGGAAATCAAAACAAACAAAGCGTTTGGGATGACTTGCAAAGTGGAACAGATGCCCTTACAATTGCAAGGCATTTGAATAAGGAATCAGTTTTACATGGTTTGCTAATCCTTCAGTAAAGAGTTCATTGTCTTGGATTATACATCTGTAATTTTGGAGCCCCTCAAGTCAGTGTCTCAGTACAATTAGAGTGAGAAGAGATTGACGTCTTTCTTCATATCCTTAATCTCTGGCTTGTTTTTTAAGAGGAAAACCTCAACTCCGGGTTTTTCATTTAGTTATTAGCAAAAAGCCTTTGAAAAAGAAGCTGCCTAAAATCCAGCCACTCCCTCAACACAAACAAAGCTGGGTAGATATTGTGTACTTTAAAAAAACCCCAACTTTGATGTTCAACCTGTCTTATTCCAGTGGTGCAGATCCTGTACTAAGTGGGTGTTAGACCAAACTGATGACAGACACAGATGTCTCGGAGTTTTTTGGATAAATAAGACAGGAAAGTTGCCTCTCAAACAGGCTGAACTGGACAGGTGAGGACCTGGGCTGCAGAATAACTGCAAAACGACTTTTCTTAAAAATAGCAAGGAACATGCCCGTCCTCCTCCTTTCCCAAAGGCACAGCTGGAACTCCCAGTTAGCAATTTAAATGGCAGGGATACAGGTGGATGTTCCTGAGGCTTGGACCTGCAGAGGAGCAATTCACTGGAGCCTTGTGGGAAGCCAGGGATGGCTGGAGGAGAGGTGGAGAGAGCAGCAGGAGATATATAAAAGATACCAAAAGCTTTGGGTTGGGGAAGAGTTTCTCTGTCCGCTAGTGGAGTTGTTACTGATACTGAGGCTGCCTCTAAAAACAGGCTGAGTGTTTTCTGCAAGACCAGCCAGGAGCGTGGTTCTTTCTAGCTGGTGACAGTCCCCAGTCCCAGAGCAGTCCAGCCCACCATCTTCTTGTTCTGGCCATACAAGAGAGCTGGAGAGGGACTTTTTACAAAAGTGTGTAGTGATAAGATAAGGGAGAATGACTTTAAGCTGAAAAAGGGCAGGGCTAGGTTAGATACAAAGAAGAAATCCTTCACTGAATGAATGAGTGTGGTGAGGCCCTGGCACAGGTTGACCAGAGAAGCTGTGGGCTGCCCTATCCCTGGAAGTGCCCAAGGCCAAGGTGGATGAGGCCTGGAGCAACCTGTAGGTAGTGGAAGGTGTCCCTGCCCATGGCAGGGGGTGTCAGAACTGAATGATCTTTCCCACTGAAGGGAAAACCATTCTGTGACTCTGTGATGCAGCTTTAGCTTTGCCGTTGAATGTTCTGCTAGGATGTGCTGCCTAAATAACTCGTGCTGCTCCAGGACAGTGCGTGGCTCCCCTGCGTGGCATGGGGGCAGTGGGGGACGTGTGGCAGAGCACAGCCCTGGGGGACCTGATCCCGGTAAGCTGGGGGAATGAGATGTCTGCAGTTTGGCTGAATTTGGGGACACTGCTGTCTCCAAGCTGAGTCTCCTCTTCGCAGTGCTGCTGCTTGGGGAAAGCACTGGAAGACAGGATGCCTTGAGGGGCTTTGGCAGCCACTGGTCCAGCCCAGGCTTTGTTCTTTCCCTGTCCTGTGGGTGAAAGGGAGATTAGTCTGATGCAAAACAAAGAATCATGTCCTTCTCTTTTCCTTGGTATGTATTTTTCCTTAAACAATGAAGTGACTAATATAGAATATCTTCTCAGTGTGCTCTGGTGGTAGTTGAGAGGAGCAGCGGCAGCCTGCCTGCGTGAGCAAGTCCACAGGTTCTGCTAGCTGCTCAGCAGGGACTCTGAGGATCACAGAATCTGTTGTTTCTGAATAAAATCAGTAAGTTGTTTACTTATTGGGAGGGGATGGCTTGCTTTGTTGTTGTTAGATTGTCTTCTGCTGGTACCCCAGCAAACACTGTGTATTTGTTTGATGTGCAAATACTAAACTTGCTTAGCAATGGTATATAGTGTTCTGTTAACTTTTGTATAGTCTGTGTGCACTGTGGAGTCCTCCCTGTCACCTACCGTCTGCTTTTATTAATCAAACTGTTTCCAAGTGGAGATCTGAGCTGCCAAATGCTTTTATACATGTACCATAGCGTTCCTCTTATTTCTTTTTTTTTTAGGAAGAGATGGGCATGCTGAGATTCTTCACCCAATTTCACGTGGAGCTCTTTTTGTTTGGACTAAGCTACAGTCTATAAATCCCTCATGTTGCAGGAAGCTTTATTTGCTACAGGTGGAGCGAGGCAATTAAACCCCTGCTGTCTGTCTCTGGCTTTCTGTGGGAGGCGTGGAACTGCTCTGGGCAAAATCCAGATGGGCACTGAGGAAATCAGGGCTGTGCTGGTCCAAGGGTTGGCTGCTTGGTGAGGTTACATATAGGGAAAAATTTTATATCTACACACAGCCTGCACCCATTCCAAGAGGAGGAGCTTGTGACAATATTGTGTCACCCATCAAAATAGTTTGAATTCTTGGGTGAGACTCTGAGAAAATGTGACTGGTGTGTATATATGAATATATATATTTAACTTTTTCACTTTAGCATCCATATTGTCAAATGCTGCTTCAGTGAAAAGTTCCAGAATGTCCTTTTCTTCACTCTTAATTTTTCCTTTTCAATGGAAACTAATCCCATGATTTCAGCAGCTCAGGTTGCTAAACAGCCAGTGCCACGGATTTTGCCATGAGTGCTAAAATTTGTTGTTGGCACAGCTGTTTGGAAGCTGAAAGGAAGAGTATGAAACCACCACCGTTATGGCTGAGAACAGTTCCCATGCCCATTATCTCATCATGAAATGCAGGGGCAGCCTCTGATCTTGTAAAAACATTGAAATTCACTATTGTGGTGTTCCTGTGGTGAAACTGTTTTGGTGATACTTGTCCTGTAAATCATCTGCAGGAATATGTTGGTTTTGAAAGATGAGTTTGCTCATGAGACCTCAATGGCTTTTAGGTTATGTGATGCAGCTTCTGAAGAAGATCCAGATTCCCTTTTCCTGACAAGCGCTGGGGGCAGCTACTATCTAGACCTTTGTCTGGCCCCTGTGAGCATTTTGAAAGTGCAGGAGGGAAATCCAGAGTACACCTATAAACTTTATCTCGGAAAGGTGCCCAGTTTCATCGTGCACAGAGGTCTCTGGCATGTTAAAGGCCATAAAGTGGCATTTAGCTCCCTCATTCCAGGGGCAGGTGGCAGTTACACTTTAACACAAGGTCATTCCTTTATGAGGGTGGGAAATGTGGTGAATACTTGGATACATGATGTCAGTCTGTCAAACGTGGTAAGTTTGGGGCCCTCTTGTGCCAGGCAGTGCATGGACCTGAGAGAGTTGTCCCTGCCTGGCTGTTTACAGGAGAAGAGTGAGGGCTACGAAGACGTCAGGTGATGTGTGGAAGGGGGAAAGCCAAGCACAAAGTCTGGCTGGCTCGGTTGGGATGTTTGTGACAAGGGCATGGGCCTGCAAATCTTAGCTCCCTCTTTCTGTGCTGTGGGGCTTTGCTGCTTCCCAGATCCTCATTAAAACAGGAGGAATGGGTTAATTGCCTCAGGTGGAGCAGCTCCCTTCTTGCATTGCCAGGTTGTCCTGCTCAGGTGGAGCTTTGCAAGGACAGTGTTTCCATAAAATGCCCTATAGTTTTTTTAAATTTGTGCTTGTAAAACATGTCAAAGGCTGAAATTTTTATCTGCAAAAGAGATGGCTTAGGGACTATCCAAGGTAACTTTTCCATTTATTTTTATTTTCTGTTGCAAATTTTCCAGTTGTATTAGTTGATGCTAGAAATACCCACGTATCAGTTTTTCCACGAGCTAAATACAAAGAGGGTTTTCTAACATAGTTCTGAGCTGAGATAGGATATCTTGGTCATATTGCAAACTGGCAAATTTGGATCTGCTGAAGTTGTTACACATGAGAAAAGCCCCAGTAAAAAATGAGAGTGCTTAAATTTAAGCATGTGCTAACGTAACACATTGCAAAAGGCTTTTTGTATCTTGTCCGTAAAAGATGCTATAATCAGCACTGAGGCTTGCCTGAACCAGTGTGGAAATTGCTGTTTGCCTAAAAAGCTGGGCAAGTTGTCACAATCCCAACATTAAAAGGCTGCAGCGGATTAACCAAAACCTATTTCAAATTGATTTAGTGTAGCTGATGTGTAACTCAGCCTGGTCGTCTGTGTCCTGCCGAGGACTGTGGTGCTTTGAGCTGCTCTGAGTCCTGAGACCAAGTGGGGGTGAGTTGGCACTACATCGTGCTGTGATGGTTCTGTCTGCTCTCCCCCTGAGGATGCTGAGGAAACAAGGGAATCCTGGCTCACAAACTGGCTCCTCACAGTTAGCTTTTATTTTCTGTATTCTTCTCTCACTCGGTGCAGTGTCTGCCGTAGCGGTCGCTGCCCGGATGGGATCTCGCCCCTGGCAGGGAGTACAAGCGTTTTTCCACGGTGCGATTAAGTTGGCAGGGAAGGTTCCATCAGCTGCCTGGCTGGAGCCTGGCTCGGGATGTGCTGGATACAGTAATTCATTGGTGGATTTCTGGCAAAATAGTGTTTCTGCTGCCTGCAGCCCCTCCTGCCCTCCAGGCCCTGGGTGTGTCCTCAACGGGAGGGTTCAGAACTTTTCTTCAAAAAGTTAGGGGCTTACAGACTTACTTAAAACTGGTGTTCCTCTTTTCCTGTATTAGTTGCAGATGGAGGTAGATGTTACAAATAATAGGTGACTTTTGATGCTGTTCTGTTCCAGCTACTCCATTTTTATAAACCTTAAGCATCTTCCAGCAACCTGTGGGCTTTGTCAAGCAGAGCCTGCGCCTCCCTGAGCTCTGTCTGAGGAAAGGCTTCTCATTAGCATCACCGACTGATAAACAAAACTTCATCAAGGCCTGAAAAGGACAGACCTTTCAAGTACTGGGACACAGCAGTAGCACTGCTGAATGCTGATAGCTGTCTGAACTGGTGGCAGAAACAGTGGTGAATATTTATTGTATACTTACTTCTCCTTAGAGTCCCTGATGTAGAAGAGATTTCAGCATTATGAAACATTGTAGTAGATCATGTTCAGAGGACTTTTTACCGTAAAAACATTGTTTCTAGCTCAGGTTTAGCCAAAAGGTGGTCTCAGCTTCAGCTCTCCTTCAGGTCGTATTGCACATCGATGCCTTGTAATACCCAGGTGAGCTTTAAGTTGTAACATTTACAGAAAATGTGGCTGAAGCTTCCCCCTCTTGGAGGTAAAGATGCAATATTTGCATTTCTTAGCACTGGCTCACATAGCTACCTTGGAATCAAGTTTAAAAAACTTACAGTATGGTATATGCATTGTTTTCCCCTTCTCTCAGCTCTGCATTTCCTCTGCACTGGTCAAATCAAACAGCAGTGACATTTCAAAGTCTTCCTGAATAGCAAAATTAGAAATACTCCTTTTCTAAGGGGTCTGTGAGAGGTAGTTTAAACATTGCATATAGCCATTCCGGTAGGAAGTTGTTTAACTTGTCGAAATCTCTCTTTTACTGCAGAACCTCTATTGAAAATGACAAATTGCTTAAAGCAGTTTCCATGTTAGACTTAATTCAGTTTCTTTCCACCCGGAACACGTGGAAGGCATTTGTGCACTTGCCTGACTGTTTTTCTGTCCTAAGGCTCACACTCGGTGGCTTTGGACATCATGTAATTTTCACATGCAGCTGCTCGGGTTTGTTTTCCTCATCTTTCTATGGAATGGAATTTTCTCCTGCCTTAGCTTAGCTGTGAAAACTCAAATATCTGCCTGGTTCAGACTTCGGGGACCATGGAGTCAGCAGAAGAGAGGCACTCCAAAGTCTGGGCTTTTTAGAAGTGATGTTCAGAGCATTATAAAATCCATAATTTGAGCTGGAAAGTCTGGATCCACAGCCAAGTTGTTGTAATGTCCTTTAAAAGCATTGAGCGGTGTTAAAGCTTCACAAAATGACAAAGCATCTTTTGCTTAAACATTTTCAACTACTTCTCTGTAGCTGTCACTGTAGGAAAGGAAATACGTGGCAGGTAGCAGATACTGAGCCAGGCAGTTGGCTGTAATTGCTGTAAAAATAAAAATTGCTCAGTTGAACAGGTTTTTTCTCTTTTCTTTTTTTTAAGAAATATTTCAACTTGTCATTGAGCAGCACTCTCTGTAGTGTGTATCCTGTGAGGATGCATTGCCAGGCCTTGCATTTGGGCTTGTGAAAGGAGAGAGGGTGCAGAAGAGAAGTGGGTCTCTTTAGCCATGCTCAGTAAGTGGCAGGCTCTGGAAATAAAGTGGAGATTTTATTTCTTGAACCTTGGCAGGCTGAGATGAGGCTTTCTGTGCTCTCTCTTTTTGCCTGGAGTAAGTTGCACTTGTGTATTAATTTGCAGAGTTGTTTTTTGGTGATTCTGATGCAGTTCCTGTGGATGGAGATTGGTCCTTCCCCAGGGCCACAAGCAGAAGGTTGTGTGTGTGTCCCCAGTGTGCTCCATCCTTGGCTGAAAGGCAGGCTCTGGGCTGCACCCAGGTCTGTGCAGTTGAGGGCACAAACTGTTCCCTGTCTGACTGGGAAGATGCTTTGCCCCAAATGGCATCAGATGAAAAGAAATTGGCATTGCCCCATTGCTCTGCTTGAGACAACCCTGTTGCTCAAGAGGGATGATTACCGAGTTAGACAGCAGTCAGGAGGGGATTTGAGGACAATCCAGATGCTTTTTCTATAACTTGAAGGCATATCATATCCCGGCATTTCTATTTTTACCTACTTTTCTTGTAATGCTTTCTTTTATCTGTTATGATTCCTTCAGTTTTGGCAGGTTTGGGCTGATGTAGTATTTTTACTTTCTTTTGTAGCTATGCCATTTAACAGTTTGTTACAGTGTTGTTTTGTTCTCTGTAGTGGTAGTTAAAAAAATAACAGTTACAAATTTTCTCGGTTCTGTTTTTGTTTTTCTTTTTGTGAGTGGTTTTGGAAATTATCATGTTGCCGGATGCTGTTTAGTTTGGTGTAGGATGTGTCATAGCAGATTCAGGTGAGCTGTCCTCTCAGTTGCTTTCCTGATGCAAATACTGGTTGATGTAATCTGTTTTAGAAGATAGCATTAGAAACAGGCACCCACTGGGAAGAATAACCCGTTCCTGGTAGAGCGTCTTGATCTCTTGTAGGCAGAGGGCAGTTTATGCGTGGAAGCTGGAGGCTTTATGTACCTTGTTTATAGTGTTTGTTGCCTTTTGTGGAATTTCAGATTCTGCCTTTGGCTCTTCTTGTAATGTGAAGAAATGTCTGATCCATTTCTGAACCCTGCAGAGCTCCCTGATACCAGGCATAAAATATTTTTTTAATGGGTATTAAACGTGCCTTGCTGGTTGTGGTGTCTCTGGCTAATAAAACCATTGTACCCCAAATACCCTGCAGATACAAATATCTGTTTCAGAACCAGCTTCTTTAGTTACGTAACAATGTGAGAGCTTTAATCCCTTTCCTCTTGCAACCGGTCTGGATCGCTTTCTTCTTGTCCAGCAGCCAGCATCGTCACCAGCAGGACTGGGCTGCTGTCGTGTTTCCACAGTTTCATACCGTGGTTGATAATTAACCCACATCTTTAGTACCGGTGCCATGTTTGCTCTGACATTTTTTCTTTCCTGCTCTCCAATTGCAATCCAGATTAAATGCAGCCTCTTCCTAGCAAAACACTGGAGTTAATATTCCACCAGAGGTGCGCTGATAAACCTACTTGTTACATGGAAAAAAATTAACTCAATTTGCTTGATTTAATATCTCAGATCAAGAGAATGCACCAAAATATAGGAGTAAATGCCTTTAAAATGCAAGTTGAGCTCACTGGTTCAGTTTCCTGATCAGCAGCATTTGTCATAATTGACATACCAGCAAGTTTTTCTCTTTGAGGAGTGTGTTTGATTGTTAGAGATAACAGACCCATGTTCTGTGTGAACTTGCACAAGCCAAGAGGGGGGACACAGGCTCTGCCTACAGCCTCGGTGTTCGGAAGGGGCCCTGTCCCGCTCTGTTCCCTGTCCTTGACAGGCTGGTGGCTTTCAGAGGGCGAGTGACACCAGGGTGCCTGGCTGGGGACGTGGTCCTGGGCAGCTGCTGGAGGTTGGCAAGGTCAGCTCTAAAGGCACCAAAGGCAGTGTCCTGCTGCAGCCCAGTTCTGGAGCAGGAAGAGGGAGCAGGGCTGAGTGAGCAGGACTCATTCCTCTGCCAACAGGCAAACGCTTCCAGGTTTTGGTGCATTCCTAGGTATGGACACGGCAAATCACACAGCATTAAAATTAATGAACCCTCATGCAATTTTAACTAGAATGAAAACTGTTGCAAAACTTACGTTCTGAATAACACCAAAGCCTCTTTTACTGGGAAGAGATGGGTGTTTGTGAAGCCACTGGGGCTTAGCTCTGCATTGCTCCCCTTTCAAAGATGGCATGTTTTGATTTATCTTCCTTTCCCAGAAACTTCTTTCAGCCTTAGAAAAGCAATGCTTATCATCACTGTTGTCAGGAGCTTGTGCAGCAGTTTGAGTTACTGCCTTTCCCTTTCTAGTGCCATGTAAGCCAGCATAAATCTGTACATTACACCAATTTACATTTGGTGGGATTTGTCCTGACACGTCCAAAGCTTCTGACTCTTGTTTCGTTGTATGAGCAACTCCTTTAATATGGAGCCCTAGGGACAAGACCCAATTTAAAATAAAGTTTGCAGGTAAAAGCAGAAAGGCATGGACTGTATGCCTGTGGTCTGCAGCTGAACTAACTGAGGAGTTTTAATTCTACTCTGCCTTTCATCTTGAGTGCTGCAGTCCTAAAGGCAATGCCAGCTTCTGGCCTCAGCTCTGCCTTAGCCAAGACAGAAGCTGGCAGATGTGAGCACCCGGGATCTCACAGCAGGAAGAGGCTGATTATAGCAATTCCTCAGCCGCTTGAAGAATGAATCTGTGTTGCTTTTCTCATGTGTACTCCTTTTATTTAGGTTAGCCTTGCTTTTTGAATTAAAAGATGTATGTACATATCACTTCAAGGTCTTGTTGATGTGGTTTTTGGGTTGTATTATTATTTTTTTTATTTTTTTTTACCCTGCCTAATGTGCATTTCTCTGTTTGGGAACAAGGTGGTTTTAAGTAAAGCATAAACTATAAAACTTGCATTAACTCCATCAAGGGGATAGCAATGAGCCCCAGCTACCTCAGTGAAATACCTTGGCTTGAAAGTTTACTACATTGGCTTTATGAGATTCAAAGCTTTTTGCCCCAGATGAAAGGAAGGCTTTGCTGTAAAATCCTGTTCCTTACTAATCTAGCTATTCTGAAGTTAGATCCAAACTAACTTGTTGTGTGCTTTGTAAACCTCTAAGAGAGAAGTTGGACATGTGCAAATAGCTGAATGATGTATTAAATAAATGAAGCAAGGAAATGTGCCATCATCATTTAATAGAGACTTCTGTCACTTGGGACTGATTTTTCAAAGAACCTAATTTCTAATTCTAGATAATGAGATTTTTAAATATGTACTGAGCCTCTTAAAATCAGTATCTTTAAAGGGCCAGATTTTAAGTGACACCTAAAATATACAGGTTTATTATACAGGTTTATTATAGGATGTTATATATATGAACATGGTAGAAATTCATACCTGTAGAGTCCACAAGTACAAACTCTTGAGGGAAAAAGCTATTGCCAGTTCTGGGCTAAGACTTTATTTTTCTTAGATACTTTTGTAATTCTTTTTATGGGTACTGAATTACTTCTGTGACACACCACGTTGCAGACAAGGGCAAAAGTTTAGCAATCTGCCGTGCAGAAAGGCTGATTTCATTGCCAGCTGCTGGTTCTGGCTGCGCAGCTCTCGTACCAGCCAATTAAACCACACTCATTACAGCCATTGTGGTTTGGAAGTGAAGTGTTCCTGCCTTTAACTCATAGTTTTACAGGATGTTGGTTTAGGCTGGAGGTTTGCAAAGCTTGAAATCTTATATTTTCCTCTGCTGTGTGCAGAAGGAGAGCTCCACAGAGAGTAGAGTGAAGTGGGAAGGTAAGCCTATCTCTTAGAGCACTGTGAACCCGCAGGCACCTCCTAAAGTTTTCATGAAATACCATAGTATCTGGTGCACCAGGCTGCTGCAGATAGGAATAGTTTCTGCTGCAGTGTTGGTCTTGGGAAAAAAAGTGTCCAGTGCTGTAGGAAGTGCTGAGCATCCCTTCATAAGCATATTCCTTCAGCTCCCCAGCCACAGATTTTTGCCTGCCTCCCTTGTGGGGAAATCCTGCCATGCTTGCAGACCAGTTTGGGAAAACTGGGGAAAACTGCTGGGGAAAGACAGGGAGGAGGCTGAGATGGAAGAATGTGGCCCTCTGAGCTGTAACTGGTGACTGTGCTATTTTAAAGTCAAACTTAATTTTTAGCTCTCCATAAACAAATCTCTGTGCCAGCTTCTTGTGTAGCTCTGAAATCACTTGTGTCTGCTGCTCCATGGCTGTGTCCTCCATGGATGCCACAGGGAGAAGGGCTAACCTCTCCTTCCCCAAATGCCTCTTGGAACTCAAGAGGACCTTTGGAGAGGTGCTTTACAGAGGGATAAACCCTTCAGCTCTTTTGAATGTTGCATGACAGCTTCTTTATGCAGGGGTAAACAGATCTAATGGATTGAATAAGATGCAGGTTACTGGGAGCTGATATCCTTCACCCATACATCCAAGGGACTGTCTTTGCCCCCAGTACTTTCATATTTGACCTAGAAATGCAGTATTTTCCTTGGAAATACCACGTGCAGCATGGGCAGGGAAGCAGCAGGGATCCCTGTCGCTCAAGAGAGTTAGTGATGTTTAGTTTCCTTATGACATTATTGCCCTGTTGATTTTAACTTGGAAACTTCAGTGAAAACCACACACACTGCTGTGAAAATTCATACTTAGTAACAAGTAAACAAGTGATCCAGCAGTCTGACTGACTCAGGAAATTCTCTCCAGACCTTGCGGGGAGGAGGAGCTTTGCATTTTTCTTGTCCCTTGTTTATTTTTAGTCTCGCCTCTAACATTGCTGATAGTGCCATTACAGCCCTGCAGATTAAAGCCCCCGCATGGGGTGGAATTGAAAGAATGATGCTGCAAAGCAGTCAAAACCTCCAGGATTTTACAGTAGTGTCATGCTACGGGCAATTAATTTAGTCCGTTATTTGCCTGCCTGGGCACAGCTCAGTGCCACAGTTGTGTGAAAGTCTTTGATTTCCTTGTGCACCTCTTGTCAGAGGCCGTGTCTTCACTGACTCTGTCCTTGTGACTTGAAAGTGCCGTGTTTGTGATGCTAATAATTTTGGATGTAGCAGCTGTTTTTTTAGACCCCTTTCTCCCTCAAATATATTTTGCTCTTGCTCTGAGGGTATGTTGTGTTTCAGAGTGGAAAGACAAGAGTTTAAGTCCTGTACAGCTCCCATCACCAGTAACCTTGTTCCGAAGCTGTCAGTAACCCTCACAGGGTTTTGTGTGTGTTAGAGAAGACGGTCTTGGCAGCAGCACCCATCTGCAAGACCCGGTGATTTACCCAAGAGCTCTTGGCATTTCAAGGAGGCCCTTTTTTTGTCGTGGCTGACTGTGTTAGTCTGAATCAACAGAAGAGTATTTGAGTCAAGTAATAGCTGTTGGGTTGTCAGGTCTTCATTTGCTGACCCGTTAGTCAAAGTCCTCAGACACGGCAGAGGATGTTATTCAGGACTGTCTAGAGCTTGAAAACTCTTAGAAATACCAGTTTCTGTGAAGAGCTGGTGTGCAGTTTTGGTTGTGTTGCATCCGTTTCGTAGGACACAGTTCTAGCCAAAATGGCTGAATCTAAGATCATTTATCTTCTCCACCAGTAAAATCTGTACCTGGTCTGCAATGAGAGAGGTGATGGAACAGACACAAATGCTCGCTGTCTGTGGAGGTGGGCAAGTGCCACTGTTATTTTGGCAGGACAAGGCTTGGGGAGCCTGTGGCTGACAGAGCAACACTGACAGTGCTGGACCCAGGAACTGACCATCCAAACCTGGGCTGCTTTGGCTTGGAGAGGTTCTCATCACCCAGCCAGCCTGGGTGTCTGCTCCCCTGGACAGAGCCCTGCCCTCTGTGAGGGCTGTGAATTTGAAGGTAACCGCTTAGCCCTTTCCAGCACCTTGTGGCTATACCTTAAGGCACATCCTCAAATAGTTGCTGAGGAGCCTGAGTCTGGAATGAGGGGCCTGGCTGCATCAGGTGCAGTTCTGTTGCTGCTTTGGGTTCCGCCAAAATGTCACAAATCTGCTGGATTGTGGAGAATGAGGCTGGTCTATCACTGGCAACCTGAAGAATGTGTTTGAAGACAAGACCAGCTGCTTTGCTGTTTGGGGTTTTTGTTGTAGACTAACGCCAAACATCTGCAGGCTCTGATCAGCCTCTTTATACCTGAGAAGCCTTAACAAAACCATTTTGTTTTCAATTGAACTGGCTGTTGGGTTTGCTTTATTTTTAAGCAAAGCAAGATCTCTAGGGACTGGTTGAAGTCTCTCTGTGATAGCTTAGAAAGGTTCTCAGTTAAAATGCAACTAAAAAATAATTTAAAAATACAACAGTGTGTGCAGGAGTGGTTACAGAAACCAAGGAGATCTGTTTCTTTACTTGGGAATCTTGGATTAAAGTCTGTTGTTACATGAAAATCCAAATGATAAGTTTTATTCAGTCTCCATTATTCATGCAGTGAATACCTCTTAGGGCTCCCCATAAATATGTCCTTTTCTCGACTCACAATGAGTAGACAAACACTATATGTTTATACCACATGCTGGAGGATTTACAAGTAACTACTATGTGGTTTGAAGTAACAATATACACAATGTATTGTATATTTTTGTATTTGGACTATGTTCAATATAAGATTAAATGCATGGCTTAAAAAAAAACTTTCCAATGCTGAGAGCAAAAAACATGATCTATAATGAGGCTTTACAGTATATAGTATTTTTAAGGGCAATTTTAAAATTTCCTTAATATATTTTCCATGTAAAAGTATGTATTTTGCACTTCAAATAAGATTCTGTTGGTTGCACTTACCAGCAAACAGCTGGGGATTCTAGTGCCTTAACCACACGGCAGCTGCTAATTGAAAATATATAATTCT
The DNA here is from genome assembly GCA_013398015.1 of Oreocharis arfaki. Taxonomy (NCBI): domain Eukaryota; kingdom Metazoa; phylum Chordata; class Aves; order Passeriformes; family Paramythiidae; genus Oreocharis; species Oreocharis arfaki. Next base: position 21,031 of record VZRR01011908.1, read on the forward strand.
ACCCTGATTAGCTTATAATGATTATAATCCCCTTAAATTTGATTATTACCACAGCGTAGTAACCTCAGCCACCCCCTGTTTCATTGTGGGGCCTGTGAGTAACAAAACTAGTCATTAAGAGCTGATAGCTGGTTCCTGAAGGATTTCTTCCCAGAGAGGAGCACAGGGGAATAAAGGCACCTTGTTCCTGTGTGGCTTTGGAGGTGCCAGGTTGGAGTTTGGATTTTTTGTTCATGTGTAACAGGCAAGCAGTGCACTTAGTTCTTGGCAGCAGTGAATTTTCTTCCATGCTACTTTGGCTCTTAAAATTTTATTCAGTTTATTCTTGTCTTCCGATCTGAATTTTCTCTTTTTTTGGTGGGTTTTTTGGTGATTTTTTTTGTTTGTTTTTGTTTTGGTTTTGTTTTTGTTTTTTTTTGGGGGGGGTTTTGTTGTTGGAGTTTTTTGTTTGTTTGTTTTGTTGTTGTTGTTGTTGTTTTAAACCACCTGGTCAACTTTGCAAAACAAAAAGCTTTACAAAACGTAAAAGTCATGCTTTCAGCCCTACGATTGCTTTGCTTTCATCTTGTGCCCCTCTGCTTATCCTTCACCAGTTTTTTCTCAAAATATTTTGTAGCTCTTGATAGCAAGGAATGGCCTTCTTCTTTCCTCTGCAGCACCTGGGTGACATTGTAGGGCAGAGCAGTAATAAATAACTGCTGCTGGAGAGCAGTTTGGAAACCCTGAGTTCTGGGCAGCTTTTTCCCCTCTTGTTGCAGTCCCAAGACATGAAAAGAGGCCGTGTCAGAGGCCTGTCAGAGAGATGCCCTGATCTGAAAGTGTCAGAGTCACTTAGAGTTCACCTCTGACTTGGGGATCTGGTATTAATGGAAGAGCTGAAAGGCCAGTTTTAATATACACAGGAGATAATAGAACCTGTCATTTAAAAAAGGAAATAATATCTCCCAGAGCACACAGAAATGACTGCATCAGTGTGTTCATTAGCGAAGTGCTTGGACAAGGGAAGGCTGGTGCTTGTCCCAGAGCTGTGTGCAGGTTATGGCTGCTGGGGCTGGAGAGGAGTGATGGAATATCACTTCCCTGCTGCTCTGGTGGCAGCTCCAGGGTCGTTCCACTTGGGAGAGTCAGATCTGGAGCTGCTGGCTGTCCTGCAGCTCTTGAGTAATGTGCCTGCAGCCCTGCTGTGTGCTGTGCCAGATCCCAAAGGTTTGGACAGCAGAGGTGTGCTGGCCAGTGCGAGCTGAGTTTCTCCCAAGATCTCTGTGTTGGTGGGACAGCCAGATGGGTCTTACTTTCTTTTAAAGCCTATTAATTATGAATTATTCTTTGTCCCAAATAACAGAGCCTGGATGTCTTACTGTGTAGCTGTTGTACTTCAGAGATCAGGGCAAGCCTAGGTGCCTGATATGAGAGATAAAGGAAAGAGTTTTATTTTTTTTCCTTTATATCATTCTGATTATTCCCCATAGCTTTTTAAATTGTTTGGCTGGTTGGTTGTGGTGTTTTGGATTTCTACAAATTTATTTATTGAGATTGACACAAGCATTTTAGTGCATTTTTTTAAAAAGTATGTAATTTATATAAGATTTTGATGTATAGATGTTCCCTTCCAGTTTTATTCCACCACATATGGACATTTGCATACAAACAAAAGGACATGTCTTCTGTGTGTGTGGATAATTGATAGCTATTCCTTAGGTAAAGTCAGCTAATATAATACTTGTTAATTTTAAAGCTCTCCTGTGGTTGGCAAAGAACTGAAGGTATCGATCAGGCCCTGGGAGACGCAGTTTCTGGCAGCTCTCGACGATGATCTCTGGTCTGAGAGTCACAAGTCTGCAGTCAACTTGTTCTTGGGTAGAAGAGAAAATTTCAGTGATTTCTAACTTTGCTTGCCACACTGCCTGAGATGTGAGATGTCTGTGCAAAACAGAGCAACAGAGATTTATGATTCTCCTAGTGGAGAGGCGACTTGCACTGCCGTGACATCTTGTATCTCAGAAAAGTTAATCACAGCTTTTCTCTGTGTTGCTGGGTTACGCTGCTTTGAGAAAAAACAGAAACTGCTATGAACAGTATGAATAGCTGAAACCACAAGTCCCATTGAGATTACAGCCAGCTCCTCCTAAAGGAAACAGATTCAACCACCAACATAGTTTTTCATCAGATGATTTTTTTTCTGAGTGAAAAAAATACCCCTATTGTGGCATAATTGTTTAGCTTTTGGAGATGTAGGCAGAGTTGCAACTACATGACTGTTTGAAATAATTCAAATAGATGAGGAGGGGAGGGCAGAGAGACATTTGGCTTTTTATTACATTTTGTAGCATGTTGCAGAGTAATGCAGCAGGTTTTAATTTTCTTGGTTTCTGTGCTTTTTGGCTCTGCAAGGGGGGAAGGAGGAAAGTCTGTCTTGCATTTCAGGACAAATCTAAATCTGATGGACAAAAGTTTTGGCTATCTGATAGAAACCTTTTGTTGCTGAGACTGAGTGACTCTACCAGGCTGTCAGGGCTGCAGTGATTCCTGTCTGAGATTCAATGTTTTGAACTGGTAAAATGTATTTACTTGTGGTTAATGGGAAAGTTAATACTTTCATTGTAGCAATATGATAATGGCTAAAATTCAAGCTGAGTTGTAAGTGGGGAAAATGAGGTATAGAAAAACCATGGAAGCAGAGTTTGTACTCACAGATGTAATTTAACTTAAGCATTTTTTGATTTCTGGTACCTTGACCTTTCATGCCAGAAATACCCAGAGTTGTACCCAGTTCTTCAAGATGTGCAAAATGATGGTGGTTTTGGTAAAGTTAATTAACCAGAAGATGGTGAAGTTTACCATATTAATGCTTGTCATCTGAAATTACTTCTGCGTCTTAGCTGAAGGCCCAGAAATTGCTTTGGTCCATTCTTTTTCTGCCCTCCTATTGACAAAGTACATCACTCATCAAAAAAAGATGCTGTGGTTTCATCCAGATGGGCTCATCAAAAGGCAACATTTACTTAGGGGTTTAAGAGGTGCAGACAGTTAGGATTTTAAAAAATTGTCAAAGAATGGGGGATCTTGGATCTGTCGTTCTTAGTGTGAAGAAAATACAACAGTTTCCACAAAGTATTTGAGTATCTACCCACTGGAAGCTTGATGATTTAAACAGCATCACACTGGGATACCCCAGTCAGTTTTAATCTTACAAATGGCTGTTGTGTTCATGTACTGTCTGGGCTTTAAAGTATGTAGCAACCATACTTTAGGAAATTTTTAAATATAGGGTTGGCCAGCCTGTGTTTCTTTGTAGACTTTTCTCATGGGAATTTTCTGGCTGGTTATACCATGACCACCAAACATCAGACAATGCAAGGATCTTCTTCCCCTTGCCCCACTTTATTTCCATCTCTCTTCTCAAAGGCAGTCCCTTGGAGTGGTGGCTGTGGTTTGCTTGGTTTTTTTTTCTCTAGAAGGTTTGTGAGCAAACTCTTGGACTTACTCATAAAGGCCTTTCTAGCATCTGATCTTTGCTAGAAAGTTTTCCAGAGAAAGCTGTGCTGTGTATGTGTTTGTTCAGAATTCTCTTGAAAATTAATAACAAATAAGGGAGTAAAATTAATTTGCTGATCTTCTTCAAAGGCTGCTGAGCACCTCATGAGTGTTTCCATGGCCATTGCTGGGTGGCTGTTCAAATGACTGAAAACTGCACTGTGAGCCTGCCAAGCATGAGGACTGCCCATGTTTAAGGCCTCTTTTTAGGCAGGCTCTTCATCAGAGCTTTGGAAAGCCAGTGGTGAGCAGTAGGCACTCTTGAAAGTAAAGAATGTTTTTGCATAACTCTGGATTTAAATACTTTAATTTGTTTCATCTTTAATGTTTTATTAACCATCTAAACCAGTTTAGATTGCAGCTAGAGATTCAGCAGCAAAACCAGATAAACCAGTATGTTTTGCTAACCTGAACATTTGTTTTTAGGAAGATACTCCAAGCACTCCTGTTTGCTCTTGCAGAGAGCTGGGTTGGAGAGGAACAAGCATGGAGCCCTGGCAAGCCAGTGAAACATCCAGAGAAGATGTATACTCCAAAAGGAGTTTTTCTAATGAAAATAATCCATCATGAGGAAATGAGTGTATTTGAGGCATATTCAGCGAGTGGGAATACAGCTTGAGAAACTGATGCAAGTAAACTTTGTCTGAATTGCAGAGGAAATTAATACAGAAAGTTGATTAAAAATATGGCAGAACTTTGAATTTTTAACTTTATAAAAAGTACAAGTGAAACATCGTTTCCATAAGCAAAGACAAACCTGTGAAAGACAAATCAGATTGGAAAATAGACAGCAAGTTACTTGTTTAAAAAAAAACCCAACCAACCCCTCAAACCTGTTTAAAGCAATGAAAAAAAGGGAGATTGCTTTTAGACCACAGGAGATGGCTTGTGACTGTTGGTGCAGTGGCCTGTGATCATGTGAGATTTTGGAAATTAAGTCTTCTGCTGCTTCTGGTCACTGCTGTCATCTGGAGCATGGGGATGGGCATGACCCTAGGTGATTTGAGAGCAGCTGTCATCCCGAAGTCTCTGACTCTTGCATAGCATGAATTGCTAGAGGGGGTTTGGGGTGAAAATTCATCACTACAAGAAAACCCAGTTTGACAGAAAAGCACCTATACAGCCAGTTTAGGCCCTGCCTGGCCCTTTGGTTTGGATTCATTGTGTGCAGAGATGCCCGAAGTGAGGAGCAGCCCTTCTGGAGCACAGTCCAGCTGCGCTGCACAAAGGGACTGTTTGATTTCTGCCTTTTCCCTGCAGTGTCAGCAATTCAGAAGCAGGCACAGAGGAAAAAATCTGAGCAAGGCTGTAAAACACTCCAGGAGCCTCTGGAGAAGCTCAGCCCTCCCTGGTCTTGCCTGGAGTGGGAAAGCTGTGTCATGACGTGGAGTTGGGCAAGTGTGTCTCAAGGACAAGGCCAGATACCAGAGATAGCTCTTATCCATGCACCTGCAGCAGAGCAATGAGAGGATTTATATAGCGCTCCCTGCAACTGTGCAAAATTGAGAACGCTGCCTCTAAGGCTGCTTGGGGCCCATGGGCTTCTGGGCTTTGTCAAGGCTTGGAGAAGTACCTCTGATTTATTTGATTTAACTCATATAATTGTGTGATTGTGTGTGTGGGGGGGAGGGGGGTGTATTAACCATTGCAAAGCAAGCAAATGATTCTATGTTTTAGAATCACAGAATCATTAAAGTTGGAAAGGCCCTCCAAGATCATCAAGGCCAACCTTCAAACAAATACCACCATGCCCACTAAGTCATGTCATGAAGTCCGATGTCTCCTCCTCTTTTAACACTTTCGGGGTTGGTGACTCTACAGTTTCCCTGGGAAGCCTGTTCAATGCTTGACCATTCTTTCAGTGAAGAAATTTTTTCTAATATCTAACCTGAACTTCCCCTGGCATGCCTTGAGGCCATTTGCCCTTGTCCTAAAGGGGAAATGTTTTATCATCTCTTGTAGCTTTTAATAAGGGGGATGTGCAGAACATAATTTTATTTCTATGGTTTTCAAGGCAGAAGATTTTAATCTGCTGTGCTTTGAGGTGTAAGCTGATCCCCCGTATCTGTAATGAGATCACCCTTTTATGAAAGGGGCCTGATGGGCACATCAGCAGCAGATGGTGCACTGGGCAATTTTCAATGGCCCTGGCACACCAGAGCCAGGTCAAAGCAGAGGCTCGAGAATTAACATGGAAAATGCCTGGGGTTTGCAGTAGTGAAGTACATTTACCTGTGTGACAAGGGGGTCTGGGTGTGAGGCTCCTCACATCTGCAGCTCATAGCACTCCTATCATCACGTAGCCTCAGGGAGTGGCAGGGCAGGACTATTTGCATTGATAAGGAAATGTCAGCTTGTATCATATGGAAATGTATTATTGTTCTTAGACACACACACACACACACACACACAAACACACACAGAGATATATATGAAATCTCTATCCTGTTCCTTCAGAGCCGACTTTGTCTTGTTGTGTTGCATGAGGAAATATTTGTCAAACTGAAGGTAACTGTGATGCAAGTCCCCAAAGCAGTAAAAGAAGGTTCAACATGCACAGCTACCCTGAATGTAATAAATTGTGTCTCAGGGTTGCAGGTGTGTAGCAGTATCTGGGGTCTGATTTTGGTATTTTTTGTTTTATCCAGTTTCTTCATTACAGTCTTTAAAACAAATGTGTGTGCTTGTCAATGTGCAGTAGTTTTTGTAAGTACATGCTCTAGAGGGAAGATGAAGATGTCTCTTACAGAACCTAGGTTTGTCCTTTCATGTTGCAGAGGCAATTAAAAAAGTCTGGAAGGCTGCCCCAAGGACAGCACCCATCACCTGGGGAAAACTAGGTTATCACATGGGAGTTGGGCACCTCATAAGCTACATTCCTGGTAAATCTGGGGGAGGTTACCTACTTGTAAATGGCAACAGGCTTTGGTTTGGAGAAGGCTAATTACCATTTGGAAGATAGGATATATATATATATATGTATGTAGATAGATATGTTTTTATAACTTTATCCACTGAAATCTCTGTATTCTTCCTAATTTTTCTGGTGTGTAAGCATGCTGAACCTTAGGCAAAATGCTTGTTGACCTGGGGGCAGTCTGGTATCTCAGTTCCTGGTTGAGCAGAGGAGGTGCAAAATCCTTCCTGTACAGAGACATTTGGGAATCTTACCCCAGAAATACGTAGTGCTGACTTTCTGAAGTCGTAACATCATGACAACACTTTGCCAAAGTTTTTCCTGGTGCCTTTACCAGAACACATTATTGAAGAAATTTGGTCAACCAGCCTATTCTCAAATACATAAGTGATGGTCTTCCAGCAGAGCTTCCATGTACAGCAGTCTTCAAAGGTTTTTTTTGGTATCCCATCAGCACACATGGTCCTAGCTCAGAGCGTGTGTTGGTAGTATCAGTTCCTCCCCAGCTCAGGAACCGTTTGCTGTATTTGAAATTTTATTTGACTCCTGGTGAATTAGAAATTTTGCTACAGAACTTTTCACTAGGACTGCAGGTTTTTTTTCTTTGCCATCCTTCTTCCCCTGCTGCATTTTCTTTGTTGCCAAACTGGATTCTTATGAGGTGGTATTCATCCATCTCACCCCTGAGGACTATATGGGGTTAAGTTGAACACCTGCCAGCATTGGAGATAGCTGGGTTATTCCCAAGCAATCCGTTGCAATTTCCATACTGATGAAGGTGGGGTACTGTCTCTCATTTAATGTTCTGAAGTGAGATAATTATTTTCCAACCGAGTGACCTGACATGGCTTTATAATTAATTTTTGTAATTGGTGGAACGCATACTTTCTAATGACACCAGTCAGTTGTCTGCCAGGACACAATGATGTATTTACTACCAGATTGCTGCCTTTGACTAAAATCAACAGTTCCAGTCTTTGAGCACTGGATGATCCATAACTCTGTGTCAGAGTAGTATTTAATTGACTTACAGGGTTTAGCTAGAAGTTGTTGGCTAGCCTTGTAAACACCACTTCTCTGAAAAATCATTTGTAGTAGCTGGCAAGCTTGGTATAAATTTTGTGTGAAGCGTTTTTTTAAATGTTTGCAGGTGTTTCTTTGCCTTCTTCCCAGGGGAATTTCATGTTCTTGTAGTGTTTGTGAAGCAGGGTTGTTTCTGCTGTGGGGCACTGTTACGTGCAGGAAGGACTATTGATGGAGTAAAGTATGTGTAAGTATGTATATATTTGTATTTTATGTCTCCAACTCTGCCAAGCAGAGAGGCTTCTGGTGCCAAGAGCTACTGAGGGGTCACCAGTAGCTCCTCAGGGTGACGTTTAGCTCAGCTCTGGGCATAAAATAGCTGGGCAGACTGTGGTCATCCTTGAGATGGGCATGAGAAATTAGCACTGATGGATAAAGATTGCTTATCCAACACTTCAAATCTGATAGGGATAAAAAGTTGATTTCCTCAGGTGATTTCCAGGTTTTCCGCTTTGTTGGGAGCTTCTGCTCAAGACTGTTCTTATTTCTAGTATTCATTATCTTTCCCAACAGGAAAACCACTTTGTGTTTAGCAAAAGGGTGAGGCAGAACCACCTTTGATGAAAATGTTGGTTCAAAGCCATTTCATTACAAATCAGTGCAAGTTCCAGCAGCACTTCGGGATTTTGCTTGCAAATGTGAGCAGACAGCCTGAGTGATGTGCACAAACCGCTGAAATCACACTACGAAAGTGCTCAAATAAGAAAATATTACCTTGTAGGTGAGGAACTTGTCTGGTGGGAAGTAAATAAAGATGATAAAGCTGTAGGATCTCCTGGCATAGATGGTATTTTACAATGTGAAAAACTATCTTTTGGGGAGTGGATCCACATGTACTTGGTCACAGGTCTGTGGTGGCTAGAGATGTCCCTTTCCAGGCCACCAGTTCCATGGGAAGATGAAGGGAGCATGTCCTGAGATGGCAGTTTGTCCACATCAATGGGTCAGGCCAGTCTGCGGGGTGGGTATTGGGGCAGGTTGAGTTTAAGGGATGTTTTGTCCTACTGTTGTCTCACTGAGCTGATGGGGTTTATACCATCTTGAGTCCTGTGGGAAGCTGTGTGGGTCTGGATTTGTGCCCAACCAGCCCTGTATCAAGTCTAAGGGGTATCTGAGCATTCTGCAGAGACAGCAAGAGACAATGGTTCCTGGCCTAGGTTGTGGTGAAGGGATCAATCAAAGAGCTTTGTTTGGGTTTTTGCATTTCACAGATTATGTGGCTGAAAGCACTTTCCTGCTCTGTCCACACAAAGGTGTCTCTCACACGGATGTGACTGAGGGAGGCCTTGGGAAAGGCCCGTACAGACGTGACTGCACATAGTGAGAGGTGTAATTAATGTCTCGATCTGAGCAGTTCTGAGTCATTCCCTGTTCCCTCACTGCTCCAAGCAGGGAAGGGGACGGGGACTGAGAGGGCACTGCCCCCAGGCAATGAGTTTGGGGCTTGCCATGCGAAGGGGATGAGAAAGAGGGGTTTATGTGCTTCCCTTCAGGTGTGATCTTCTCACATGCTGTCCCTGTGTTCTCCCAGCATCAGAATTTGCTGCCCTGGCCAGACCTGGTGTTACACACCCCCGGTTTCTGAGGTGTTATCCCTGCCAGCTCCGCACCTTGATTTTGTGTGTGGCTGCACAAACATTTGACATATCACAAACAGCGATAGGAATGGGTCAGGCAGAGCCAGGATTGCTGCTTCCACCCCGCCCTGNGTTTGAATGCACATCAGACTGCCACCAAAGGGAATGGGAACAGAGCTGAGAGCTTAAATATTGGCCAAAGATACACTATCACCATGAGGAAATGTACTGATGGATGAAGTTGACTGGGGGAAAAATAGCTGCTATTTCAGATTTCTAGGTGTGAGGAAATTCTTACTTTACCTAGTGCTAATTTGTAAATTGTAACCACATGAGTGTGACTTGCAATTCAGGAATGGCATATACAACGCTCTTGATGGATGCTGTGCATTTCATTTCAACCACATAACCTGCCTTGGGCTGGTTTTTAACATATCCGTTTTGAGCTGAAATTTTTTCTGGAGGTCTCTTTAGTTTTGGGTGGCCTGTATGAGTTGTAGCAACCCAGCACAGTAGGAATGAGTAATAGGAGAGAGTGTTATTTCTGAATTTCCTTGTCTTTGAAGACTGAGGTTAGATACTTTGTTCTTCTGGCTGAAGTGGAAGCCTATGGTTTAATTTTTCTTGATTATGTATATGTATTTCAAGTCTGTGCTTTCCCATAAGTGGTTTGCTGACCTTTTAAAGGTTTTATTTCTTCTTTCTTTAAAAAAAAAAAAATTGGAAGCATCTTTTAGACTCCGGTTGCTTTCAAAATCTCACTGGGAGGAATGGGTCGAAGAAGAGCTGTGGTGCCTACATGACATGGGAACCTCATCTCAGTTGCACATTCAAAGTAGCTTTTGCTCCAGCAAAATGCTCTGTTCCAGTGGTCTGGCAGAAACTCAACAATACTGGGTATTTTACTGTCAAGTTAATGTAAAATACAAACAGTTTTTGTGGAAGGGGGCCCCAGTAATGCCAGTCATTCCAAACATTGCTTTTTTGGAGAATGCTTGGCCCAGGCAAGAAGACTTTACCAAACAGATCAAGCTTACCTTCTGTCGAGACAGGGCTCTGCTGTGGGTGCTTTGGGAGCAGCTGCAAAGTGCTTGTTGGAAAATTGGAGCAGATTTTTTATAGACTAATGCAAAAATGTAAAAAATGGACACATGCAGTGTCTGCAGCAAGAGGGTGCAGAGGATGTCTCTCTATGTCTGGTGGCCTGGGCAAAAATGCTGAGAGGTGAGTCTTGCTATCACCTTTTTCTGAGGTGCTGCAATTCCCTTCCACTTTCATTGCCCTTTACCCCATCCCTCTCCTAAAAAGACACAGAAATGCAAGACCATCACACCAGCATCTGCTTGATTATTGCCTGGGCATCTGTGTCACGCTTGAGAAGTCTTACTCTGAGCTGAACATGTTTGTATAAACTCTCACAGCTTTGGACCAACTGTCTGCTCCTGCCAGACAATCTCAGCCTTTCTGCATCTGTCCTTGCCTTGTGTCAGGAGAGCTCCTTTCGAACTAAATTAAATTGAAGGGGGTTGTTTCATTTTGTGTGATAGCTCTTACATGGGAAATTTCCTTTTCCCCTTCACTTCTTTTAACACTGCATAGTTATGGTCCTGCCCATCTGGCAACTTCAGCTAAGGCTGCCCAGGACTTTGCTGCATCTCAGTGGGGAAGTTGAAGTTTTTATGTGACAGTTTTGGGAGAGATGAACCTGTTGGTTTGCAGTCCCCAGCCTTTTGGAAATGTCTTAATTGCCAAGATTTAAGGAAAAACCTGTGGGAAGAAGCTTCTTACAGAAAGCGATTTTGTTTATGATTTTCCTGCAGTTACATGGCCTTTGATTTTTTTCTATTAAAGAATGAAACTGAATAAAAATTTAGTTATAGTTCCTTGGCATTTCCTCTGCAACAGTTCATTTATTATGTATAAATGCAGTGTTATGTATTCCAGGTAATTTATATAATTACTGTGCCATTAAGTGGGTCTAGTTAGAATCAACAAAATTAGAAAATGTGAAATTAGAGCGTCTGTAGTAGTGGTTGCCTGGTTATGTTACATCCTGGATGGGATTCCCATGTGAGATCCCTTCTTTCTCCTTTTTTTTGTGTGTGAACCTTTAACGCCAGCATGAGTTACATTAACACTAAATGATTAAACAGGAAAAATATTTCATTGGAATGATATCTATGTAAAACATGACTTCTTTAGTGATGTTATTAGAATATTTAATGTTTTCATTTCCTGGCCTCTGGGAATTTAGCTGCGTAGCTTTAACATTGTACTCCAAAGGAAACAGGGAATGGTTTGCCCCTTGTTAATTCAAAGATCTCCTTGCCACAGGGTATTACTGAGGGCCAAAATTCAATGCCTGAGACGATGCCAATAATTAAATATACATGAAGTGTTGGAGCAACTGAGATTAAGGCAAAAATCCACCCAAAACAAAACCCAGCCCTCTGAAAGTAAGAATATTAGATGGGATCTATCTTCATGCGTCAGGATATAAATCAATATTAAGTTTGGATTTGGGAAGAAGGTTCTTCTGAAGCACATCAGGAGGCATTGCTGTCACTGCTCCACCTTGTGTCCTGTGCCTTCTCTGCTCCAGCCAGGATGCTCTCCCTGCCAGCAGTGATGTTTAGCATGAAACATCAGAGCATCAAAGGTTTGTAAAAGAGAAGGTATATGTAAAAAAGGGATTCCTCCTTTATCTCCCCACTGTTTCTGGAGCTGTTTGCAGCTCCATCCTGGGTGCTGCTGTAATACCAAGACCTGTTTGGTCACTTGTAACCAAATGATCTTTCAGGTCTGTTCCAGCCCAGGGCTTTCTGTGATTCTGTGATTGTTACCCATCTGTGTTCACTTGTCCCAGGCCATGGTTTCCACCTAGCCAAAAAGACATAATTAGGGACAGCAGGAATGCTGGGGCATATCTGTTCTCGGGTGGGAAACTCTGCTGAACTGTTTAAAAAATAATAATCTGAAATATTTAAAATACCTTCATGGGGTTTATGTGGCTATCAGTCATGATACTGCTGTGCTTCTGCATGAAATCACTGCACTGGGAATATTTCTGAGTGTTTTCAGCCAAGGACTATCAGGCAGCCCATGGATGTCCTAAATTCTCCCACACTTCCATATCAGCAGTTGTCCAAGACTTGATGGCTCTTATTTAATTTATAAAGATTGGAAGCATTGTCAAGCCAGGCTTTCTTGAGGTTTAAACATGCTTTTTGACTGTGTTTTCTCTGGAATTTTTTGTTGCATTAGATTATAAAAACTTGGTGGATGAAAGTGTGTTGAATTCCAGCCGTCACAAAAAAAAAAGGCAAACCAAGAACTGTGATTTTTTTTTTCCTTCATACAGGATCTTCCCCAGGTACTGTACTGTTCTTGGTTTTAGAAAACAGTATTTTTCTGCAGGGGTTAGAATTGGTTCATTCAGCCTTTAGGCCTTTCTCTGCTCCATAGTGGTTTTTATCAGTTCCAGTCTGAGAGCACAGTGCCCTTTTCCTTGTGAGAAAATGTGAAGCTGTACAGGGAGGGAGAGGGGAAAAAAAAGAGCAGCAATGTTATTTCCTCTCTGAAGTCATCACCTACAGGGCTGGTACCAATGGCATTTTAATAGATGAGGTACTCCCCCATCCAATATTGTGATAGAAATTCATTGTGTAGAGGATCAGGGAAGTTGGGAAATAAAAAGCACAAAAAAAGAAACAAGAAAATATTGATTTGTGCTGGGAAGAGGGGGAAGGGCAAAATGTAATAAACGGAATAGGAAAATATTCAGTGATTTAAAGGGGTTCTGTCAACCTTGTCTAAGAACTCTTGGATCCTAATAAAGTGATTCAGAAATGTTGGGTATAAACCAGCTGCTCCTCATAAAGCTCTTGTCCAGCCAAATTGTAGTCAAGGGGTTTTTAGATGTTTGCTTGATTGTACGTTCAGTTTTTCTATTTGTTTTTAGAAAAGGATTTGACTGATACGGGATTAATCTCAGGAAATTAGGGTGACACATCAGTTTAGGGGCAACAATTTGCCTCTCTGTGTGAGTGCTTTGCTTCTGTGGAGAATAGTAGATCAGGCTTCAACATCTGACCAATTGCCTGAGTTTATTATTTAGCTGTGCTGGTTTCTGTATGTGAAATCTCCATTTTCCTGCAGATTCAGCCTGTGGAGGCAGCTTTGGGGAAAGAAATTACTTCAGAGCTTTGAAGAAACAAAAGTGCAACTCTAACAAATTTAATCTTGGCCAAAAGCATTTAATACCAAGAATATTGTAAATGCTTTCTGTTGGAATTACTCCCTCTGGGCTGCTAATCTGGGAGCAATTCAGGCACTTGCTTCTGACCTTACCCCCTTTCTGGAGATCCAAGCGCTTTGCTCGTGAGAGTGCAAGACAAGGGAAGGAGGGGCTGGCAGAGCTGTTGTTTTCCAGAGGAAATGAAGTAATGTCACTTTTGGTTGGAATTACAGCCTCTGCGATGTCTTCAGAAAAGGTGACGCTCCTCAGAAAGGAAAAACAGCTGATGAGAGGTCCTTGAAGGTGCCTTGAACATTTGCATGCTTTCTTCTCTGTCAGCAGTGCAGGCTGGCTGTAGCTTTATGTGATTTAGTAGTAGATAATTTTATCACCTAATCTGTTTGTTTTCTGATGGATGGCGAATACATCCCTTGGGATTAATTCACCAAGGTTACACCTGCAGGAGCAGGACACAGAGCTGTGAAATCCCCAGGCCATGCAAAAGGTGGCCCTCAGTGTCCCTACCAACCATGGCGTGATGAGGTCCCACTTTACCTTATCTTGCATAATCTGCATGTTCATATTATTCTTTAAGAGGATCGTGGCAGAGAAGGACTCAGCCTGCACACCCAGGCACCTGCATGGGCCTGTTGGATGGGTTTCCACCTGCAGGGCCCTAATGGCTTCTGCACTGTTTTAAGTCATGGGAGTGTTTAAAAACCTTTCAGCCTCAGCAGCGATGCACAGACAGTGCCGAAGTCAAGACTGGCCTCCTGCAAATGGCAGCTCTGGGAGCTGTCAGGAGTTTATGGTGTCTGCAGCAGGTCCTTGCTTCTGCTGTAGCAACATGCTCCTTGGGACTGTTCTGGAGGCTAGGACTCACTGGGGAGAGCTTTTGTTCTGCTGGAGATAACCACACTGCTGTGCCCCCAGCCTATTTAAGTGATCAGCTGCCTTTTGCTGTTGTTATTTTCTCCTTTTTCTTCCCCCATATGTAAGGTTTCAGTGCTAGTGGAGCAAGGCAGTTTTATGCACTTTGTTTTGGAACTAATAAAAACTTCCAATATTCTTCTCCTGAGCCCATGGCAGCCAGGCAGCGTGGTACAGCTCCTGGAAGGGGCTGAGAGTGTGATGGTGCATTTGGGATGTTGGAGTTTGGATGTTTGGGTCTGTTTGTCCTCAGTTTGCTCCAGATCCACCAGGCATCGTTTGCATTTTCAACGAGCCCATGGCCTTTTGATGCAAAGCCTTTGCACACCCATGACCCGTGCAGGGGGCACCTCCTGCAGCACATCACTTGTGAAGGCTTGGGAAGGTTAACAGAACCGCTTATCCATTTTTTGCTAAATTTTTTACTTCTTCCTGCCTTTCCTGTTCTTACCCAGCCACTCAGCCTATGGGGGAGAAAAAACCACAACAGGTTTCCTTGCAATATTGGTTTGAATGTTCTGGAAAACAGGAACCATGAGTCATCGGTCCCAAATTAACGTTTGTGTGCGAGGCTGAAACGACATATAAGAGATGGGTCACCTCTGGAGGCAGGAAGAGTGTGGTAACATGCTCAGAACTCTCAAGGCTACAGTTCAGCTCTTCCGTTTATAAAATTCTCATTGGGAAGGCTTGTAAACACTTCTCTGTACATTAGTCTCATTCTTGAATTCAGGGTTTCAGCCTGGGAACAGGTTTTAAAAACAAACATCCCTCTTCTGTGGCTCTTCCACTTTAAAGTTTCTTTACATGTCCTTGGAGCTTGCAGAGATCAGCAGTTTCTGGAGGAATTTGTTCAGTCAGGTTTCTTTTGCAAAAGTAAATACAAGCCACAGAGTTGAGATGGATTTCTGGATTTTGAGTCTTGAGGGTCTGGTCCTGACCTGCGTGCTGGCATTAGGAAAAATGGGTTTCTTTGCATCTCCCAGGAAATTTTTATCAGTTGAAAGATACTGGGGTTTCTTTTCTTTTTTTTTTCCCCCCTCCCTTCTTACTTTCCACCTTTGCTAGACCCTGATTTCCTCAAAGCAAACAGGCTGTTGTAACTGGGCCATCATGTCCTCCATTCCACTCACCTGGACTGTGGGAGCACACTCAGGCTGAGTGCCCTTCAATCCTCTGACTGGCAAAACCATCTGTGTAAATATCCTCCTCTACACTCGCTGGTGGAGCCAGAAGAGATTATTCCAGCCAGCCTTAATTGCCTCCTATGACAAGGAGGTCTGTGAGGGTCCTCTACTGATTTCTGCCCAAATGAAAGGATATTTTGGCCAAACAGGGTCTCTTTCACTAATTCAGTTCTCTCTTGATAGCTTTGCTCAGGTACTGTGCACTATTTTTAGGCACTGCTGGCTTTGGCTTTCTTTTTTCTTTTTGACAGAACAAAAATAGAACAATATTTATGCACCTTTTGGGCCCATCCTGAGGTATTTTTTTTTTCTTTGTAGTACTTGATCTTTGTCATTTTGGTAATTAGCATTAATGTGAAGGGTGTTGATTTTATCAAGCCTTGGAGTCCTAATTGGTTGATATTGTTTAAGAAGCCAAAAAAAGCCCCAGAACATACCTAGATTACGAACAAATATCCTAAGTCAAGATGAAATTCCTTCTTCACTGAAATGTGGTTTAGAAAAACATTTCACCACTACAATTCCTTTCAAGAGCTTGACCTTGGATTGTTAATCTTAGAAATATGCAGTGCAGATGAAGTTTTTCTTTTCTAGAGAGGGAAGAAATGCCATGTTTCTCAAAAGACCTCCCTAGAATTAAGGAAGAAAAACCAAAACCCAAAGTGGATGATAAATGGAGTACAGGCTAATCTAGGAGTGTCAAGAATTTTATGCCAGCATAATCTGCTTTATTTTGTTAATTTGCCTTTTTTTCCCTTGCTGTCCCATTATTCTTGTTGCAATTTGCTATCCATCAGTGTACACATGCTAGTAAGTGCTTTAATTCTGTGTGTGAAACTGCAGCCTTGGAAGTTGAAATGCTCCATATTTAGCCTCTGCTCATGTGCCTTATACCCAGATTTCACCCAGGCTTCTCAGCTTGGGTGGCCCGAAACCCTCTGCTGAGCATTTGGGATGATCCAGTTTCTGCTATCTCAGAAACTGCTGCTGAGGTGCCAGTTTCATATCTGCTGCCACACAGACCCGTGGTTGGATCAGGCTGGATCCCTGTGGGACAAACAGCTCTGCCCGGCCCAGCTTCCCAGCCTCTCGGGAGCAGAGATGGTCCCTTGCTCAGGCCTTTAAAGGGACAGGAAAACGCCACTTACAATGCTGGAATTGGTCGTTGAGGGTTCAGCTGCATTACAGCTGAAACTGCCTCGCCTGCTTTGAGGTGGTGGAGGGGCTGGGTGTGCCACTGGCTGGCCACGTGCAGAGGAGAGTTCTGCATCCAAAATGCAGTTTGTGTGGTGGGTGGTTTCAACCATCCAAAGAAAACCAGACAGCTTGGTCAGGTCAGGGTCCCTGCTTCGCCTCCGGCCACTTGGCCATTGTGCTGTTGGCAGCACAAACCTGCTTTCATCTCTCCTACTGCCTGTTTTGGTAATCTGCTCTTCCTAAATACACCTTCTATAATTATATTTTTGCTCCCCAACTCTATGGAACAGGCAGCTCTCTTAAAACTGGAGGAGTAAGACAGGGGCTGCCTGCACTCCTGGACACAGGGGTGGTGGTGAACAGGATGTGTGGGATATCTGTGTGTCTTAAACGCAGGGGGTTAATGGAGAAATAGAGCTGAAATCAGCCATGAGCAGACAGGCAGGAGGAGCATAATCAGTAGCGAAAACAAAAGGTTTTGAAGCCAGGGCATGAAATGGAAGAGAGCTGTCTGCCATGGCATGGCTGTGTATTTGGGAGAAGGAAGATGCTGAAGTCCTAGTCCACCTTGGGGGTGAGGTGTGGGGCTGGGGGTCTTGGAGGGGCCCAAGGAGAGGTGTGTGAGGCACCTTGGGCAGGGGTCTGACCAGGTGTGAGTGGGGTGTGCAATCCTCAAAGACCTGCCAGCCACCTGGACTTTGAAATGCTCTTCTTTTGGCTGACAAGGAGAGAGGTTTGAGTGATATTGTTCTGGTTTTTAATTAAAAAGACCTATGTTTCTGTAACTGCTTTTTTTCAGGGAGTCAGTATTTGTTAAGGTTCTTGCTGATGGTGAAAATTGGAGGTGACTAATTTCTAGAGCATTTAGTCTTCTACTGGCCAGAGCTAAAGCAGAAAGCAGGGCTTGTCATGGCATTTGCCACTGGCACTTCCCAGATTTTACCCTGTTAAACTGCACATAATTTCCAGTTACGTTTTAGAAAAGGATGAGGAAATTTCTGTATATTTATCAAGGAGTTTAATTCTCCAGTTTTTCTTTGTCAGTTTTGAGAACTATTTTGCAGGACTAAGTTTCTGTGGAAGAATGTGCAGGGTTTTTAGTAGCTTACAAAGCACAAATAACGTGACACCAGAATTGTGGCATGGGACACCAGGGGTGGCTTGATGCTCTTGGCCTTATGTAAAGATATCATAAGAATATGGTACCTGATGCCAAGCACTTGGCTGGGAGAAGGCTGATGTATAACAGGGAAGAGTTAATTTCTAATGAAGGGGAAAACCTCGAGGGAAAGGGAAGAGAATTCCTATAACGGAACAAGTGGTAGAATTTCAGCTCTTGCAGAAAACAGGCAACCAATAGAGAGGTAAAGAGGAGAGGTTAAAACATTGCAGCTGCAATTGAAAAAGCTGTGTTTGCTGGGGAGCCTTAGGTTAGAAGACACCCTAAAAAAAAAAAAGAAAAACAGAAAAAGAAAACCTAAAAAAAATTTTTCGTCCCATCTATCTTGTGCCAGATCCCAGTTTGATTTCTGTGTGCACCTGCAACCCAGTTCAGGCTGAGAAAGATCTGAGTAGGCATAGGTCTGCTGGAATGGAAACATTAGGAAATTAGAATTTTTATATTATACTGAATTATTTGGGAGATTGGTTTTAAGTTTTTTAATGTGCAAATGCAATACTGCAATATTATTACTACATAATATATGCAAATGCATATATATGTATGCAAATGCAATATGCATACATATATATGAAGTGTTGCACATCTATATTAACTGTTTCCACTATATTCTTTCCTATTGGTAATGCTCAAGGCCTTGTTAAAATGGGGTTTATTGAAATGTTTGTTTACACATTTATAGAAAAAGGGCATGTATATAATCATCTATTTCTAAATGAAGTATCAAAGGGCTGTTTCACATTGGAGTGTGACAGAAATCTATGTTTGAAGGCTTTTCTGTGGTTTATTGGGGTTTTTTCCCCCCTCCACTTAGAGCCCTGTGCAGCCCCTGCCTTTGTTCTCCTGGTTTGCTAACTTATTACTGTTTGCATCTCCAGGTTATAAGAAAACAGTCAAATGCTGTGGTCATTCATCTCTGAAACCTTTAATGAGCTTATCGGGAAAGAACTATAAATATATATCTTGTACTTCTCTTGTATTGGGAGATTCTTCCTCAGGCCTTAAATAGTTAGGTTGGCCCATCTAAGCTAATTACAGACTGTCTCACTATTCAAAATACCCTCTGGGTAACATTGTTAGGACTCTCTTATGAGGTTAATGGGTTCTCTGTAGCCTGAATATTATGTTGGCCTTCACTACTCTGATCAAAAACGCACTGTATGGGACCTTTTGGCATGCCAATTTGTGACTTGTTTTCTGCTAAAAGCATCATCTTTCCTCCTCTTTGAATGATGATCTCAGAGGGACAGGGCAAAGCTTGTCTTTGGAGTCCCTCCATTGGCTCAGCAGCACAACTGGAAATGCTTCTTTGAGAGTCTGAGTGGCAAGGTGGAAGCCAGCAAGTCCTAAGCGTCCCTGGTAAATCTGATTGTTTGTGCTTCTGCTATGATTACCTTTCAAATCTGTTCAGTGTTGTCTAGCAAACTTAACTCACCCGCTTATCTTCAGGAAAACAAATGTACCAGTTATTGCCTACTAGAAAGTGAGAGCTGAGCTGTGTGGTTTTTTCCTTTTCAGTGGGCTTGCTGTGATTTTGTTTTGACAGATTGAGCTGTGTTTCACTTTGCTTTCATTTTTCACCCTGTCAGAAGAATTCTTAGTGCATTTTTTTTCCTTTCCCCTGCCTCTTGCTGTCTTTATGGATCAGTGCACGGAAGCAGTGACTCCGTCTCCTCTGCATTGCTGGTTTGCAGCTTCTTGTGCCACAGAGGCCTGAGCTGAACCTTCCCCATGGGAAGCTTAGGTCAAACCTTGGCCATCTCGGTGGGCAGCATCTTCTGCCATGGGCAGGATGTGCAGGAGAGGTGGTGGGGGCAGGTGAGTCTCCAAGTGGGAATATCTTAGGCAGTCTGAAAGTTTTCTTTAATTTTCACTTGACTTGTGCTGTGTTTCCCCTGACCCACCCCGGGGAGCAGCACACCTTGGGCTGGATCACCTCCTCTGCTTGGGGTTAGCTGTGCAAGCTCACTCTGCCTCGGTGTGGAGAGGATGTAGGACAGCAGTTTGTTTAAACAGTCTGTTCCAGCTGCAGAGGGTGGGGGGTTTGCTGATGTGTATAAGGGTTTAGGGGTTTGACTTCCACTCCTGCCCTCAGCTGAGTGACACCCCTTCATGAGCCCCTTAGCAGTCACTGCATTAATCTCAGGAAGCTTCATGCCCATATCTTGAAGTGTTGCCATGCTAGAAGAAGGCTGCTACGTAATAACCAGAATAATTAGAAAATGAGAGGGTTCACACCAAACACACTTGAATACTGCCATGCTTAAACTGAGCTGGTGCTGAGTTTAGTGGTGAGTGAGTGTCTGAGCGACACTGATTGAAGCCAGGGGAAGCTGAAGTCAGGTGTAACTGTGCCATCTTCACGACAGCAGTCTCTGAACAGCCTCTGTAACAGAGGCCTGGGAGAATAGACTGTGATCAATGGTGTAAATCTCTTGGTGATGCTGCCCTGCCTTGGGGACCCTCTGCTCCAAGGGCAGCAGCACAGGAACATGGGCAGCTGCCAGCACTGCAGCACGTGTGCTGCTGGAAAACAAGAGGTGCTAGATCCCTCCTGCACTCAGGGCAGTCTGGGTGTCATAACCATGTTATACACATCTTGGTTTGGTTTTTTGTCAGCAAAAGCCTTGTGTTTGTGCAGAGCATGCTCAGAGAGCTGTCGCTCCCCAGGCTCCAGGTCCCTGCCATGCTCCCCACAGCAGCAGGTATGGCTGGTCCCTATGGGTCCATGCTGGGACTGCAGTGACACACTGCTCCCATGTCTCTCACTGCCTTGGGATGTATTCTCCAGGGACCAGATACTGCTTCTCTGCCTGCAAGCAGCTGAAGTGATTGTGATCATGTATCAAATTCTTAAGTACTTTTTTCTTTTTCTCTTCTGAGCTTGGATTTCTTTTTTTGGCTGCAGTTTCCCTTGTTTTATGGGCTGTATGTGCCATTCTTGCCTGCTTAATACTTCATTTCTTGAGAAGTTTAGTTGCAATGATCAGCAGGTCTGGCTATATTGTGAATTCTTCCAAATTCTCTGTCAGTCTCTAGCAGTGTACTTAGGACAAGCAGAGATTTATTTGCATAACTGGTCAAACAGAGGTTAGTGTGAAATAAAATACATGCATGTGCTTCTCTCAGCCTCCCCCAATGCGAGGTCAGGCTGGCTTATTTTTTCTGAGTCCTCCCATTGTCAGAACCTCTCAGGGATCTGGGCTCTGGTCCACTTGCTGTCAGTAGTAGTTTACTTTGCTTCTCAGTAAATTGTCCAAATTTGCAAACCTCCCCCAAGGCTATCATATGACAGCATCCCTCACGTGATGAGTCTGGCAGCAGGAAAAAAAACCTACTTTCTTGTAGTCCAAACATACAGCCCTTTCAATTATGCATGAGTGAAGTGTTCAAAGGATGCAAAACCTTCGAAGTTGGCTCAGGTGTCTCTTCTCCCCCCATTCTCCACCCTCCCTGGTGCTTTATGATAGTGATGGGGTGAATTTGCCATTCACTGCATGAAACAGAGGGAGGGAATGATCTGGAGAAACCCAACCAGGGCTATGACAAGGTAACATTTCTGGCTGTGGTGGTCCTTGAGGCACAGCCTTTGCCAGGTGGAGTACTCTTTGGGGAAGTACTGCCATGCAGTTGTCCTCCTCTGAGATTCTTCCTGAAGCAATTACTGCTGCTGTTCCTTGAGGCAGAACTATGGAATGGAAGGACATGTGTTCTGACAACCTATGGCCTTTCTTTATGGACAAAATGAAGCCAGTGCTTTGAAGCAAGGCAGTTCAGTGCCTAAGTGATACAGAGCTCTCTGAATGGCTGTGGGCCACTTCAGGTTTCACCTCAAGTCTTGACCCTGAAGTGAGCCCAGGCAATTCCCCTCTCGGATATCCCTGCAACTCGGGGCCCAGTGTGTTAGTTATGCCTGGATCTGCTGCATGAGCTTTGGGCAAGGCCTGAGGACAGGCTGAAGGGAGCAACTCACCTCCTAGAAGGTCTCTCTCTTCAAAGGATGGATGATTATTGGTATGTGCCCCTCCTGCCCTTTCTAGTCCTCCCCTGCCTCCATAAGTTGTTAACCAGAACTGTCCTCGAGCAGTGGGATGGTGCTGGAGAAGGGACTTGCCAACTACATGCAAGGGCCGGTGTTCACATCTTTTGCAGTCAATGTGTCCACATTTTTACAGACCCAAATCTCTTTGAGTCATTGTTTGAGAGACTTGCTACTGGAATTCCCTTCCCTGACGCTAAAGAGAGATTGTAGATGAAAGGAAGGTAGTGTTAACAGTGGAAAATGGCTTTTCCACTCCTTCCCTTCGAATACAGAATGCTTCATTCTGCTTGGAGTTTAGCTACAGGTCACATTTAAAGTGTTTGTTGAAGCTGGAAGTGGTTACACTGGTAGCTTAAAAGAAATAAAGTCAGTGAGTTGAGACAGTGAGATAGGAGACAGTGGCAGCAGGGTTGAAACTGACTTAATTATTGCAGCCTTGAGAGCAAGAAATATTACAGAGGACAAAATTCCTGTAATGTTTATATAAGGCTGTAAGAAATTGATTACAGCTCAGGTATGTTTTGTTGCATGCTGCTGGGAGGAATCATAAAAGTCATACAACAAAGTTTTGAACATCGTGTTGCTGCTGGTCTGCTCAAAAGCCCCATTTGCCACAATGAAAACCTTTCATTTGTTCTTTTTGCTAATTCCAGCTGTGTTGGCTTCCAATTTCTGTGAGTTGCTGCTTGCAGGATTCAGCTCTTTCAGTCTGGAGGCCTCTGGGGGTGAATTGTTTCTTCTATTCTCAGCCATTTAAAACAAACAAACAAAAAGCTCAGGACTTTGCGGAAGTGTTTCCCCACAGATGTGTTTTCTTTTAGTTATTATTTGTAAGTTATTATTTGTAATTTGTATTATTTGTCCTCTTCTGTCATACTAAGAGCTTTGGAAAGGCTTTCCTAATTTTCTCGCCCATTTATCCCACCTAATCCCATTCTCTTACTGAACCATGCAGGACTTGATGCACCAGCACATGGTGCCCAGCAAAAGCTCTGGGAGAGGGCAGCTTTCCTGCAGCCTCCTGCCCTGGTGGGACCAAGCCCTTCACTTGCATCAGTGTCCTGGAGGATATTGGGGGTCCTCAGCAGTGAGGACCCCCCGGCCACCCCCTTCTTGCAGCAGAGAAATCTTCTTCTCGCCCCCTTCAGAGCGAGTATAAGTAATAGATCTTGTAAAGACTCATTTGGGGTTTGGCATTTATGATGCTTTACAGCCAGAAATTCATCTCTCCTCTTGCTGTCCTTCCACTTGCCTAAGGCAGTGTGTACTAAATCTCAGTGTCTCTGAGCATCCATAAGCCTCCCCTGGTAAATGAAGTTACTCTCACCTATTTACGTTCTGATATTCTTTCAGGGAATGTGCATTAATTTGTTTTTCAGGTGGATCTCCTCTTAATAAATGACATCTTGTGTCCCTTCAGGAACTGCAAGTAGAATGAAAGCCATAAAAATAAAATACGTGTGTTGCTGGTGTCCAGCAAGACTAAAGACTAAAACCGACAATAAAAGAGACAGAGGAGTGCTGTCTTCCTGCCTGCCACCTTGCAAGGTCCATGGTCTCTGCAGGGCTGCTGGAAGGTGTGGTGGAGCAGGCTGGGTTGCTCATGGTGATGCTGCGTGATTTGGGGCAGGGATTTCCTAGCAATTACCCTGGATATGAGTTCATCCCTGAAAACACTGTGCACACAGTTCCTTGCCTTCATTTTTGCTGGTAACTTGGAGCTGCCTGTAGATGCTGGTTTGGCTTTTGCTTGGAGAGGTTTGTCTGCAGAACAGAAAAGGTGTTTTGAGATTATGAAGCCCACCTGGTGTTTGGCAGTGCTGTTTGAGGTGAGGAAGGATGTGTGGGGGCTGAATGTGCTGACAGCCTCTTTCAGCACAGGTAAAATGGGTTTGGTCCAAACTTGTTAGTCAACAGCTGAGTTCATGTGTTGCTGCAGCTGTTCTTAGTATACCTCTGCCCATGTGCTCATGTTACTTCAAGGAGAAACATCTGGTAAGCTGGACACAGGGTTGCTGAGCTGCACAAAAGCAGCTCTAAATTTGTTAACATGCTATTTTTAAGCTATTGCTACTCTGTCACTGGCATCAATGAAAGCAGCACTTGCCACTTATCTCCTGGCATATGCCTATGATTGAGCAGCAGAGAGAGGGATCTGAATTGTCATTTCTGGCTTCACTGACGATCTGACATTCTCTGAGCAATCATCCCACCAGATCTCAGAAGATAAAAGTGCAAAATCCCACACAGTCTGTTTGAACCAAGAAGGAAAGTCAATGGAAGCACATCTGAAATAGCTGCAACCACGAGGAGAGGACAAAATAATATGGCCCTCAGACAAAGGATTCAGTTCTGTTTATTTTGACATTAAGAGAATGGGATTGAATGAGAATGTGTGTGCATTGCTTCCAGCATTTTGAGGTGTAGTTTTGTGTGAAAATGAGGTGTAGTCTCTGGTTGCAGAGTCTTAAATATGATGATACTTTCTTTGAAACTTCTCAAACAGTAGAAGTGGTGCTTTTGGGAGGACTGAGATGTTCACAGATGATTGTCTATGAAGTTGGATTTCATTTTGGTACTAGAAAAAGTGTCTTGACATTTTTTATTATTGTTACTGCTTTTATTATTATTTTACTGTTAAGTGCTGAGTATCTTCGGACCTTCACTGACGAGAAGGAACTGTAAGACATTCAGTACATCTGATACTTCCTATGTACAAGATCCAAGCATGGATTTGAGTGCCTGGCACCTCTAGTAAGCATCTTGATTCATGTTATGTAAGCTTAGAACAACAAAATTAGATTCAGATGCTCCCTTCTTTTTCTTCTCTTTTTTTTTTTTTGTCCCCGTTGCAGTCCTAAGCCAAACTATTTACTGTGGATTATGGTTGAATTGCTTGTTTTATCTCATGAAACAAATACGCCTTTGTTGCTCTTTTGGACTGATGTTTTCCTTAGCTTGCTGTTGTGGCTTAGCTATACCCTTCCTTCCCTGTTGATCTTTTTAATTTTTCTCACACCATGCACTGGTCTTGAGTTCAGCCTTCTCTGCTGGCTGGTGAAGTTGTCTTTTCCATGCTATACGAGCCTGCTGCCTAGGCAGTGGAGATACACTGATAAACCCTTTGCTTTTGTGTTAGAGTTGGTGTTTTGTTTTGATACAGTATGTATCATTTCCCATTCGAAACCTCTGTTATTGTATGCTTGGAAAAACCCTCTTACTTGGCATTGGCAAAGGAAGCAGAATTTAAAAAGAAAGAAAAAAACCCCACTTTAATTTAATAGGCAGTATTTTGGGGTTCCTTTTGTTACGTGCTACCTTTTGAACTCTATAGAGCAGCTTGCAGATCTAATCCACAATAGCGTCACTGCGTTGGGCTGCACAAGTAAACACTTTAAATGGGAGGAAGCACCTGCGTATCGCTATTGTCTCTCTTCTTCCATTAGCAAAAGTCTCGGGGCTGACTCCACTCCAGCCAAACGTTCCAGGCAGTGGGAATCCACAGGCAGAGAGCAAACCTCACTGCCCTAGGCTGCAGCAGTGAGAGCACCTTGGGGAACAGCTGGCCATGGAGGGGAGCATGGGGCTGCGTGTGGACACCCGCACACGGGTGGGGTACCGGGCACTTGCCCATCGCCTCGGCCTTGGCCCTGGCAGCGCGGCATGCCGGGATCACAGGAGCCAGCAAGGTGGGTCTGGGCAAGGTATGCTCTGCCTGGGACTGTTGTGGGGCTGGGGAGGCTGATGAACCCTGAGAGCCACAGTGCTCTCAACGTAATTAATGCTCTGGAATTATTGCTGTGGCCTCACTCATTAGGTTTGTGTAACCAAGTGCTTGACTTGGTTGCTTTCCCATGGAGTTTGTGTATTTACACCATTCCTTACTGAGGAACTGGTGAAGTGTGGTATGATCATAGATAAAACCTGTAGCAAGTTTACAAGACGAGGTTTAAAGCTGAAAAAGCTGGTTTGAATAGAAGAACGCTAAAGGCTAAAATTTCTTTAATTTACCCAAGACAGGTTGGGAGGTGACTTATCATGACCCAAAAGTATCTGCAAACAGAAGTGCTGGTATAAAACTTCCTTTAAGCTAGGAAACCAAGACATTAAAAAGTTCATTGATTTGAAGCTCAATTTGGGTAAATTCAACTTAGAAAATACTAGGATGGTTCTTCTCTTTCTGTTGCTGTGTTAATGCTGTGGTCTGTGCCTAGTGAGAAATTGTGGGGAGCCTAGAAATCGCAGGATAAAGTGCTTAGTGTGATACAGGAAATCTTGTTAGAGCAGCATCACTTTGGATTTTTAGGTTTTCAGTCTCTACGAGACATTTTATGGTGATATAGTACCTGGGGAGCTGGAACTACATCTTAATTTACTGAATGTTCATTTATTGAGTTTGAGATGCCTTTGATGAGATGTTAGTAATTATTTTATTAATCCTTCTAACATCAGTTTCCATTTAGGAGAAATTGTCTTTGTGCCCTCTAGTGGAAAAACTGTTTAGTTGAAAGCTTCTAAATTGGGTGAAGTTTTTGCAAAAAAAGGTGGAATGTGTGAGAAAAGACATAGAGGAGCAGAACAAGGCTGGAGAGATAAAGGGTTGCAAGAGATGGATGTGCTCTGTGCTTCGTCTGCCTCAGTCCTCACAAAACTGTAATGGTGAGGACATGCAGAGACTTTGTCAGATAGAGACAATATTATCCAATATTCACATCAGCTGGACTTGGTGAAATTATTCTAGGTATAATTATGAGGAAAACCTAGTCTCAGCAAGCTCTGAACACTGGTCAGTCATTGGTGATTGCTATTGCTGGTGATGTTCCCCAGAGATGTGGTGGATAGAGAAGAGCAAAGCAAAGCCCACTCCAGACCTTTAAACGGAGGAGAAGGAAAGACCCAGAAAATGAAAGATCAAGGAATATGACACTGGTTCCTCAAAAACATTCCAGAGCACTTTGTACGCAGCAGAGAGGGGGATGGGATCAAGAAAACCCCCGCTGACTTAAATAGGGAAATCTGTCCAGCTTCCCACTGTAATGGGGTAACTCATTAATGTGTGAGAAGGGCTGCTGACGTGACTGAGGCTTAGGAGCAGTATTTGGATCATCTTGGTGAGCAGCAAAACCAACAGGGCAGCAGCATGATGAGGAATAGGGAAGAGGAGGGTGTGGAGGTAGCTCTGAGGGAGCAGGAGCTGGATGACCGAGTGCAGTGGGCAGGGTGGTACGGGATGGTGGGGGCTGTTGTGCATGGCCAGCCCAAACCAACAGCGTCCTGAGGTTTGAGGAAAAGACTCAAATCTCTCTCTGAGTCATCCTTACAGAAGCTCTGTGCATAAGGCAAGGCTGTTAATCACTTCCTGCTGCACCGAGGGGAGCTGGGCAGCGCAGGGCAGGAGGAGAATGGTCACGGCTGCAAGTCTGGAGATGAACCACAGAGGTGGAAGGCTCAGAAAATGAGGCTGAGGAAAAACTGAAGCAGTTATATTTGGAAATAAATGCCTGAGTGCAGGCAACACATTTTCTCATACATAAAAGATTTCTGTAAAAAGGATGATCATCAGTTCTTAGTTCCCACTGGAGAAAAATACCTTAATTTGCCTGAAAAAAAATATTCAAGGTGCAGATTGGGGAAGAGTTTCTCACTAGGAGGTAATGAAGCAAGAGCAAAAGAAATTGTGAATCTGCTTGACTGGAGGATTTGCAGAGCAGTTAAAGCAGTACCTCTTGCTGATGGTGTGATTTCTCCCCCTCTGTTGCCTTCTGTCCATCCACCCACTACACTGGGTCTATTTCACTCATTAGCCCTCCAAGCTGGACTTTTTATTTCTGTTGTTAGAGTTGCTTTTAGGGGCCAGGGGTCAAAACCAGTAGCAGTGTAGTAGGCTATTGCATGGCTTTGGGATATAAATTCTGCTCTCAGTGCAGTCATGAAAACTTCAAGCACAGATGTAGATCACAAGAAGCTGCTGCTGTCCCATACATCTTATCTTCCCTTCTCTGTTTCTTTCTGGAGCTCCTCATTTGGGATGCTATGAGAGCAACAGATGTGAATGCGATGGAGTCCCCACACCCCCCCTCCCATCACTGTCATCCTCCCTTTCCTTGTACTGGACTGTCATTCCTGTTTATTTTGATTTGAATTATAATTGCAAAAACTCTCACAATGTTATTATGTGCTGTGTGTCGTGAGTCACTGTTTGTGTTTGCTGCCAGTGTTGCCGCTCCTCTCCCCCGTCTTACGCATGCAGCCACAGTTCTCCCCCAGTATCTTGGAACCTCTTCTATTCTGAGTCTACAATGCTCAGCACTCCTGTTAGTGCAGGGAAGAGCAAGCTGTCAGGGAAGACCCAGGATTAGCTTTTTTTTTTTCTTTGTTTTATCTTTCTTCTGGCATTTTGTAAGGGTCCTTGTTCAAATCAAAAGATTCCTTGGAGACTCCTTCCCTGAGATCTCTGTGCACAATTAGTCTCTTATCATATTTCTACCAGGCAGTGAGATCAATACTGCGTTTTCTGGCTTGCAGATTTCAGGGAGGGGGGAAAAGTCATGTTAAAAAGACCTTTTTTGAAGTTACTGAGATGCCCATGTGCAATTCCAGCACCTGCTGTCACAGTGGAGGTGTTAATCCCTTCACATGCATTGTCACTGGGGTGGAGACTTTGGCAGCCTGCACAAGATCTTAAGTTTGGACCAATAGGAGCTGACCACACTGGCCTCTGAGAGGGGCTGTGGGTGCCCTGGGTGGATGGGGAAGAGACTCTCCATGCCTTCATGGCCTTGGGTGATCCCTTGTGCTTCTTCTTGCTCCTGGTAAAGCACCATCATTGCTAGCTGAGAAAATCCTACAACTCCATGTCTGTGAAATCTGAATGGTAATGGCTTGCAAGTCACTCTGTGGATTTATCAAGGAGAAACAGGCAATTTATTTGTGTCAGCTTAATGGAGCTTCAGCTCACACAGCTCCATGTGTGACAATTAACATTGGGTCCCAAGTCTCTCAGGTTGTCCAAAAGCTCAGCAAATGTTTGGTTGTGAATCTACTGTAAAAGAGCTTCAAACTTCCTGTGCTTCAATTAGCAGCCTTGATAGAGAGCAGGCAGGTTTTCAGGTAAAAAATGTCCATTTTGACTCTTTAAGTGTTCTCAGGTGGCCCATGGAATGTAAATGTTTTACTCTATTTGTAATGCAAAACCTTTTAATTATCTCCAATTCATAAATCCCTAGTTTGGTACTTCACTGCTTGTAAGAAAATGCTCATCTTTTAGTGGGTAGTAATCAGTGTCAGAGGAAATGGGGAATAGATGGTGTGTTTTAAATGGTGTCAGTTCCAGCAACTGGAATGTATAATTTAAGTCACTTACATTTAATCATCGTTTAAACACTGAATTCCAGCCTCTGCTGCTTGTCTCCCAGGAAGCGGACAGCTTTTTAATGCCACTATGGCAACACTCGAAAGTTCCTTAAACTGCTGGAGGCTGTGATGTGGGTCTGTACCTCATGTATTGGTGCATCCATGGCTGCTTCTTCGAGCCTGGATGCAGCTGGATGCAGGGGTTGGGCTCTGCTTCGCCCCACCCCCCCCAATTTTGGAAGTCTCAACTGTTCTTCTACCTTTTTACGGAGCTGTAACATCTGTTATAAGTACCACAGCAAATGTAACAGCTGCTGAGGGTGGGATTATAGATCTGGGGTCTGTGTATAACAGCTAAACATATTCTAGCAATTCAGCAGGTTGAAAAATAAAGCAGATCAAGCTGTGTTCATTGTGCTCTGGATCTGCGTGGTGAGAATGTTTCCGGATGGAGTGAGGTTGTGCCTGGTTCAGCCTGGGTTCCAGTGCCTGGAAGTGTGAGGCTTTGATTTCATGCATTTCAGCAAGGAAAGAAGGCAATATGGGATGCAGCAGGTCATGATCCTGCCGGGGGAGCAGAGCAGCAGCGCCTTCGGTGCTTGTGGGACCCCACCAATTGTGACCGTTGTGAGTGGGGCTGGTGACATGCACACAAGACACTTGCTATTCACCTCAGTGACGATGTGTATGATTTCAACCTGCATATGTATATGCATATGTAAATACGTGTGCACATATATAAGGAAGACTGCAGGCATTTTTAAAAAGCAGCTGAGAAGCCCTGTATGTATTTAGGATCACATGGGATTCTGGCTGCCTTCCCTCTGCCTGCTCCCTCGCCCCTGCCCCCACAGGCAGTCTGGCTGTGGATGAAATAATTTAATGCAATTCTTGCTTCCAGCAACTGTTTGATGGCATTAATGGAATGAGTGGAATTTCACCCATAAAAAATACATCTGGGCTGCTGGGGAATGAGCCCCACAGAAGGGGTTAGGAGCAAAGGGTCTGTGAGTTTGGAATCGGTCACCTTTGTTTGTGATTGCCCATTGAGATGGCATTAGAGCTGACTGACCATCTACGTGGGCCATAGGTAGCTTTTGTTGTGCCTAGCGGTCAAATGGCATAGTCTTAAATTAGAAGCTGCCACTTCTACTTAGAATAAAACTTGCTTTTCTCTATATGTATGAAAATGGGAGCCCACTGAGCTCTGCAGAATGTGCACTGGATTTGCAAAGGAGCCCATTAGTTCTTGCAGAGGTTGAGAGTGAGGAGGGGGCAGCGGGAAGGAACATCTTAATGAGCCAGGGTGAGGAGTTGACGTGAGGACGCGGAGCGCTGGGAGGACACAAGGACACGGAGCGCTCGGAGCCACCTTCTGCTGTGGGAAGAATCCGGCTGTCGCTGGAGGAGCGGCAAACTCGAGGAGCGGGCGGCTCAGTGCTGCTGTCGCTGAGGGGAGGAGGAGGTTTCCAAACTGCCTCTCCCAGAGTGTCCTGCAGCGTTGGAGGTAGTTCAAATGTGGATCAGGAGATGGTGGAGGAGCTTCGGTTCTTTCCTGCCTGCAGCCACCAAGTGAATCAGCCACACAGGAGGGAAGAGCTGCTGCTGACCTCATTTCCCTGGGGCTCAAGGGTCCCAGGTCAAGCGGGGTAGAAGGGTGGCAAGTTCAGTCTGAGCTGTGGAAAGGATTCTGCTCCCATGCAATAGCCCAGTAAATGGGTGGGAGAACAGCAAATGGGTGTCAGCCATGGTCTGAGTCCAGCACAGCTTGGAGCAGCCTCGAGGCTGCTCCCATGGGAGCGGTGCTGGCTGCACTCTGAGGCTGCACCGGCTCGGAGCAGGGGCAGAACTGGCCCCTCTGACTTCCACAAAAACCTCTTACAAACACACAGGCTCAGCATCACCTGTGGTGTAGGCTGGCCTGGGGCTCCCCTGTGCTGGGACTCCTTCCTGGCAGTGCTGCCATGCCACATCTCCCTTTCCCCACACCAAAGCCATCCTGGATGGGGACAAGCGACCCTCTGTGATGCTCTCTGGTGCCATGGGAATGACCTATGTCCATCAGAGCACACTTCAGGTTTCTGTCTGGAGGGACCTGCTGGACGTGTGGTGGAAAAATCTGGTGGAGGGGCGCAGGGGTTAATTTTTTATTAGTATTCCTTAATTTTAAAAGAGCTTCTCTTCCTGA
The DNA here is from genome assembly GCA_013398015.1 of Oreocharis arfaki. Lineage (NCBI taxonomy): Eukaryota > Metazoa > Chordata > Aves > Passeriformes > Paramythiidae > Oreocharis > Oreocharis arfaki. Next base: position 52,456 of record VZRR01011908.1, read on the forward strand.
ACTGGCTCAGAGTTGGCAGGTGCCACCAGGCTATGCTGCGTTGGCTTTCAGTGGCAGTTTCATGTCAGAAATTGGCGGATCTGTAGGGTTTTTGGGAGAGGATCTTACAGTGAAACATGGAGCCTTTTGTCTGTCTTTAGAGCTCTCTAGGTTGTATTTAATTTTTAATTTTATTATTTGAAAGATAAGCACTCTGTAGTGACAGGAGGAACTAAAGGTATAATTGGGAGTTTGTTCTGTTCATGTCACCTTGCTTCATGTTGTTGAAGGAGTGGTGGAAAGCACATAATTTCCTTAAATTTATTCACTGCTCAGAATTACTCACAGCATAAATTTCTGGGGGAAAAAACCCAAGCAAACAACTTAGATGTTCATGTAATTTGTGAGATAAGCTCAAAAAAAAAAAAAAAAAGGCATTTAGCTTACTTAGTGCCCACTCCTCCTGAGATTTAAAGCAACAGTAAAGTATTGAAGTGTTCTTTGCTCTAGGATTTTTCCAGTTTTGTAATGTAAAGGTTCATTTTTCTTGTTCCCTGGGCAAAAAGATGATCTAAAAGCCTTTTCCTTAATAAAAAGCGTGTGTTTCTACTTTATCGCATGACTCCAGGAGGTGAGGTTTTTTAGGAAAACCATCAGATATGTGTGAAAATCATCAGTGTTGGCAGCATTGAAGTCGTTAAGGACAAGTTCAGTGCTGTATTTGCTCAGAACTGAGTGTATTGGGACCAGGGAGGTTGCAGCAGTCTGGCGTGCTGAACAGCCTGGCTTTTCTTTCTCCTTTGGTACAAGTGCCATGATTATATTTTGAAGTTTATTTTCTACTGCACTTGATAAAACTTTGTTCACTGCACTATTTGACTTTAAAAGGCGAAATCCTGGAGAAGTGCAAGTAGCTTCTTCAGGGAAATGTGGATTTTGCTCTTGGCAAGCTGTTGATGTCAAGGCTGCAAATAGAGATGCACTGTGCATCTTTGCTGTTCGGGAGGTTCCTCATGTTCCTCTCTCCAGTGATGTGTGACTGTCCAGTTGGGTGTCTTGAGCTGTGCTGTGGTCCCAGAAGCAAGTCCTTGTGCAGCAGGAGGCCAGAGCCATTCTGACGGTGACTGGCAGGGCCTCTCAGGCTGCTTAGCTGGGTGTTTGTACAGAAAGACCCAGTTTCAACTGAGCATCTTCGAATTTCATGAGCTGGACAGTGACCTCTCCCTGTTTCATGGTAAAGCATGGTATCACCAGATCCCCTATCCTCAACATCACTTCCCATCTGTGCTCTGTGGTGACAGTGACCCCTGGGAAAGGTGTGTAGCTCCTGTTAAGGGCTAACCCACACCTGCACCGCTCCATCCTCCAGGCCACCCTCCCGTTGCCTTTTCAGTTAGTTTAACCTGTGCTAAATTTCAGAATAAAGTGAACCAGCTCTTGTGAGCACCTGGAGAGACCTTAAGAAAGAAGAGGGCAAGATCACACTTGTGTTAGCTGTGCTCATAGTCACAGCTTCTGTCTGGGTCCCTGGTACTGGTAACACTGGACTTCAGTTCTCTGCTTTGTTTGACTGAGCTGCTTCTATGCCCCTCAAGACCCAGCTCAACTAAAAGGGCATATTTACAGATCGGGAAGGCCTGGGGAAATGGCATCATTTACAAGGCAGATATGCTAAAAATGGACATTTCTGTGGCTGGACATGCACATCAGCAAGCCAGCTCAGCGCCAGCTGGCTGGGGGGATGTCAGGCACTGCACGGGCACTCAGGGGAGCCTCGGTCCCTGTCCCAACCGTCTGGCCAGACTGGCACCGGTGTCTTGCATAGGTAGTACACTTATAAAAAGTTGGCTGGTTTAGGATTTTCACCTGAGGTGCAACATGGACGTGTTGTGGGGATCTTGCTGTGCAATGGGCAGAGCAGTCCTCCGACTGGGAGAACAGCGGCTGTTCAGCCAATTGCGGGTTTTTGTGCTGGAGTGAGGATGACATAAGGAGGCTACATGGAAATTGGATCAGATTCTGATGCAAGATTCCTGGCAACCTTCAACTCCAGGGAAGCAGTAGTTCCGGAATCAAATGTGCACTTCTGGCTATGGGGAAGCAGCCTGCCTTTTTCATCCTTCTGCCCGTTTTCCTTTCTGATCTGTACAGCTTCACATCTCGACTCCAGCAGCTTTGGTTATATTGCTGTCACTGTTTGGATACTAGAGGAGACTTCTTTTGACAGTCACTTGAGAGCGGTTCCTTATTTGCCTAAGTTCTGGGTTTACAGTGATGCAAGCAACGTGATACTATTTAGCAGCTATAATAGAGGTCAAGGTCCTCTTGTCTTAGGTATTGTAAAAATGCCTTGTAAAAGGCTGAACATTATCCAAATGGGCTACAGGGAAGGCAAGCAAAAGAAGGAATAAACCAGGCCCTCACAGCTGCTTCTTATAGATGTGAAGCTGAGGCACAACTAAACATGCAGGTGTGTTTTGTCAGCACCTGAAATGGGACCCAGCTCTCCTGTGTTTTGCTCCAAAGGGCTTTTTGTTCATATGGGTTGATTCAGAGTCAGTTGCTAAAACAAGCTAAGGCTGAATGTGCTTTAGTCACTGCTTTATCCCCTTTTGAGCTGAAATGCTTTGAAATGGATCCAGGATAAAGCTCATCCACTGGTGGGACATCCCTAATCTACTTTGAGGGAAGCTTTTTTCCCCCTGAAACCTGGCCAGGGAGGAAGTGGGAGCATGCTCAGTGTCTCAGGTATGAAGCAGAGGAGTGCCTGTGGTCACACCCCCTGCCAGCAGCTCATCTGTCTCTTCCTGGAGATCCCAAATCAGAGGGAGGGAGCGAGGAGGCAGCAGGTAAGGAATGCTGAGCACCGTCTTGCACGGCATAACTGACCCCGGGCAGGTTTTATGTTCTCCCTAAGACGCAAGGAAGAGGCTTGAGTAAGAGTGAGTGAGTCTGGAAAGAGTTTCTGAAGGTGCATCCCCATGGCTGCTGCTACAGCTCTTTGTTTGCTCCTTCTCCCCATTCTTTGGAGCCATATTGGGAGCTGGGGTGATTTGGTTTGTCTCTGATGAAGTTCCTGCTCTGTGAGCTGTCAGGGCGGAGCTTGGCCCGTGTCAGCACACTCAGTGCCATTGTCAGCTTTGGCTCCAGATTATATTTTTGGAAATTAGGTTTACAAGCTGCAAGTTTCATCAAAAAAAGCTGTTGGATAGGGTTTTTTTCTTAAAAAAAAATCCTCCTCAATTTCTTGCTTCTCTAAAATAGTAAAATTCTTGCCCTGGCTGTTGTTAGGTGGCTACCAGAAAGGGTGGTGCTTTGATCCTGTCTTAGTGTAGCTAAGAAGTCATGTGTGTTCTTTGCTGCATTGAAAGCCTAAATATTTATGTTACAGTTCTGGTTCCTTGCCATGATCTTTACTTATAGATCATTGTGGTTATAGTTCCTAAATGATTTGAGCTCTAATAAATAGTTTATTCTGTTTCGTATCAACAAGCCAAAATAATAATTGATCTTTCAGGATATAAACTCCTTTTATTACTTGAGGTATTGTTTGTTTTTACTGTTCAAGTTGTTTACAAGAAATTGTTTTTATGCAATATATTGTTCACTTGTGTATTCTGAAAGAATAACAATAAAACATTATTGTGCTTCTGATTTCCCTTTGCAAAGGCACAGTAACCCTCCAAGCATGGTTGCTTTCCGTGCTGTAATGGTTCTGTCCTCTTAACCATTGTGTTCCTTAAATAAAAAGCACAAGATGATCCTGCCATACAGAAACACAACAATTGTTTCTGTAAACAGTGGGTGCTCTGGTATCTGTAGCAAGTAACTAGTTTCTTGTTTATTATTTTATCTTCTTAATGAGAAATCAAGTTGCTGATACTTCCTTGTTTTTTGGAACTAATTGTACCATGATTTTAAAAAGCACTTAATGTAATTGGAAGTCATTAACTTCTGATACAATGTGATGTAAATGGAGGAAGTCTGTATCTGAAGGGCTCTCATGGCACAGATTGTCCCAGCAAAGATTGCTCTGGGTGTGTGTTCAGTGAATTCCTAAATTCAAAGCCTCCTGTTGCTTGGTGCAGGAGCAGAGGCAAGGAGCAGCCTGTCCATGGGCATTGAGTAACGCTCATGAATTTGGGAAAACCTGTGGATCCCAGAGCTAAGAATGGACCCAAATACCTGATGGAACTCAGCCTTAACTTGTTCTCCCTTATTGCCTTGCATCTGCATATCCTGGAGATTGTCAAGGGGCTGTGGTGGGGGCAGTTGGGGAGATTTTGTTCTTTGCTTTGAAGGGCTGGTGATAAATGTCAGTCCCCCACCCCCAGTCATCTTGTTGGGCAATGCAAAGGATTCCCAGGTGACTGATGAGGAAGGGAAAGGACTGCAGCCGCAGGGGAGTGCTCCTAAAGGTGCAGAAAATGCTTGTGGGATGAGCTTGTTGGGGCAGCGTCCCTGGAACCTGGAGGGACAGAGGGCAGCGCCAGCAAAGGACCCATCTCTGGGGAGAGGACATGCCCAACAGGTGCCATGAGGTGAGCAAGAGCTGTAAATCCTTCTGGAACACTTGCAGATGCTGGAAAGTGCTGTAGGCATTTGAGCTACAGCAAGACAGACCCAATGCAAGGGTCTGGGGAGAGGGCTAGGTGCTGAGCTGTGTTAGTGCTGCTGCTGCCCTGCTGGCCCCTTGCCTGGGCAGGAATGGCAGGCAAGTTGTTTTTCTTTATCAGGCAGAAGGGGTTGATGTATTTTCATGTCCAAATCTTACTACTAGGCGTGCTGCTCAGTTTGATAGGCATTACACCAGTCTAGAAATACTGACTGCTATCACTTGCTGGTGTGCCCTGCGCTCTTTCCAGCAGCAGCTTTGTCATAGTCTGTGGGTGACAAAAGCCCCTGAGGAGGGCATGGACTGGTTTCCCTGTGAGGATCCCTGGGTAATCTGCTATTCCCTGCTGCAGCATTGGTGGCAGCTCTCTTGAGTTCCTGTGCTTGTCTGATGGTGGGAGAGCCAGCATGGTTCAGGGCAAACTTTGGGTTGTCTCATCATCCAACCTAATTAGGTACTTTATAAGGCAGATAATTTCTTTCTTTTCTTTTTTTTTTCTTTCTCCTTTGCTGTCTTGAAGTAATGCTGCTGGAGCCCAGAGGCTTTACGTTCTCTGTAGAATCCTCCAACAGCAAAGCTTGAGGGATGTGTCCCTACTGTATGACACTCTCAGATCGCTCGCAGAGAAGAGAGATTACAAACCTTGCCACTGTGTTTTGCGTGCCACAGCTTGAAACCTTCAAGCCTGGAAGGTGGGCTGCCCAGCTCCTGTCTTCCAGAGAGAGCCTTTGAGAAGAGAAAGCTGGTGTCTCTTGCTGCTTCCTATCTCCTGAGGCATTATCCATCTCCAAAACTGTTTCTCTGTGAATGAGTTTACCGGGAAAACAAAGCCTGGCAATAAGTGGCCTTCCAAAACTATGCATTTTCAGTCTTCTGGTCTTGCTGCTTTTTGTCTCTGGGCTGTTCTGACCTATTCATGTCAAGGGAGCAAAGAATCTGTGAGACCTTGATAAATTTGTACAGCCCCTGCATAGTCTAGGAGAAGGTTTAATTTGATCTGACATTTACTAATCTGCCAAGACTTCCAGTGATTTGTTTTCATACCAAGTTGAGTTTCATATCCCATAGAGAAATGGGTAAACATATTGCATTGGTAACAACAGCAAGTGTATGAAGCCAAGAATTTGTATTTATGCACTTGAAAATTCCTTTCTGCTTGCTTTTTATGGGGATTTATTAATCTTGCTAATTGTCAGGTTGCTAATTCCATTCACCTGGTAAAGTGCTCGCAGAGTACTAGCTGTGAATTACGTGAGGTGTTTTGTTTGCTTTAGTCTTGCATTGCATTCATATTTTCCTAAGTCTGTTGCCTTAGCGCGCTGGTTGTAAAAGTGATTCCAAATATCAGATCGTTTTTCTACCTACCACATGTTACTGGTCTGACGGCAGCCTGTGTAGTGTACAGATATTCTTGAATTTATGTCCTTAAATGGCTCTTACACTACGGTGGGAGAATCCTTGATTATTTATGTGTTTCTCAAACTTTGAGTAAATTAGTGAAACAGTGAAATTCTCCAGTGCTTTCTTGTATGTGTTTTGTTGGTTTGTGTGTTGTTGGTTGGTGGGGGTTTTTTTTTATTCCCCCTTTCAATGTCTTCTAAATTTCTTTTACTTCTTTTATGTATTTTAGGATACCCTGATTAGGTGATAGTAAAAAAAAAGAGTGTTTTGATCTGGAGTCTGTATTCAGTGAGGTCACACTAGGAGTTTACTTGAACCCCTGGATTAGAAAAAATAATTTCGCAGTTGTAATTGTTGTATCTGAAGCTCAGAGGATGACGATCCCTTTTTTGTAAATACTGTTTCCTTACAAAAATCCATAGTGATGGCATACATGTGGCACAGTTTATGCATGAGAAAAATCAGTTGCCCTTTTAAGAAAAAAAAACCCCAAACCAGGATCATGCACCCTGTCCTTACACTGTTAATTTTGATTTCAAGCCTGAACAATGTATTGTCTGCCATAAAGTAAAGCATAGCAATAGATCTGACCGTAAAGATTCCTTTGCCTGGGACACCAAAGGTGCTCATGTGGATTATCCCATTGGTTTAGGTTTGTTTTCTTGCTGTGAGAAGTTCTGTTCTGAAGCTGAGACATTGGATTAAGGTTTCCAGGACTGAGTTTGAAGCTTGTGGATGGATGCAGCCCCACCGAGGGTACTGCAGTGCTCGAGATCCCCCCTCATCAAGGTCTCTGCTGTTGCTGCACCAGCAACTTTGCTGCTCTTTCCACGTAAAACCCAAATCAGTACTCAATGTGTGACCTTATGTTGTGTAAGCTTTTGTTATCTAGTTCCTATATCTGCAAGCCATCCAGTTCCTTGCTGGACGGAGCACAGTGGGTACCCTGTTCCCAGCTGAGAATGAGGTGATGGTGCCTGCAAGGACATGTTAACCCCCACCAGGAGAAGCAGAAACAACCTCAGGCTACTCCACTTTCCTAACTGCAGCAACATCCCCTTTATGTGGGGAAAGGGCTCCAGCCAGCATAGCCAGCTCCAGGACTTTGTGGCAAGTCATCAGTGTCCTTGTTTTATTTCCTCAGATTGTATTTCATTAACCTTTTACCCTGCTTGCTTACTGCAAACTAATTTCTGACAAGCACACCAGTGACCTTGGGGTTTCTGGCCTCCTCCACCCTGCTGTGCACACAATCAATACACTCCACCTTTCCAATGGATGTGTCGGAAGTGCTGGCTGAGCTCCTCAGCATCTTCCTCCTCGCCTGTTGCAGCATCCCTGCCCAGAGCCAGGGAGGGATGCCTGCTTTAAAGCACAGGGGCATGGTTTCCAGCCTAGTAACCCAACAGCACTTGGGAATGTGATCATTCTTTCTGGAATTAGTAAAATGTTAATTGGCTGCCAGTAAACCTGAGTTAGGCACAGCTGCCTGTGTGTTTGGTTTGGTTTAAAAACTGTCCAGGATAAAATCTGTTGACAGCTTAAAGCTGTGTAGTGCCTTTAAAAAAAATTTTATTTCCATATTTCACCCTAAGTAAAATGGCAGACAGTCTGGGATGGTCACCAGCCATATTACTCAGGTTTTGGTATCAGCATATTAACTGCACACTTGGCATTTTACAATTGCAATGGCTTTGTGTTAAGCAATTCTTTTGATAATAATCAGAGGGATTCTGGGTTGAGAGACGAATTTATCATGTCTGGATTCTTTTTTAGAGTTTAAAAATTAATACCAAGTTTTGAACACAAAAGGTTTTCTAGAAAGGCAGCTTGATTCTTAGAGGGAGTTTTAATAACTAACAGAATACTCATATCTTTTTTTAGGCTGTAGGGAAACTCTGAGCCACTCTTGACAGTAAATCCTCTTTCTTTATTAGGACTTTTGCTATGTATAAAGTCATAACTTAAAAAAAAATAAAAGGCGCAAACACTTTTATTTTCTCTCCTCCCGAAGAGAGATTATTGTCCATTTTGTCAAATGCTGTGAAAGTGAGTAGGAAGGGCAGCTCTGAGTAGAACTCTCTGCTCTCACCAGTGGTTCTGCTGGCTGTCCAGAGTGACAGGGGAGAAGTTTGTCTGCCTGTTGAGGGGAACTCAGCCTACCTTTGCCCAAATGTTATGTGTGTGTGTGGTGTCAGTGGGGAATGATGCTGAAGCCAGGGTGCTTCCACAGTCAGGTGGAGCAGGCTTTGCCAGGCATGAACTGTCTCACAAAGCCAGTCTTAGTAAATACATGTAAATACATTAATTGTCAGTATTTTGGACTGTAAATGGGAAAAGATGATGAAGTACAGGGGAGTCTTCACTTAATTTCAGCCACTGCTGCTCATTAGTCTTATTGTCCCTGAAACACACTCCTCCCCTTAACTTCTCTTATCTAGTGGGGCTGTGGCACATCCACAGAGTGCAGAGTCGTTAGCATAGTAAAGACTGTTGTCCCTCCCTTTCTTTTTCTCTCAGTCTCCTTTTTTTTTTTTTTTTTTTTAAATGACCCAACCAGTGCACTAAAGAGTTTGATTCTGAAAGCCTTAAAAATGCTGGTTCAGGCCCAATCGCTTTTATATGCCAAGGTTAAGTATGATGTAGGTTTTAAATGTGTCAGAAGCACCTTACACATGCATAGCTAGCTTTATGTCTTCAAATATTTGACATATGCAAAAAAAAAAAAAAGGATGTAACTCTGCTCACGGAAATGCTTTTAAAAGAAACTAAAAAATAGAGATTCTTTAGTTGCTTTCACCACGCTAAATGTTACCTCAATTATTCAACTCCATATTCATCATTACACATTAAGCTTGGCCAAATTCATCCCCACTTTACCTGGGCAGGATGGACCTGGGCAATTAATGGCCAAGTGGAGCTGTTTAAATGGTCTTTGGAGAAGGCCTTCTGCAAAGGAGGAGGTTTTTCATATGAAATATAATCTGTTATCCTGACCAGGAGGCTGTTTGTTTAAAAGGCCAAGAGGGATCTTAGCTCTCATGCCCAGCATTCATTGTCCAGGGATTTAGCATCTTTGTTAACTGTTTGCTAAACAAAGGTGATTTTAATGCTGTATATTAAGATAGGCTTTCACTGCCAACTGGTACAGCTGGGTGAGTGATCTGGGACATGTTGCTGTCTGTTATTATGGAAAGTGTCTTTAAACATCTCTTACTCATCTTTTCTACACAGTAGTACCTTCTATTGTGTTCTTTTTGTTCAAGCAATTGGGAGATTAGGTTCTTATTAGTCCGTTCTTCAGTAGCTACAGATTAAAAAAGGCCTTTTTATTAAAGCTCTGTTGTAATTTTGCAAGTAATACATTGTCAGGAAATCGAATACACTTTTTTTTACCAGAGTGGATAATTAACCACTGAAGCAATTTATCAGATGTTACCCAGTGGGTTCCCTGTCATGGAAGGCATTAAGTCAAGGATTGATGTACAGGGAAATGCTCTAGTTAAAGCAGAAGCCAGGGAGGAATTGATTGATATGATGTGGCCTCTGTTACATGGGGAGATGGGAATAGATCATCTCGGGATCCCTCGAGGCTATAAATCCGTATGAATCTGTTACCTCTAAATACTGATAGGAGATTAGATCTGGATGTGTAAAATATCTTTAATTTCTCTGAGTGACGACGGTGTCATATTGTGGCATTGTCCTGGTCCCAGTACGGTGTCACCTTGTGAATTAGTGGGGTGATTTAATGAGCACTCCTGGGTTGCTGTCTCTGTGTGTGTTCACCAAAGTGAGCCTGGCTTAGCTGGAGGGAGGGGAGATCAGCTGCTTGGAGACTAGGATGTCGCTGTAGAGAAGATTTCACAGTGAGAACTGCCCTCTTCCACTGTTGGCAAAAAACCACTCCAAACTGAAATAATGAAGACTTGTTTGTTTTATGTTTTTTTTTCATAAGGAAAAGTGTCAGTGTTGAGGAATTTTATATTTATATATAAATAATATGAATAATAAATAAATATTTATAAATAATAAATACTTATATTTCTAAATATATAATAAATATTTATAAATAAATAATTTATAAATAATAATGTTGGCATGGAATTTTATATATATATAAAAGAGAAGGGACTAAATTGATTTTTTTTTTCTGTGCCTTTTTTTTTGTTGAATGCATTTACTTTCCTTAATAGGAGAAAAACTTGGAGGCTTTCAGGTTTTAATAACCCCTGGCTTTGAATTCCATCCAGTTCTGGCTGTAAAATGAATTCCCCATTTTACAGCTGAGTAACTTTGGGAAGTGTTAGAAACCTGCGACCCGACTAAGCGTATCAAATCCTTCAACGTCAGGATACTCCACGCGTTTGGTAGGATTACTGGGAGTGTGCTTAAGAAAATGTGTTTCTATTTGTGCTTCTCTGCTAGTCATTGGATTCCTTATAATGGTTATCTTTACTTTGTATTAGCTTTTACATAATCACAGATTTATTTGAGCTGCAGCCTGTTTTGAAAGCAATTGCTGGCTGAATGATGGTATAGCTGTGGTTGGTGCGGGAGGCGCCTGCCCATGAATACTAAAGGCCCGTGGAGTGGTACTTCGGGTATTGTGGCTTGATAGAGGGGCTGTCTTTGATCCAATCTATATCACTTTGTTATTAAGTGTTGAGAGGGCACGTGTAGTTGAATGAAGGAGTGAGAACTTAGTCATGGATTTTAGAATCAAGGTGCGTAGATGTAAAAACAGATTTTTAAAAATGGCCAGAGTTGGTTGTTTACATGGGGGTTTATTGTGAGTAGTTTGTTTGTCAGCAGTGACTTGATGTTTACTTCTCCCCTCTTCTTCCAGCTCGATGTTGATGGGACTCTGCACGTTTCACTGCTCCCCGCTGCATGTAGGTGCTGGGACTTGGGTTCTGTCACCGCTGCAGCCGGGGCTCTCCCACTCCCTCCGGGCACTGACCTGTGCTCAGCTCATGGGAAATGCTGCCGGAGCCTCGGGGAACCCGGCTCTGCTTTCATAAAGCCAGGTCGGCATAGTCGCCCTTAACTAGCCTGTTGCCAGTGATGAAACACGTTCCCCTCCAATTTTTTAGGGATTTTTATGTTCATGTCCCTGAGCACTGAGTCAGAGCCCACTTCCTGGGGTTTCAGCTGCCTCCTTCTCCCCATTTCCAGAGTCATGCTGTCTGGCAGAGAGCGCAGGGATGGGGGAGGGGGGGGGAGGGAGCTGGAGAGAGCCTCCAGCACTGGTTATCTGCTGCAGTCTCTCCAGCAGGTCCCACAAACAGATCTGCACCCTGTCTTTGAGATACCAATTTTCTTGACCAATGGATTCAAAGGTCTATCTGTCTCTGCTTTATTATTGCTATTTATTGCCTCAGTGTTTGTTTGGCAGAAGGTTTTTGTGTTTAATACCGGCCCTGCTGCCCATTGCCAGGAAATTTAGAACCTGTGAGTGATTTCAAAGGCCATCTGACTCCAAAGCTTCCAGCAGGATTTATGTTTCTGCTGGTGCAGAGTTACAGTGTCATAAGCTTTTTATTTGTTCTTGTTATATCATGGGCATCTGCAGACTGTTGAGTCCAGTTTTCTTCAGCTGTTTATGTGCAAATACGTCTCTGATCTTGTGAAAGGAGGCCATTCATTATTTCCACTGGCTGCTGCTCCACGATAAATCCCCCCCCCCNNNCCCCCCCAAAAAAAGTCATTAAAAGTAAATGGAATTAGTTGTGCCAAAACTGATGGCTACAAAATATATATGACACCACTGTTCGTATGAAGGCTGAAAAAAGCTCTTGGTTATTTGGAATATACTCCTGATTCAGTATCTGATCAGGTTTTATTCTGGTAAATCTGGCTTGCTGTCTGCAGTTCAGCTGGCAGTGGAGCCTGGAGTGTGCTGCCAGGGCTGCAGTGGGATCCCAGAAAGGCTTAATTTAATTTCTAATTGTTGTAAAGAATAAATTATTAAACTCCTACACTGTTTCCTGCCTGGCCGAAACAGTAGCAAGTTCCCTTTCAAAATTACTTCTAAAATTTTGACTTTTGGTGGAATCCAAAGGTTGCAGTGTGCAAGACTTGGGGTCTGGTCCTTTTGCTTGCAAATGACTTATGAATTCTGAGTCAGGGCTTACTACTTAAACCCATTTCTGTCTGTTTTCAAAGTAAGTATATTTATTAATGCTGTGTGATTTGAACAGCTGCCAAATAAAACAGAATAACTAGGTTTAGTTTATTTAAGTGCTTTTCTGGAGATCTTCATTTTTTACTTTCTGATATTTCTTTTCTTTTTTCTTTCCTAAAAAAGAATGTTTTGCCAACTGACATAATATGTCATCAGGGGAAAAAAGACACGTTTTCTAGGTACTGGTCTGGTGTCTGTGTGGGGATATGTGATGGGTGCTGGGTCACAGAACAGCACTGTGAGATGAAGCAATGCAGTCATGACAGGGCTAATCCTGACATTTTATTTCTGCTTGAAGCTTTAGTATGTTCTGTCTAAGGATATGATGCATCCAAATAAAGCACATTTCTGTGCCACTGATAAAAGGTCTGTAACAGAGTTCAGATCACTGAGTAATAAAAATCCACTTTCACTCCTCCCCCAAGTTTTTGCCATGTCTTTCAAATGTCATCTGGAGATGTCGTCATTATCTATCTCTGCTTGTTGTGCCTTGGACAGGCAACAGAGATTTGTGTGGGAAAGCAATATCCTATACAAGGTAATATAGTTGAATGACTCTGCTTTTGCTAATGGTTCTGCAGAAAAGATGGATATAATTCCCGAGTCCTGAGCTGACAGTACTGTTGGATTGTGTGCCACATTGGCAGCGTAATCTGTCTTCCTAGCATTTTATCTAGCATACATTTGCTTATCCAAATATTACTTTGTAATTTTTATAGCTCTCACTTGCAATTCAGCTCAGAATAGCAAATGTCAGAAAAGGGTTACAAACAGCACCGGCATTTTTTGTGGTGTATTTGTCTGATGGCTCCTCCATGTAAGTATTTGAGAGGGGAAATACGGAACAGTGGAATGATTTTGTGAGGGCAGTCAAGGATTTCTGGTTTTGTCATCCTGGCATCCCTAGCAGGTAGCAAAGATGACAAGTCTTGTCCTGCAGAGCTCCATTTTTGTCTCTCAGTAAGTATTTTTACCCTAGTGTTGATCCTCCTTTGTACAAGGATTTCCAGCATGGCAGGGATGGAGGGGAGCCTCTGTTGAGCCCAGCTCCAGCTGGTCTGGAGGCATGGTCACAACCTGCTCTGATATTCTGAGGCATCAGTCCAAGCAGTTCTCCAGCATGGCCTTAGGGCAGCAATCCTGGAAATCTCTCTTCTGGATCCTTTGACAAATGTTTCAGATGGGACTTTTTGAAAAATAATCTATATTATCTTTGTAAGGAAAGGTAGTTGTTCCAATATGCGTGTTTCTCATATAGTTATCTTGCTCCCTGAGAAGGTTCTCTTGAAAATGAGCCTTGCTGTGCTTCACTGCTAGGGTGATGTCATCTGGAACCTTATCTGTGAATTTTAGACGTGTTCTTGTTGTTGGAAAGAGTACTGGTGTTGATTCAGATATACTGCTGGGTTTTCTAGTAGGCAGATTGAAAAGGAGCACTGTGGTATCAATTCATGCTCCATGTTCTGCTGTGAGTAGTTGTGTTGTAATGATTCATAGCATGTAACTGTCTGCATATCTTAGCATAGATGCAGTTGTGTAATGCTAATTCTTGAACACAATTAGGTGGTTCTTTTGAAATCAGCATTATTTCAGTTTTCTGGCAGGCACTGGAATACAAAGAGGATCTTGCATATTTTTCTTGAAGTCAGTGGACTGTTGGCATGGCATTTGGAAGTGTTTGAAGCTGGGAAGAAGTTGTATAAAATCTTCAGGAATCCTTCAGTTGTGGTGAGGAGCTGTTGGGAAAACAGGGTGGTCTGGTGGGAGGGAAACTCCATGGTGGTCTTAGCAGGTTGTCCCCGTGAAAGGATGATAATGGTAGCAGCTGATTTCTTTGAGCTTTGCTTGGGAAATGGCTATTTCCATAAAACTTAGGCCTACGAAAAGCAGGTTTTGCTCTCATTGTTGCTATTGCTATGAAGTTCTTGTGACGCTGTTGCTTCTTTTTTGATCTCATCCAAAAGGACCATATCAGGACAAGCACAAACCGACTTGGTTGTGTGATTTGCACACCCAGATGTGCCATCCTAAGGTCAGGAGCTGGGGTGGTCGTGAGATGGTTGTTGTCTCTCGGGCTGTGGGGAAGGACTCTGGGGAACCAGAGACTAATTTCAGCCCTTTTGTTATTATTTTTTTCCTCCCTTCTTTCCCCACAGTGCAATTTGGCTATTATTACTTGTGGAAGTTTAATAAAAACCAAAATAAATATGGACTATTTCACTTTGCTTCCTCTGTAATTGCCAGCCCATATCTCCCTCTGTTATCCTTTCATCTTCTTTTCAGACTGGCTAATAGTTGCTTAGTGATTACATTTAATGGTGTGAGAGCCTTTTAGTTTGGATACCCTGCTTTTCCTCCCCTCTTGCTCATAGAGATGTTTACATTTTTAACCAAAGCTATGGTTTTTCTGCTATATAATTGCATGGAAAGCAGCAGTTCACATTCCTAGATGGGCATCCTGAATTAATTTTGATATCATTCTAATGGCTTTCCCACGCTCAGTTCACCCTGTAGAGTCTCTTGATTAGTTCAACTAACTGTTCCGCTTTCCATAGATTTATTTCTTTTCAGTGAACTGCATATTTTAGCCTGTCTAGTGTGGTCTGTAGGGCTTTCAGAAATTCACAGTAAGCAGGTTGAGATGGAGGAGACGAAGGTAAAGGAAATATTTCACTAGGTTATGCTTTGTGTAGCTGGAGTCTGTGGAGTCATTGGGATGCTCTCCTTGCCCAGGTGCAGCTGGTACTTGAAGGGCTTTGCCAGTGAAGGTGCCTCACAGTGCTGGATCAAAACAAGTGCTGGCAAAAGCTCTTTGGCGTTGGCTAACTGACTGTGCTTGGACAGTGTAGAAGTGTCATTTAAAAATTATCCACTTCATCAGTGTTATTGGTGAAAATTATCAGGATAGAGCTCATCTAGGGAGAGAGGCTGATCTTCCATCTCACCTGTGTGGCTGCTGAGAAAAGAGTGGCCCTGAGCACGGTGACTGTGCCAGCACATCTCTGGCTGCGGGCAGGAGAGAGGGCTCAGCACAGCTCTGTGAGCTTGGACTCATACTCGAGCTGCTCCACTGGTGAGATGGGCTAGGGGAATGGGGTGAACACACAAGGCACAGAGCAGCCACCTCTGGGATGAGAGCTGCAGTGTTGTTTTTTCAGGAAAAACATGCTGCGCAATACAAAGCAAGCGAGAGGCTGTTGCATTGCAAGCTCTGTAAGTGTTCAGTCCCCCCATCTCTTAAGGCTTTTATCTGTCTGTGTATCTCCTGTTCTGGCACCAAGAAATTTGGAAACTTTAGGAAGGATGTCCAGTCTTAGTCTTTGATGTAGCAGCATCGCTGACTCATCATCACTTAAGCCTTTGTTAGGGAGTGAGGAATTTTTGCGTTTTGTTAAAGAGCCAGGAGCTGTCTATTTTCATCACTGAGTTTGCAATCCTAGCAGTTGGAATGAAGCAAAATTCAAAGCTTTGGAGAAGTGGCTGGGGGTGTGTGGAATGAGTAATGATCCAATATGAGGCCTCAGCAGGGTGAAAAATGTAAAACTAGCATCTCTTCTACTGTTGGGGTTTTTTTAAGACAAATTCACTAGCAATGAGAAGTATTTTAAACGTTGCCGCTGTTGCTGATAGAAACAGGCCATTAAATTGCTACAGTCAACATTCCTTTGGGTCCTGGTCATGAGCCAAGCTGCCAGCTATTTGTAAATTTACTGACAGTTAGTAAGCAGAATACAATATTTAAACTGTCAGAAAACTAGTATTCGCTCATTTCAGGGAAACATACCTCTGTTTCTCTTGGGCTCTGGCTTTTCAAAGTATTTGGTTAGTGCTGTTTTTTTCTGCTTCTCTGAACTCCAAGACTGACCCAGGGGCTGCCTGCCTCCTCCTTCCCTGTGCACCCTGTTCTTATCATCCTTAACAATATCCCAGTCCTTTTTGGCAGAGATGCTCCAGATTGCAACTAAATTCCTGGGCTCCCAGAGCCAGGGTTCTCAGTCTTGCCATGGCTTGCAATAGATGCTGTTCCATCTGAGCGAGCTGTAAATATGAAGACAGACATTCACAAGTGCTAACTATAAATGTGTGGTAGCTTCCTGGGGTGTGCACGCAGAGATAGTGGAAGGCAGCTTGAGAGAGCCTAGAAAATACTTTGAACTTATTTATCATACTACTAAAATGTTGTGGGAAAAATGGCAGAATCATTTGTTTGCTGCTTGCTGTTGAAATGCAGACCTGGTATGAATTAGCCGTGCAAAGAGAGCTCTCTGTTGTGAGCCAGCATTGCTTGGAGAAATCTGCTTTTCTTTACTGTACAGCAGTGTTATGGGTTTACCCTGTTGTGGACCTTCATCTGAAGTAGCTTTTTGTGCAAGTACCTAGTGGACATTCATAAAATATGAATCCAGGTGGGTTTTCCCTGTGCCCTGCTGAGCAGTAATTCTCCTGTCCCATCAGAGGAATAAGGAGCTGAGTTGTTTGCAGGGGTGGACCTCTCACAGCATGGCAGTCCTTCCCTTCCCATGCCTTGCTGAGGGACAGTGTGTTATTTGCCTCTGAGAAGTGATAATTTCACTGGGCACTGTAGGCTGTGGCCTTGATAAAGCCAGGAGGATGAGTTTGAATGTACTGCTGTGGTGATTACATTACAGGCAACAGCAAAACAAGACATTTACTTCTTTTTTGTTATTGTTTAATTCAGAGAAGTCTTTTTTTCAGACCTCAGGAAAGCCCCTGTTCCACGTCAGGATTATGCCAAGCCAGAAATGTTTGGACCAAGAGGGGAAAGGACACAGTATCTGCTCCTTGCAGAGCAGTGGGTGATCCCTGCTGAGGGTTCACCAGCACTGCCAGACGCCTGGGCTCGAGTTCTTGATCTCAGCTGGGTCCTGCAGAGCTGGATCCTTTCCCCTTGCATGCCAGAGGAGCAAGCATGCCTCTCTCTATCCTGCTGGTTTTGTCAGAATTTTTTCCCTTAAAATAAGGAGCATTCCTCCTCAAAAGCAGCACTCTCCTCTGAGCAGTCCTGGCTTGGGTGAATCATTGTGTTCATGGAAAAAATGTGTTGTAACTTATTCGCATTCCCCACTGTCTGTGCTCCTGGGGCACGAAGTGTGTGGGAAAGCCGTGCTCTGAATTTCTACCATCGCCTCTGAAGTTTGGCCCAGCCAAAAGATATATGAAGTTGGTAGGTGTTGTGTGATCTGCAGTATCCTCCAGCTACAGCTAACATTACCTGGGCATGGAGAGGCCACTTGTGTGTGCTGTTGCTGCTCAAGTGCAAATAAATATAATATTTATCACGGTGTGCTGTCAGCGTGTTAGAAATTAAGCCCAGAGCCTGCTATACCAGTAAGTATTTTACCAATCATTATAGCATTTGTCAACATTATGGGCTGCAGTCTGGCAGTAATAAATGCATGGTGTTCCTGCTAGAGCAAATGGCTTTTCCAAGGAGGGGTGAATTTAATGAAGAGTGAACAGCGCAAGCTGGAGCAAGACCAGTGATTTTTACAAAATGGTTGTAAGTGGCACAAAGCGAGGTGGCACAGGCTGTGATGTCCCCAGGGGTGCCCTGGAGTGAGCTGGGTTGGGCACCTCCACTCTTTGGCAGATACATTGAAATTAAGAAAAAGAAAGCAAGCAACTGGCTGCTGGCACTGCTGCAAGGCTGAGAAGGGGAGTGTGACCCGGAGTCAGGAGCCAGCCTGGTGTGCATTGGCAGCACCCAGGAGAAGCCTCGTCACTGGGAGAGATGCTGAGCCAGGAATTTCACCTCCCACTTGCACTGGGGCAGGGATGATGGGGTGGGCTCCCCGTCACAGGAGGGAATGGGTGTTCAGTAATGGGTTTAGAAAGGAGGAGGGAGCTGCAAAGGCTGTTCTTCCCTCCCTCTGGCTGGAAATGCACAGCTTGACTTTTGGTTTCTGCTCCCTTTATTTCAAAAGGGCAATTTTGATGTGTGTTCAGCTTGCCAGATGGTGGTGTGCAAAAAAAGGCCTGAAAGCATGAGGGAGGAAGGAGAAGCATGTCCCTGCCTGGGACCTGGGGAAACCTGACTTCTGAAATTGCTGTCAGCTGCTGGAGAACCGGAGGGTGTAGTCTGGACTATGGAAATGGGATTGTGGTATTCATTAACAACACATCTACATCCTACTACAGGTGGTGAGGCTTTGATATATGGGGTTTATTCCAACTTTTTTTTCTTTTCATTAGCCCTGTGCATGAACTGTCATGTGAGAACTGTCATTTAATTCCAGGACTGTTGTGCTCTGTGTGTGTGAGAGGGTTTGCCTTCCCTTGTGCAGATACCCTTCCTTTCCATAGAGAAACACGTTTGTCTTTTTTTTTTTCCCCCTAACAGTATGTGGCAGGTAAAGGTGGTATAAAAGCAGTGGCATTAGTTGAGATCCAGAAGGTATTTTCATCTACTGGGTGGGGAAGGAAGGACAAGATGTGATGAATCTTTTCTGGCTCCATATCCGTATTGCTGAAGAGCCCTGGAGTGGGACATCCAGGGCTGCTGTAGCACAATGGTGCTGAAACCATTTAGAAAAAGCTGCATTATCAAAGTACCAGGAGAGAGGAGAAATGAAGCCCCAAGTCTATTTGTTTGAAAAACAGTGTGATTAAAGATTCAACTGAAGTAACAAAGCTGTTGGATTTAAAATTAACCTAATGTAGTGTTTGTTTCCTGAAGAAAAGTTGATGCGTTATCTCTATAACAAATGGCTCATGCTGCAAAAGTGAAGCATGACACCTTCTAGAAATCAGACTGTTTGACTTTTATAAATGACAGTGTCACCTATCACTGTGTCAGCAAGATTAAGGGATGATTTTTCAAATGGTCCAAAAGCATTTATTTTTCATTATGTTTTCCCTGTAGTGAATATTCCACTTGTACTCAGAACATTACTGAAATAGACTTTCTCTGTCACCACTGCTTAGAAGTAAATACAATAAATAGTAATATATATGTTATGTACACTATTGTCTATAGTGGTTATATATATCTAGTATATTTCTGTACACTATATATGTGTATTTATACTTATATTTAAAATAAAGCAGCTCTAGTAAATACCAAATAGAAAGATTATGCCTATGCAGGTACCAGATAGCACAGTTATTTTGTTAATTCATGTCTGTTGGCTACAAGTCAAAACTCAACTGGAGTAACCTTGAGACCTTATTGCAGAGGTACAATTACACCATCTGTGTCAGAAATGGCTCTTTTCCTTCTCTTCTGTGCTTCATCCCTCCTACACTGAGATACTTAAGGTCTTAAGGCTTAATAAAGATTCTGGATCACATCTGTCTTTCAGAAGTGTAGTTCTAAAAATATTTACTATTCCCTTTAAGAAAGAACTTTCAAGTCAGGGTTCAGAAGATCCTCTGTTGCTGCTCTATGCATATGTTTAATTTATAAAATCTTCCTTAGTTAAGGTGGCTTATCAGCTCTAGGTCAGGGGGAATGTTGGATCATCAAGCTTGATCTGTGTAACTCAAGACACTGGATCCCACTCAGCAGTTCCTGGCGTTCAGCTGCAGCACTGACCCCCAGGGTCTGAGTGGAGCACTGGGAATGTGCTCACCCAGCTGAGCTTCACAGCTTGTTTTTTATCCTAAGAGGATTTTTTTATTATTATTCTTCATTTTCAGATCTGGCTGCCAAGCTTGTGTTTTCTGAGTCTGCTCTAGAAGATCACAGGAGTACTTAGTTAGGCAAAGCATCGCTGCTCCTGTGTAAAACACCAGCATGACGAGGAGGTGGGGCACAGCCTGGGCTGCCACCTTACATTGATCAGCCTCTCTGGGTGACCTTGTAGGACTTGCACACAGGGAGTGTAAGGACAGGTTTCACTGTTAAAAAAGCAGTGTCAGGTAGAAGAATTTCCATCTGACATGAGATTACACGTCCCAGCACATCAGCTCGGCGCACTGATTCACCCCTTATGTAAAATGGTAATCGTGATACCTCTGTCATAAATTTGAACATCAGCCTTGCACTGAAGCTCATGAAGTGGCAGGCACAAGCCTTCATCATCACCACCTTGGGGAAAGGAGAGAAAGGCAGTCCAGAGCAATATTTATTTCTCAGCAGTGATGAGGTCAGGTTTCCAAAGCATCAGTGTTGAGTATGGTGATGCCTTTTAACCATGGAGTTGAAAGGATGATGCAACTTCTAAGTGTTGTGCCAAAAATGACAGTGTGTCAAAAGAGATGAAATTTGGCAATATCTAAAGAGAAGAAAGTTGATATTTTAAATTTTTTTTTAAAATCTGGCTGAGGAGCTGGTCTGGGAAGGGTTGCAGCATGATAAGACTGAGTTCTGAGCAGCTCCAGGCAAACCCAAGTGAATGAGCTTCAGTTCAGTTAGGGCAGGGGAAGAGATTATCTATATCCTTTATATAGAGGTGCTCCAAACTTATGAAGAAAGCACTGATTTTTAAACTTTTTTTTCCACGTGACCAGCTGTGCTGCCTTAAGTATATTTGCAATCCCCTTTAATTAAAGGCTGTCAGCCTTTCTCAAGTTTTGTGTTATCATAAGCAGCACAGTAATGGGTACCTGGAGAGAACACCAAATACCTTTTGGTGCTAAATGAGCTTTGCAATCTGCAGTTTAGCTGAAACATTTTAATACCACCCAGGTGTTGCAGTGGCAGTACGTTCCAGCTATTCTACAGGCTTTGCAAGTCTTGTTTTCACCATGTCCTGTTCCTTGTCTACCCTCATCCCATTTCAGATACTAAGTTTGGATCTACTGTAAAGGTCAGTTTCAAAATCTCAGGATTTTAATAGTTTTTAACCATGGTGACCACACAGAAGGGTATAAGAGATCTGCCTGCAGGAAACTGCTTGGTTGATGAATTTTTACTGTGTGCAAATAAAAATAAGTTAACTTTTTTGTAGTTTAAAAGTCTGAAGTTTTGGGGTTTTTTTTAAAGCATCGCTTTGAACCAAGCCCTGATGACTGTGACATCGCTTAGGAGAAAGTGTTTCATGTTTTTCAAGTGTGTGCGTGTGGTTTTGTACGTGCCTGGCTGCCTGCCTGGTGTTGCAATCTGCAACAGTGCTGCTTCATGGTGTAAAAAAAAAAAGTCTTAGAGGTCTTGTCACTAAGCTCTTTGTTTGCATAGGGAAACATCTGTCTGAGATTTAATGTGCTGTTCGTAACACTGCTGTTAGAGAGCTGTAAATCCTTCCCACTTCTTCTTCCTGGGATTTGATCATTGTGTTTTTCTTTCTTCCTAATTAAAGTGCTGTAGTTGAGCGTTGCAATTAGTATGTATTAATTTATTGATTGTCACTGATTGTAGTAGTATGTAATAATAACACAACAAGATTTTATTAGTTCTGTAATAAAATGTTTAAATATTGTCACTTTAAATAACATTAAAATAAAGCTTTCATATGTCCTTTTTTATTATCAATTTGTTATGATCGACTAATTGCACTTACCATTCATTCCTGAAAACACAAGCTGTTTAAAGATTTAATTCTCATTTTAACTTGTTCTCAGGCAAGTGGAGGAGGGGAGAGGGAAGGATCTTGAGCAGAGTTGTATGCACTAGGTGTGTGACATGTAAAAATAAATTGTGTTTTCTGCTACTTACACCATTGGTTTCGACACAAAATGAAGCATGCATTTTCTCCTCCCAAACTGACAGCATGCATTTTAGAACATGAAGTTGTCATCTCACTTTGTTTGTTACCTCACCAGCACCCCCAGCTTGTCAATTTTCATAGATTGCAGTTCAATTTAAATTCCTGGTCAAAGTGTTTGATAAAACCAGTACTTTACATCAGTAACTATTACCTGGAACACGCAGGTGGGTGCTTTTGAAGGATGGATTGGCGTGTTGGGTGTTACCTCCTTCAGTATTGTTGTTTGATCTATACCAGCTTTTTTCAATAAAGTGATGTGAAATTTCACTCACTATGGGGCTCCTGCGAGCCTCAGAAGGAAGTTTGTATGGGGAGCGGGCTCAGGGACACCAAACCATCCATAGGACTGTTGGAGCATGTCTTTGGAGACTTTACAGGCAAAGGACTGACTGTCCGTTTTGGCAGGGAAGGGAGCTTGGGTGTCCGCTGTTCACCTGTGGGGGTATTTTGGTCCCTCTCATCTTGGCTCTGTGAGACTTTTCTGGAAGATGAAACAAGGTTTTTGTCTGTGGGCAATGCTGTGAGTTTCAGAAGTCACTTGCTATTTCTTGTGATAGTAGCTTGGGAAACTTTTGAGCAGTAGCCAAGATAGCAGATCTCCTCCCATGGCTGAAGACATCCAAGAGCCACTGGTGACAGGACATGCAGAGATGCTGCAGAGCTCTGCTGCAGTGCATGTCAAGCCTGGCTGGGACTGTGTCTGTACTTCTGCAGGCTTCTAGGGTAAAACACCTTGCAGGGAGGCAGCAGTAAAAAGAGAAAGGTCAGGAGGCACCACTAATTCTTTGCTTTTTTTGGTCCCCTGCATGTCCCAAAACATTTGAACTCAAAGGCAAGGTGAGCTTGTGTGGGGGAACAGCTCCAGCTGTAAAGAAGGAAGAGTTGGTGGCCTGGTCCTGGGAGCCTTCAGAGGAGAAAGGGAGAAGATAAAAGAAGTGTTTTCTGCTGTGACCTGAATGTTTGTCAAGTGTAAAATCTTCACAGCTCGAAGCTGAGTGTTTGGGCTCTGTCTGCAAGGTGTTCTCCAAACATGTTAGTGTCTCTCCCTGGAGGCACCTGTGCCCAAACGTTGCTCTCTTGGAGAGTGCTGCCAGTCTTAAAACAGAGTCCTTGCCATCAGCTGCTGTATAATAAAGTGGACCGGGACGTACAAGGAGTGAATTTTCCTGAATAAACACATCTTCCCTGCCTCTTCTAGGAGCACACTTAAGGCTACTATAAAATGCATAAACCTAATA
The DNA here is from genome assembly GCA_013398015.1 of Oreocharis arfaki. Taxonomy (NCBI): domain Eukaryota; kingdom Metazoa; phylum Chordata; class Aves; order Passeriformes; family Paramythiidae; genus Oreocharis; species Oreocharis arfaki. The sequence continues at coordinate 75,544 of VZRR01011908.1, forward strand.
AATGTCACCTCTGTGGATGAATTTGGTGTTTGGTGTTTTTTTCCCAGATGGTGTGCTTGCCCCGCCCGAGCTCTTGTTCCATAAATCAGGGAGTAATGAGTTGTTTTACTGCCAGGGGTATCATCTTGCAGTTTGGCAGTGGCTGCGGTCTAACAAATGGTTCCAGTGTGGCAAAGCCCATTTGAAGAGAGCAGAAGGTAGGCTTGTACAGAAGTTTTGCCAGCAACATCCGTCAGCAATTTCATCTCTCTATTATGTCTTTATTATTTTTTTGATGTTATGTTTGCTTTGTGTTTTCAGGAGACAGATTGCTCTGATTTCTAGGGAGAAATAAAAACCACCAAAGTTTGGTCAGAAAGCTTTCGCAAATCACTAGGAACTCTGAAGTGTGTTGGTCAGACCTCTGGGCTGTATCTAATTGCTCTGTCTCCCTGCTACCATAGGAAATTTACAGTGATTACTCTGTTCTTTAAAATAATGAAACTATTGCCAGACTGTTTTTCCTGTAGATAGCAAAATGTCTTCTGTTTACAGTTGTAGTGTTACGGCTGATCTTTGCTCAGACAGGGAGGGATGATTTAACTTCAGATGCAAAGTGTGGTGGCATTGGGGGAGTTCAAGGCCAAGGCTTCCTACATTTTTGCAAGTTTCCCTTCTATATAGACAGACTTTAGTTACTTTTAAGCAGCAACCATAGCAATGGCTACTTGGTATAAGAAGGGAAGTGAAATGAGTTTTGAAGTTTGAGCGGTATTGAGGAAGGGCAGAGATAAGGAAGGGAAACTTAAATGAGCTATAACATCACGCATTTGGAAATATGATAAGGACTGCAGTTTATCAGAGACTGCCTTTTCCTGGAATTAAGCAAGCAATCTAACATTAAAGCAATTATTTCTGCACCCAAGAGTTTGACCATCTCATTTTTCACTTTCATGGAATCTTCCAAGTAATCATGCCTAATGACATATCTGGAAACCCAGGGTAGTACATTGCTGCAAAACTCTGAATTCAAACTTTATTTATAAGAAGAATACTTCCTTCCTTTGGAGGGACTCTTTTTCTGCCTTCAGGAAATGAAAAGGAAATTATTTCACTTTTGTATACAGGAATTCAAACGTCAATTTTCTGATGTAATGGGAAAGATTTCAGGTGTGATTTAGTGTTTCTGGCTCAATGCTCTGGTGTGAAAAATGGTGCCTTTCCCTGTTAGACCCCTCTTGGCCATGAATCTGAAGTTGTGTGGGAGCTGTCTTAATTGTAAGGAGATGGCTTGTGCTATGGGAGGAGGAATTAGACTTTTAGTCATGCTTTGCCCTATCTTATTTATCAATTGCAATATGAAGCACAAAGTTAAAACAAACACAAACTCTATGCTGGTAATCAAAACATGAGCCAGTGCCTGGGATTTTGTCTGTGTTCATGAATGGTCAGCTCAGTACACATATTTCAGATGTCGCTATTGCCTTAAGTGCCACAAACATAGCAACATATGGGTGACACCAGTGTGTCTGTGTGTGAAATAATAGTGTGTGTACACAGGGTAAGGCTTGCCCATGAATTTAGCCTAAGCTTTAGTGACCTGTTGGTAGATGTAGTTTTATTACCCGATTTTGTTTTTCTGAGGATTGAGGCATTTGGAGCATGTCAGTTTAGTCAGCTGATGCTTTTGTTAATCATGTCCTTTGCTAAAGCAGCATGGGCTGAAAGGGGGACAGAACTAGCACTTAGTTATGTGCAGAAAACATGGGGGGATCGACTATGTGAAATATATGTAAACCAGAAAAAAAAATCCCAACTCCTTTTTCTGTGCACGTAACACCTGTAAGTTCAGGGTTACTGCAATAAACAAGAAACTAAAGCCAGTAGGAGCTTGGAAGGGATTTGGTTTGTGTTTGCAGCTGGCTCGTGTCTTGACTCCCTACACTAGGGAGTGGAGCATGGAGCCAGCTGGACAGGAGTTAAAACAAGGCTCTGGGCTGGGACTCGGTGCTTTGAAACTCTAGACCAAAGGATGGTCTAGGAAACTCTAGACCAAAGGCTTACTCAATGAGAGGGTGTGCAGGATGTGAAAGCCCTGAGACCCAGCTTGGGATTGTGCTGCAGGACATGTGGCAAAAATGGAGCTTTCCCTATGGGAAAACGTGCACTTCCAACCTGCTCCTGCCCAGTGGCCCATCAAAGAATCCTGGGGGAGACCTGTTTGGGTTCTGTGGATGCTGAGTTTTGCAGAAGTATGTGGAGTTCCAGCCAAGTTTCTGAAAGTCAGAAAGGTCTTTTGTGTTCTGGTAGCTGACAATCAACCATATTACCCTTATATAATTTAATTGCCAGCATATGGGCCATTTGTCTGACCACAAAAGCTTTTATTCATGTGCTTTAAATTTTTAAGGGCTTGTTATCAGCAGAAATATCACACAGCATGAAGCTGTTTCTTCTTTTGCAGCCACTTAGCTATATGGCACAGCAATAGAGTGGCAGGAGTGTGCCACCACCATTTGGCTGTGAGCTTGAGTGTTTGGGGTGGGGAACACACACTGGTGGGCTCCCCTGGGTGAGTAATCAGTAAGTGACTATTAGATGTGTTTGTCTGTGGGGAGAGGAGGAGCTGGGCACAGGGGAGCTATAATCCTTTGCACATCTTTGTCAGAGATCCTGGTGGTGTGTGGCTGCGGTTGGGGTCATGCAGTGCACTCAAGTATTCAGATCGCTTATTAAGAGTGGCATGTGGCATTCTTACAGGTAGTAAGTTATTGTGTCTGTTAGACAAAATGTCATTTTGTCATCTCCTACCAGCTTCACTTGTGTATAGAAGTGCCAGCATGGTGTGGTACCTTCTGGTCCTATGTACTCATATCATTCTCCTGTTGTTTGTGTGAGTATTCTGGAGGAGAGGCTTCTGAGTATTTCGTAAGACTATGGAAATGTGACTGTGAAAGCACTTGAAGGCACTTAGGGCTTCTCTCCGAATGATTAGATTTCGAATTAACAATGTCCTTAACAAAAAAACATGTACTGTCTTGAAATTATGAACAAGGTGAAACACATCACACCATCAGCGTTAGGTAACTAAAGACAAACTGTTGTTCTTTTATACAAAGCATTTGAAGTTTGTAACTTTGTCAATCAAAACCATTATATTTTCAAATCTTTTATTTGTTTAAAAGCTGTCTGGACTGCAAAATAAATATTATCTGCTTGAGCTACTAAGGTGTTGGCCCTGGTGAAGGATAAAGACAGATCTTGGTGCTTCATTAGCTGCTATGTGGAAGATTCCTCTTTTGCACATTTGAGGTACAAAACTGCAAGAGAGCTGTGGGTCATTTCTTCAGACCCCTACATGCCAGGAGGGATCGTGTCTTATAGAATACTGTCAGAGAATTTAATGACATAATCTTCCTCTTCCTGCCTCAAACATTCCAGACCTCACTGCCTTGGTGGTTAAAAGCCTTCAAAAGGAACCTTATCCTGTGCAGGTCCCTGTGCTATTGTGGGCAGGTGGGCACAGCAGTGTCCACAGCACCTGATGGTTCACAGAGAGTGGTATTAGAGTGAGTGCTCAGGAAAATGCCAGATACTGCCTCATGCTTTACATCTTGTCTTTTTATAAAGACAGTTTTCCAGCAAATGTGTTTTTAACTACACCCAGCCCAAACCTTTCCCGACCCTGTGTTGGAGGGGATTGGTGTGGGATGCAGGGAGGCTTTGCGGCAGTGGTCTCTGGGCAGATGTGTGGTCATGCATTTTTTGGGGATATCTGCTAGTGTGGCCTCAGCCTTGATTTGTCTTGGCTTGGCATTACCTATTTAGCACTATACAAAAGTAGAACATATCCTCTTGTTCTCTACAGGCTGTCATTTTTTAATTGCTATAGAGGCAGCACTTCAAAGAGGTTCTGTAAAATTTTTCCCCGCTTAAATGCAAATTTTTTCTCACTTGAAATATCATTAGTGAATGAGAATAGCCTGTATAATTTCTTTGGGATAACAACTAAAAGCTGGTTGTTGTGTTGTTGCAGTGACCAGTTTCTTGGATTATTGTGTAATTAATCATCTTATTGAAGGAGAGAAAACTGTAATGGAAGTTAAATAGTAACTAACTTCTTTGCATCATCCATCAAAATCCATCAAGGCCTTTTCAGTGCTTATCAGCTCTTTTCCAGGTTATGAGTCTGTCTCTCCCCAGCAGTCTCAGCTGTTTCCAGATGAGTTGCTCTCCTGTAGGTTGGTGCCTGAGACAGGGAATTGGTCTGTATGTTAAATGTCACCACAAAGTATTATAATACATCTTCTGAAGGGATCTTGGGAATTGAAGTCTCTTGTTACCAGAGAGGATCAACTTCACTTCAACCTGCCTGAGCAGATATTTATTTAATGTGCCTATTAAAAAACCTTCTGAAGGAGACATCCTCCCAGCTCTGTCAGGTCACTTATTTCCATGCTTATTGGAGATGAGAAGGAACAGCCACGTTCTGGAACTTGGGGAAATTTGGGCTTGCTACACTTAGTATTTCTCTCTGCATGCTTCTCTCTTAACAATCTTGGGTGTGTTTCCTTGTGATTCTGGTTGCTAATTAACATGGTAAAGATTATTCCTGTAAGTACAGTCAGGGTTTTTTAAAAGTTTTATCTGCTGATATCTGTGCACAGACTGCCTGAAAGATTGTATCATTTAATTAAAGAAAGAACAAACAAGAGGATTAATGTAATCTGTAGGATGGGGACAGGAGACTGGAAAGGGTCAGGCGAGAGCTACACAGAGCCCACTCAAATGTCTGGTGAAAAGCACACATGGTTCACTGCCTGCTGAAATTGGTCAATAGAAATCCTTTAATACTTCTGGCAAATAGCGAGTGGCAAAATCTTGGTGTCAAATATGAACGTTCTCATTTACATTTAAATAGTTTAGGTTTCCTTGCGTGTGCCACACATAGGATAAAACAATGCTCTGTTATTGCAAATATTACTTGTAGTGAAAGTAAATATAATCATCACCAGTGTTAATCTGCTGCACTCAGGAGCCTGTTTCCAAATATTGATTTCTGGTAAATGACCTTTATCAGTGTCGCAAGATTTTATTTGGAAAATGTTTTGTGTCAAAGCCTGGGAACGTTCACTGGTGACCTGGTTGCATTTGTTAATAGCCATCACCATCAATTTGCTCAGTGTCTTACAGACCTGTGAAGGATAGAGCATCCTCTCCCTCAAAAATTTAGGGGCTGTGATGATTTGGGGGCCAGTTGGGACTCGGTGGCAATCACCAAGATGAAGAGGGATCTGCAGATCTCAAAGCTACAGGATGACCACTTCTAGGAACATGAACTTTGTGTGATTTTTGCAGCTCCGGTGTGGATTTGAGTGTGGTGCAGATGTTTAAGAAACTGTTCTGGCCTGCAGAGCTAAATGCTGGTCCTCATTTCCCAGCTTGGAGTCAGAGCTGGGGACTGACTGAACCTCACCTACTAACGGATTTTCTATTTTTAAAATTATTGCAGTTTATCAGGTCTGACTTGGAAATAGCTGGCTCATCTACATAATTAAGTTATAAATAGCAGAGTAAATGAACTTGCTTTTCAACTTTACTATAAGATTGTTATTTCTTCTTGAAGTTCAGAAGACTTATTGTCCAGTATGTGAGTGATTTTCCTAAATTCTTGTCTTTGCCAAAATGATGGTTATCCATCCCGGGGTTCTACAGAGTCAAGTGCTATTTGGGAGTAGTTAAACAATGACTTTGAGTTATGGGAGCCTGTGAGTGACAATAGGAGGTAGGAAAACCGCTCCCATTTTTGTATTCTTCTGTATAAAATGTGAAACTGGAAGGTAGAGACAGTCAGGACAAACAGACGTGGTTTTCTGTTGGCATTTTCACTACCTCTGAAATAAAAATGAGATTACCGAGGTCGCCAGTTGGCCGTAAGTCAGCGAGTTTGTGTTGGAGGCACTTATGCCCCTTAGCCAATGTTACTGATAAACCAGATAATAGCTTCTGCCATTGAAGTTTGTGCTTAATTTATTGCAGAGAAAGTCATGCTGACTGTTCCTGTAGATGGCTTTTCCTATTGGGATATGCTCTGACTTTGAGTCAGGATCCTGGCATGGATACTGGAGTAACAGGCCTTGTACCAGCTGCTGGGTGCCACACTGCAGCGAGCCAAGAGCAGCTGATACAGGGGATTGGGTTACCAGGCTAAAAAGTTTGTTTGCTGCCTGTTGGGAAGTGCTTATCCAAAAAGAGATGAGAAACTCATGCTTAGTTTTTAGACGAAAATCAGCCATGCACAACAAGAAACAGCTTAAAGTGGCTTGAAACCCAGTCTCTTGTGATTCCAGAGTAGCAGATGGCCGGTTGTCACTGCCGATGAAAATTATGTTAATTAATATATTACAAAACTGACTCCAGTTGAACACTTGTTTCTTATGAGCATGTGATTATCAGCTTTTCTGGAAGATAAATTTTGGGAATATTTCAACTGATGTATTTCTCGGAAATAGCTTTCTGGAGGTTTAAAGAGCTGTTTGTTTTTGGTGCTGTAATGCTAAATGGGTATCAGTCATTCTGTTGGTGTTAAAGAACTTTGAGATAGTAGAAAGCAGAGTGAGAAAGCCTAGAAAATCCGCTAAGAGTGTGCACTCTCACCTGCTGCACATGTGGGTGCCCCAGAGACGGCCACATGATGGCCCTGTCTTGAGCAGCAGCTGTTTTCCATATTTACAGCAGTGATTTTATGGAGGGATGGATCGAGTGAAGATCTGGATTCTTTCCTGTTTGTGGGCCAAGACCTTTTATGCACCTTTTTTTCCTCTAAAGGAAAGCTGTAGAAATCCGGGATGTTTTCAGGGCACTATTTGCCCACCATATAGATTTTCTGTCTTTTATTAAACACCAGGCTTGAGGATGGATGTTTCCTTTGGTAAATTTCCCAAGCCAGGAACAGTCCATGTTTTTACAGCTAATTTTTAACTTCTACATGGCCCAGTACAATCAAGATTTCATTTATGTTCTTCTAAATTATGGCAAAGTCTTTTGAAAAGTCTTACATGCTGCCACTCGAGGACCCTTGTACACAACCTGGAAAGCTTTGCATTCCTTGCCTCTAGAAGCTGTTGGCTCAGACTGAAGGATGGTTTTGACAATAGCAGGCACAGATGGTTCAGAAGGTGTAAATCCTCCCCAGTCGGCAGATGCAGATAATATGTCCCCTACTGTTAGCCACATCCTGATCTCTAACAGATAAAGACTGACTTAATCCCCAAAGCATGAGCTTTAATATCCTTTACAAAAGCCTCCTCCTAATTCGCAAGGCCCTGGTGTGGTTTTCTCCCCCACGGAGTTGCTGCTGGGTGGCTGAGAGCTGGTCAGGGCTGTCTGAAAGGCAAAGAGGTGTTTGCTGGAAGGGCTGGTCACTGTCCTGAGCTGCTACCAGCTTCCTCTCTGCAAGTTGTAGAAGCTGCTGACTATTTACCATTTATTGATTGTTTAAAAATTATTTTTCTTATCCCCTCTTTGACTTGCTCTCTTTCATCTTCTTATGGAGAGAGTTGTTTTTTGGTGATGCAGCCCTCGCTCCAGTGTCTTTAGTGTGATACAGCCCTATTTCCTTCACTTCTGCAGGGAAATGGAGAGATGGGGCTGTTAGCCAGGAGAAGGCACTGAGCATTGCTTTGTTTTGTGACCAACCCTATGTGGGAGCCCTTTCCCATCCCAAAGGGCTCGAATTTGCCTTACTGCAGGTTGGTGCTGGCTGGTGTGGGCAGCAAGCCCTGGAGGGAGGTGGCTGCCGTGGGATCAGGAGCCTCTGTGGCTGTGCAGGTCTCAGTGTAGCAAGTGAAACCCAGCCTGACATTGGTGCCAGTGTGAAGGATGATTTTGCCACCACAATGGTGCTTTTAGTTCTGCAAAGCATCTTGGATGAGTTCTGAGAAAAGCCAGCATTGGTCTGTGCAGAGAGCTCCATGCCCTTTCTAAGCACATGCCCCTGTCTCTGTAAAGTCTGAGCAAATCTGACTTTTCTCCCCTGCTAAACCATGTGTGATGCTGTTCCACCCCAGTGTTTGTTCCCTGGGAGGCAGCAATGACCCGGAACATCTCCATGTGCCTAGCTCCGTGTAAGCACAAGGCTGGTCCTTCCCTGCTGTACTGAACATTTGTGAAGCGTTCGAGATCCTGTATGGAAATTACAGTGGAATATTTTGGTTGTATTGTATTGTCACCGTAAAAGCACAGTGTGAGTGCTTGTTTTGGAAGAATCTGGAGGGAGTAATGAGCTTATGTTGAAGGTTGAGGGGTTTCGATTTTTTTTTTCTTTCTTTTTAGGGAAACGTGTTTGTTTTAAGTAAATTTCAAAGGGCTCTGAACACTCGTGAGAGCAGCTTTTAATTGCTTTATAGCAAGTGTTACTTTTCTTCACAATCTCACAATTAACCTACTCCCTGTGGTTTCCCAGTGTAAGTTCTGCTGTTGGTACAAACTGATTTTGCCTCTGCCTTTTGTGTTGGGAGGAGAGGGGAAATTAATTCCCAGTGCCCTTGGCTCACTGGAAATCTTTTCCTGCCAGGGTCTCTGAATCTGAATGGCGTTCTGGGATTATTTAAGGGCTGAGCATCTTTGTATTGTCCTGAATGCTATTTCATTCCCTTCCACCACCCCTCCAGTCTTTATTTTTTCCTAGAATTTAAATTGCAGCTCGTATTAGCGATGAACAGGATTATGCAGGTGTGAGTGACTCAGTGATAAACCTTGTGTTTCAGTGGCTTGTTAGATTTGCAGAGGGAGTGTGTATGTGGGGGGAATGCTCTGTCATTTTGAGCTGAAAATGTGAATGCCTGAACTAAACCAGCAATTCATTATATTTGAAGGAAAGTTTGGACAGGGATTTGCTTGCCTAATTTGAAATTGTCTTTGAATTATCAGTCTATGACAGTCTTAATATGAAAACTCTAGGAGTTTTATTTTGCTGTCAATGCCTAATCAGTGCATAACGGCAGCTTGAGTTAGTGAAGAGGTAGCAAATGTGTGTAGTTCGCGCAGCTTTCAGGGCCATAAATAGACTCTGGCACACATTTCTTTTAAAACCTTGACTCTAAGCAGCAAATAAGCATGTGCATAAGCAGACTCACCAATTTCTGCAGTGCATGGCTCTGGTAGTGGTAAGAAGGACAGTAAAATCCCAACAGGGAGCAATGGGTCTGCATGCAAGTGTGCCAGCGTGGACATACAGCTGTCTGTGTGTCTGTGCACATGCTGCTTGGTGTCTTAAGTTTTGGCACTTTTTTTTAAAGTGGAGAGGTATGGGAAAATGGTAACATTAGATACTGCTGGCAAGTGCTGTCTGAACTGGCAAGCCCTGTGTCTGTGCTTTGTGCAGATGTGGAATGGGTTGCTGGAGGCTGCCAGTCATTGTGTTTCCTGTGCGGGGTGAATCAGACAGAGCTCACTGGTGGGGAAACAGTGCACAGGCACACTCCAGCCTGTGAGCATGTGCACAGAGTATTCCTGGTTTGTGTTTGTTCTGGATGTGTCTTCAGCTACATCCAGAATGAGCAGATATCACTGGAGAGGGGAAAACAGATCTTATAGTCTGAGAGTGCACAGGAGAAGAAGAAATGATGACCAGAGGACGTCAGAAATGAGGCAGGAAGGATTTCCGAGAACATGCCCTCAAGCACTGAGAGCAGCTTCCAGTGCCAAGAGGCTGCTTGTGACAAGTAAAAGGACAGACTGTGGGTGGGGGTTTGGAGCAATGCTCAAGTCAGTCAACCAAAGATCTGCAGCCACAGCCAACTATTAGTGACAGATTGTTTGATCCTGGAACTGAAGGTCAAAACCAAAAGGCTGATGATGTTGAGCCACGTTTGTCTTGTCTTGCTCAGCAACCAACCTGCAGTAAGGCATGGTAGTCTGGGGAAGTGTCAAGTAAAACGTCCAGCCTGCTCCTTGGTTTCACCCTGTGGGCTGTGACAACCCATCTTGCCCCCTTGGAGGAGGATAGAGGGGTTCCCAATGACCCTGACAAGACCATGCACAATGGCATGGCTGTCACAGCCATGTCACACAGTGTTACTCGTTTCTGTGGATCATGGATATCTGTTAGCAGTCCCTTAAGTGCCTGTGGTCATAGTTTGTCTCACCTTAGGATAGGGTTTAATCTATGTGTTTCTTGGTTGCTGTTAGTGTGTTTTACTCTATAATTTTTGACCCCTTCACTTGAAAAATGGATCTCAGGTCTGTGCTTTCATTGCTTTGCCCACTTGTGTAAGTGATGAAAAAGATCTGCTGAGGATGTCAGCTGTACTCATCCCTTGTACTTCTGTTGCTAGCAGCGTTTTTAAAAGCAGAAAAATAAGTGATCTCATTCTGTTGCAGAGATTTGTAGACAGAAATGCCTTTATAATTTTTTTTATTTTTATCTCTCTCTCTCTGCGGGCGTATTGTTCTTCCCTTCACTGTCTTTCTCAAATACATCTTGACTTAGAACATGTCCATACAGGGATCATCAGGAAAGCTGAATTAAATTAACTAGAGGTGTGAGTTTAAAAAGGATTATTTAAACCTCATTAAACCTCTGTGTTTGCACACTTTTCAAAATTAAAGTTGCTTTAATTTGATTTCAGTTCACTCCACTTCCTAAGTGGAGTAATCTCAATTTAATTAAGGCAAATTAATTGAGTAAATGTCCAAAGAGAGATTTAATGTCAGGTAGAAAAGGAGCATTCAAGGAAAATGAGTAAAAGAGAAGCTTAGCTTATTCAAAACTAATAAAAGCAGAAACTCTTTCCAGTCTGAGCTGTTGCAAGAATTAGACATGATCTGTGGCAAACACTGTAATTGTTATCTCTTAAAGGATACTATCAACAAGTGAGAGCCATTTCTTTTGGCTCATACGAGCAAGCTCTCATCACTCCTTCAATTCTGGGCACCAGCCCAATATTGTGAAAGGAGAAAGCTTTGTGTATTGAATGTCTTCTCTTTTTACTTTATTCATTCCTTTAGGAACCAGAGTAGATTTATGCCAAATAATAACCTGTTTTTGTTTTACCTCCCTGTCTCCTCCATCTGTTTCTTGCACAATATTTTTCTAGTGCTTTCTTCTTGAGGAGAAAAGAGATTGGGAGGAAGAGGGGTGAAAACCCATCCCTTCTTTCATGTGAAGGTGCTTATCTCCACCTGTGCAGGAGGTGCTTGGCAAAATCTCTTTTCTATCTTGTTTCCAAAGAAATTCTGGTCAGATCCCTATCTGTCAGTTCTGCAGAAAGTTCAACAGCAGCAATGGTGAGAAAAGTGAAGGGGTGTCATTCATGACAGCAGGAAGGCAAAGGCAGGATTTTGTGTGGTGTTGGAGGTGCTCGGCATGACCTTCAGTCTGATTTTCATCATCTGAGAAATCAAGTAATTAATGAAGAAGCTTCTCTGCTGCAGAGACTGGATTTGAGCAGCGTTAAACATCATGATGTTTCATAGAAGCCAGGAAAAAGGTGTAATTTACAGTCCTAAGACCTGTTACCTCTTTTCCACAGGGTGAAGCACCAGGGGTGTTATCTTTGTTCATGCTTGTACTCTCATTGTTGGATTAGAAAATCCAAGCATATGGATGAGGAGTTCTGTACGTATTCTCCAGTTTCCTTGCTTTGCCTCCGTGATGGAACAAATATTTAGCCAACTGGAGCTCATCCTGAGATAAGCCAGGCTAGCAGTTTGTACTTTTTTATCCTCTTATATTATATTTTTAACAGTGGAAATGAGCTCTGGGTTTCTCCTTTGCTCCCTGTCTTGCAATTGGGTAATTTTTTTGGTGTGGGGGGATTTTGGGTTCTTCCCCATCTCTTATGGGGCTCCATGCAAAGGGTTTTTCTAAAAGGAGCAGAACTCTTGTCTTCTTCCAGCACTTCCTCCATCCCTGAGATGTTTAGGAGCCAGTGCCTGCCCCCAACAGCTTCAGGGGCACCTCGGAGTCATTCAGAAGCCAAGCTCTGCCCACTGGCCTCTCACAGCAGGGGGCAGTTCACAAGTAAAAACTGGAAGGTCAGAGGAAGAGAATGTAGGTTCCTGCTGTTTCTTTTATGTAGTGTTTATTCATTGGAATCATTCTGTATCAAAATGTTTGTATCTGAAACTTGTTCTTCTTTCTATTTTGTTAAACCCAAACTCCAGGTTTCAGACATCTCATGGTCATGCAGTGCAAGAGGTACAAATTTGGTTTTGGGTTTGAGTTTGTCTTTGGGCTGTCAGCTGTGCAAAGAAAGGGAAAAAAGGACGCAGTTAACAAAGATGTCTGTGTAGGAGATGATGTATGCTAAATTCAGAGACTGTTTAAAGAGACATTTAACAAAAATGCAAATATTATAAAGAACTTTAGCGCTTTCCCCCAAAATGCTTTTGATGGAAGAATAATTTGTAGGTAGGCTATTGGTTTCTGTAGCAGCAGTAAATTACATGATATAGTTAGAAAGCTTAAAAAAATTTGTGAATAGAGACATAGGTACTTAGATTGACTTGTGTTAATAAGGCAAAAGTATATCTTACATAAGTAATTTATGCTTATATTTTATTCAGGCAACTTATTGCTGTGGGATTGATGATACTGGTCCTTAGACACCATCTAAAACTAAAGTAATAGCTAATGAAGGCTAGTTGAAATTAATAAAAAATCTTGTTATTGTTTGATTTACGTATCAGTAATACAGGTCAAAGAACTAAAATGCCATTGGAGACTTGTCAAGGCAGCTCTTTGGATTTGATATTGCCTTCTAGCAGATGCAAACCCTATTTCTTTGAATTGGAAACATCTACATTTTATGCTTAGTCAGAGCCAGCAACCTTATATGTCTGAGTCACAGAACTCAGGTTTTCACAGGCTCAGTGAAACACAGATGTGAATTTCCTCCTGTGGATGTTCTTCAGTTGACTGATGGTGAGCAGTCCTAAAGATGATGCTCTTTGTCAGCCAGTCTCTGATCATTGACTTTTCTGGATTCTTCAGTACTCGAATGAAGTGAAGACATACATGCTGTCCTCAGCATATCCTCAGCAGTGTTTCTGCCTTCTCCTGCAGTGTGTGTTTCTGTCTGAAAATATTGCAGCTAGTGCTGGAGCCCTGAGGTTCCTAGGGAAGGCAACATGGTGTTGCATGAAAATTTCATCGAGTGTCAATGAAAAATCTGTAGTAGCAATTGGAAATGGTTAAAAAGAAATATCCAAAGACTTCTCTTGCTGCCCAAACCCATTTGATTGTAATTTTAAGTAGTCCCCCAAGGCGACCTCTAACTTTTTAAAGCTTTTTTAGAGCTGCCTCAGAGCTGGTGAGGTCCTTGGCACATGGTATAGTCCTTTACCTTATCGGAAGGTGCTGTGTTCCATCAGTATTGGCTGTCTGGGCTCTTACTGCCCCTGCCTCTTTCTTCTGGAGTTACTCATAACTCTGTAACGGGCTCAGTGAAGTCATGCAGTATTTGAAGGAGGTGATGTTGGGTAGAGCAACAGCTGAATTCTGATGTGCTGTGAAGAAGTAAATGTGTCCTACAAATGAAGGAAGTGCCTTCAGGAGGACAGGCTTCTTGTTTGGATAGTTGACTAATGGATTTATCTAATGAGGCTCATCTTGCAGGTAGCCTATTGTGTGTGTGTTTGCCCGATGTTCAGGACATGTCTCTTTGTTGATTTGTCACTAGAGGTGCATCAAAAGTTACTGATTTTTAGTCTTCAGAGCTTTTATCTTTTTCCTATTACACTGTTACAGTTGCAATGAGAAGCTAATCCTGAGTGACTTTGGTGTGCTACTAAACTCTCATTTCAGGTACATTGTTGTAGGGTTTTAATGAATATTTAAAAAAAAAAAAAGCTGCAAGTTCTTTCATTAGACCACTGGGTATCGTGAAAGTCTCAACGACTCTGAAAAAGAATCTTTATTAGGACATTAAGATGGTATTTTTCCCACATTATAAAATATCTTCCAGGACTAACTGCAAACATCATTTTAGTGATCTTCCTGAACTTCATGGGAATTGTGCCTGCTGCTACCTCAAAAACTGTCTTGGGAAGAGAGGACACTTGTAAAGGTGCTTTACTGCTTTCTAGCTATATCACTGCCATACAGCTAGAAAGAAGACCACAAAATGAAGGTCTGTCTATTCTAACTCTTGGATATGTTTGTTTTTTCTTCAAATGGGTCCTCAGCTTTGCAGTTTTCATTGTTGACACTTACAAGGAAAAGAAATGTAGCATTTGTCAGAATCCTCTGTGTTAATATTAACTTATTTTAAAGAGCTTGCTGGTGTCAACGCAAAAACTATTATGTGGTACTTGGCTTATGCAATTTTAAAATCTTTTACCCTGTCTCAATTAATGGTAGACAGACTAAACTGGTAGGCAGAGAGAACATGTGCTTCAGTAGAAGCTCAGTATCTTGAAAAAGAACTAGGTGCCTTTTCTCATTTCAGTTTATAAGACAGGTGAGTGGGAATATACTTAGCAGCTGCTTTTAAACTGTGTGTAAATTGTTTTCTCTTGTAGGTATTTTTAGTAGGGAGAGGTTGAGATGCTCTCAGGACAGCAGAAGCTTGTAGTCCTGCAGAATTTAAATCAAAAAAAGGAGAGTTTGGGGGAATTTAGGAGGAGAAGGCAAAGACGTGGTGATGGAGTGAGATATCCATAGCTGTACTGCTGATCACTGGGAAACTTGATCCAGCTCTTTTGATATCCTTTTCCTTTGGGCTGGATATCCATGCTTTTGCACTCAAGCTGCTACAAGATCAGTGGTTGTTTCAGGGTGATGTACACCTTGGCATTGAGCTGGGAGTGGGTAATGACTCTACCTGCTGCCACCTTTTATGCTTATGACAGTACAAGGAGAAAATATGTTACGTGTGAGTAACTGGCTCACATTTGACCTTGTTTTGTACAGCTGAGTTGAAGTTAAGGAGGGTTTTGATTTATATGGGCAAGGGGTATATGTGCATGTGCAAGATGCCAAGCTTGTGAGATTTTTTTCTTTTCTCTTAGTTGTTTTTTTTCCTACTATCTGCTAGACCAGGCTGTAGGAAAGGACAGACTGGGCTGGTTTATTATATGGCATTAGCAAATGGATGTGGTTTTCTTTTTTCTCTGCAGTATCTTGCCTTTTAGTAGAAAGAAGTAGTCAATAAGAGACAGATGCTGATTGGTGTAAGAGTTTCTGTAAGCTGTATATGCTTATTTGAGCCTCAGGTCTTGACATGGTTTCTTGTCTTGCCCAGACTGGGCTGGCATTTGTTGCTCTTTAGAGAAAGCTGGAATGAGCTGACAATGAAACCACTCAAAATAGGAGTTAGTTTATCCTTTCATTTCCTATTGTGAAGCCTTCTCATTAGGGTGAATTTCTGACCCCCTGCAAATCAGGCACTGAAATGTTGGAAGCTCTGCCTTCTAAGCCTATTTGCCATGCTTTAAAATCAGAGAATGTCTTCCCTGTTAAGAACACAGATCAAAATATTTCAAACACAGTCAGAGCCCAAGTACAAATCCAGCTTGCCGCATGGACCCTCTTGGAAACTACCATCCCTGTTCCCAAAGGATGTCGCCAAGCATCTGTGTTAGTGAGGCTGGATGGGAAGACTGTGTGAGGATGTCGTGGGTACCTCCCAGCTCCTGGGAAGCTGAGCTGCTGGAACAGAGTGGGAATCGTATTGTTATTCTGTGGGGCTGGTTGACCTTGGGCTGAGCTCTGGCAGAAGCTCAGTGATGTGTTGCTGCTTTTCTATCCTTTTTCCAGCCAAAGCTTTAATGAAAAACATTTAAGGAAATATTAAGGAAATAGTTGCAATATTTGTGTCTGCTCTACATGGCATAAATTGCATTTTGCAAATTCCACAGTGTATCAAGGCAAAGAGAAGGTTTTATCATCCTTAATTTTGAACTGTGGTACAGCTTATGAATGAGCTTCTAGCAAAATTAACAGACAAATGTTAATATTTAGAGCGAATAACCTTTCTTTTTTTCCTCAAATTTCTTCTGCTTCATTGTGTAAACTAATTAACAATAAAGGCTTAAACAAGCACTGTAGCAAAGTAACTGTTGTCTTTACATATATAATTGTAATTAAAAGGCATTTCCTTATGGTCTTTCAAATCTAAATCCTTATACAATAGGGTCTCTCTACTACAGTGATTTTCAGAGGTTTCATTAGTTCTCAGTGTACCAGCATTTATTGTTTTCTGCTCTCTCTCCTGAAAACTTAGTGGCTGTTAAGACTGAGAATTGCATTGCAGTGCTGTCTACACTAATTAGGTTTTTTTCCAGCCTTGGTTTATGCCTCAGAGAGGTGCTGCAGAAAAAACCCCAGCCAGAGAAAGAAAGCTGTTACAGAACTAATGAACCTGAGCAGCTTGACTGAGAGGTGGCGTGAGCTGATGGCAGTAGGCTCTGGGGCAGGGAACACATTTGGGACTAATAGTCCACAAAGAGCCTGATCTCACCCAAGTGAAACGCCTCATTTCCTTGATTGTAAAACCAGATCAGGACAACCCTGTTAGCAAATAAGAAAGATGCTGCCAGGAGTGCTTTGTACTCTCCTTCATGAAATGCTTTGCTGCCTTCCACCAAGAGGTGGGATTGAAGCGTTGCAAGATTTTTCACTGAAAATGTAGCTGGGGGAGAGGTAAGGACTGAGTGGTCATTCTGTGGCTTCCTTTATGAAGTTGCCTCCTGTCTGCTGCAAGCACACAGTCCTGTTGTGCTCCTTTGCTTTCCAAGGTTGGATGTATGTAGAAACCTTATGAGCAAAGAAAATGCTGGTTAGGACACCCTGGCCAGCCTGCATTGCAATTCAGAGCTCTTAGTGGGGCAATGAGCAGGCTGCAGTTGCCCCCCAGCATGGGCAGTTATGGGCAAAGGAGAGGGTGGAAATCTTGGAGACATCCTGTTGGACCCAGTGCCAAAGCACACAGTCATTTTGGTTAAGAACAGTCCAGTTCTCTTGACTCTCCCTTTTATGCGTACTGGTTTCTCCTTCATTTAAGCAAAAAATGTTGGTGCCAGGTTTGTTATTTGTTAAAGTGTTTAATGGCCACAGCTGCTATCATTCTTGCTGCCTCTGAGGTGGACACAGGTGGGACAGTGAGCAATGTAATTCCCTCTGGCATGGAGTACTGGTCAGATACCTGCTGCTGTAGTGGGGTCATTGACAAGAAATAAAAAAGTGAGAGGTGTTTTAAGTGGTTTTCTTTTTTTCCATCTCTCCCTTTATTTTTTTTTTTTAGCCTATGGCTTTCAGTCAACCAAAGATAGGCTTCAGCTGTAGCCAGCATTTCTCTCTCTGCCGTTATTGATGGGAAGGTTCAAGGTGAAGATGCATTCCCTGTAGCAGCCTGTCATTATGCAAGTGCTAGTAGCTAGACTTTAGACTCAGTCCCGGTGGTGGAGGACTTATCCTGCTTAGCTCCAAGCTGGGCTCATCAGAGTATGAGCAAGTCTTAAATCTGCTTCATGACAGTCAACTGCAGTGATTTTGCACAGTCAAAGAAATACTGTCTTATCTCGTTTATGTAGTATTGGCATCATGTGCTGGAGGTTGCTATGTGTTTAAGTTTACACAGAGTAGCTCTGGGCAGATAGCTACTGTAATGAGGCTTTCAAGAGCATTAACTCTTGGAACAGGGAGCTAATTTGGCTCTAAATCAAGAGATGAAAACACACATGACTGTCAGAGGGAGAGGGAAAGATTAATCAGAAGCTGTTTCGATAAAAACATCGTGCTTTTGGCAGAAGTCCTGGTGAGCACGCTGCATCCAGGACACACAGCTTTGTTGTAGTCAAGTCTTATTTATTTTTCTCTCCAATTGACATTAAACACAATAATTAAAGCAACAGAGATTAACATGTCAAGCCAAGCTTTTCATTTGTCCTCCTTTAATTTTTCTTTTTTTCTGTGAGCTACTCAATTTTCCCTTAATTCAGCAGATCGTGTATTTTAAGGAAGGTTGACTCTACAGCATGTTGGTGGCAGAGGAAGGAAAAAAGTCTTGTTCTCCATCTGGAATTTCTTCATATAAATACTTTGTTGTATGTTAATGAAAGAAAATTATCTTTGTAAGCAGCCTTTCTTCTGGCAATAAGCCTGACATAGCAGGAGTTTTGAGGCATTAAGAATAGAGATTTATTTCTGAATGACCATCCAGACTGCTCAAAAGGATTTTGATTTTTATAATTAGTTTTTTCTGCTTATATGTTTTACTGTCTTTATCTTCTTTGCTTGAGCAATGCAAAGCTTTTCATTTAAACACATGTACTTGCATTTCTTTGATTTTATTCTGCTTGATATAGTACATGTATCCAGCCAGTATTATAAATCTTCTTCTATGGAATTTCTGCCCAAAATTCTCATTGTGGTGTAATGAGTGTTAGGAGAATCTCAGTGTAAATGGTGCTATATCACAACAGCATTCTGATATGAGGAAAGATAAAGCTATTGATCTGTTCCAGAGCAAAAGAATGCTTGGGGCTGTGGTGCCCCACCTCATTATCTTGCAGAGGGGACTTAGGAAGTCTGCAGTGAAAAGGAGCCATAGCTCACGATATGCTTTTTTCTTCTGTCTCCTTTGAGAGAAGATCTTTACCTGTGAGCAAACCATATGCAATACTGAAACAGCTATTAAGTACCTAGTGGAAGCTTTTTCATGGCACAGCACAAAGCTGGGCTGCTGCACTTGAGGGGTGCCAGTGGTCAGCCAGGCTCCCTTTAGAGAGCAGATCTCCTGGTGAGTTGTTTCTGCTCCCTCAGGACACTAAGTTGTCCAGTTTTGCTCTGCTTCCAATTTACCTGCGTAAGCTGGTGATGAGACAGACATCAGAGAAGTTGTGGAGCTGCCTGTGAGCTGTGCTTGCCCTGCGGGGTGTCCAGCAGAAGAGGTGAGCATCCCCTTGGTTGGTAGGCTGGCACATGCTCCTGTCCTATTCTGCTTTGGGTTATAAAGTAGCTGGTGGACAGTAAAGCTTTGAACCTGCTTCACAGGCTGTCAGGCACCACCTTATGACGTCTGTGTGGTTTATTAGATTCCTGTTGTGCTTGGCCAATCTCACCTGGATAGTCAGACTCTAACTAGCTCCTGATGGATGCCCCTCTACTGGGAGGGGCTGATGTAAACAGGGACAGAGGAGGCTGGATTGTGGCATGCACCATATTTGCTGGACGTGAACACCTGGGAACCTCTCTCCTGCTGTTCTGTGCAGCCTTGGTCCATTGTGCAGCATGGAGTGGGAGCACTTCTTTGGGAAACTCGGCGTGCTTGTCTGTTAAGTCCTCGTTAGTGAGATGTTAAACTCAAGTCTATTAGTCTTCCAGTGAATGAGCTGTAGCACAGATGCACATCTTACATTTTTAATGGCATGCAGCAGGTAGAGGTAAACCAGTCTCTCTAACTTGTGTCTCATTGCTTTATTATCTGCAAAACGTGCTCTCTTTCTTTGCTGGAAGCCAGAGTGTTTGCCAGGCTGGCTCTTGTGTGTCTCTGGGATTTAGTTTCCACTCATAAAGGCTGACTGCTGCTATGCAGACAGAAAACCACAAAACTTTGATTTTAGTTGGCAGTCATACTTGGACCACTGTAAAAGAGAAAATGTATTTGGGCTATGTCTGCCCATAACTCGCCCACCTCTCCAAACTTTGACTTCTAAGAAGAGATCAAGGCAAATGCTCTGCTCTGGCTTAGAGTTGATACTGCTTTGAGATAGACCATTCCCACCATAGAGAAAGGATAATGAATCTGGGGAAGTTTTGGGAAGGTATAGGACCCAGAATGTGCCTCTAATGCAGCCAAATTACTGCAAGTTGTGGAGATAAAATTAGTGGTCTTTAAAGTGCAACTATTTTGGATGCTGATCAACACCTGCTTTTAGAGCTCAGCACTGGCAGTAGCACCTCCTGGGGATCTTGGTGGCCCCTTGAGCAAGCTACTTTGGGTATATCTTAAAGGAATCAATGCAATTCTTCACTGCAGTGAGGATGCCCTCTCCAGGACTTGCTCCCCTGGGAAACAATGAACCTCTGTCTTTGCTCTTGGCTGTGTGTTCTGTCCATGCCAAGGTGTGTTGACTCGCCTTTTTGGCCCTCCCGATCTGCTCATCTCTCATCTGCTTTGTATGACCACAATGATCAGAAGCTGTCCAGCTGAGCGCAGTCCAAGGTTAGCGCAGTTCAAGCAATTACAAAAGGAGGCCTTGTTCTGTTGTTTAACAGGGGAAAAACAACACTACAGGTGTTTGGGAGGAGTTGCGTAGAAGATGGCCTTCGATCTTTTCAACAGACTTCTTTTTGCGTTACTTCTCAATTACCTTTTGGTTTGTTCTTCCATGGGCTCTTTTGTCAAGGGAGTTTCAAACCCAGAGCATGTTTTTTGAGTGCAAACTGCTCTTTTCCTCTGCTATACGTACATATGGGTGCACCCACACTCGCTCTTGTCTGGCAGCACTCGACTGTTTGTGCTCTTCATGAAACAATCTGCTTTGTTTTAGTACAATAGCACAATGCACACGATTGCTGTCACTTATTGTCGGGAAAGCAGCTTCATTACATACTCATCATCTAATGCGGGAGAGACTCCCCTCGTGCCCTCTCTGCTTTTCCACTGGAAAGCGTTTGTGGTGGTTCAGCTGCCGCTGTTTTTCCGTGCACTGGCCTCTTGCTGGCCCTGCAAAAGCGAGACAGTGGCTCCCTCTGGAGCCAGCACCACTGTGGCTCCAGGGACTGTCTGTTGCTGAATCTGTCATGATTTTCAGCTAAATATTTCAACCCAAGCAGTCTTTAGTTTTATCATTAAGGAGGCCTGTTTCCTGCCCTGTCTGTGGTACTCTTAGAAAACAGTAATTAGCTCAAAAGTTCAAACAAAAGCTGTACAAAAAGGGACATGGGCTTGATGCTCTATAATTACTATTTTACACCTCCATTAATCTATCACCTTCCATCCCAGAAGTTTCTATAGAGATTCACATAATATAACATCTTTGAAACAATATCTGTGCAAGATTTCTATGGATAAATATCACTGAATTTGCCTGGCTGTAAGTGGGAGTATCCCTTGTCAGGATAGACCAGTGCAGCAGCCAGCATGCAATGAGAGCAGTGCTGTGGCTACTCTGCACGTTCCTGGGTGAAGTGATGGTCCTAAATAGTGAATACCATTCGCATGGTTTGGTTTTTTAAAATTCATTCTTTAGATAAAGTAGCAATTGTTTGCAAAGTATTACTTTGACTGCTTTCAGGAGAGTGGGCAGTTGTACAGGGTTGTGCACATTAAATTCAGCATCGCTGGGTCTTGCTGCACCGTATAGGCTCCTTAACTGGGCTTCTAACATCACGGTTGTTTTACAGACACAAGAGTAGGTGACAATCCTGCCTTGGACAGCGTAAACATTTGTGGCCACACGAGCTCAGCCTATGAGCAACCGAACTGAGGATGTGCACCAGAGGAGATGACTGGCATTTTGGCTGACTGGGATGGGGCCAATGGAAGTTTCCTGGATCTGAGCTTTCTGCATGGCTGCTCCTGCTGCAAATAGTGCCGAACGTGTCAGGCTGGAGGTGGCTGAGGGATGTCAGGCTCCCTTGTCAGCCCTATCCTGACATCATCACTGCCAGTTTAGGGCTGAAACGAGGCTAGGTTGAAAGCTCTGCCTTGTATTGGTGCAGTGAAGCAGTGCTTCTGCCTGGTCTGCTGCAGACCTGCAGTCTGTAGGCTTGGAGGTGAAATAGTTTGTGGTCAGTTAAGCCTGAAAGGATGCTGAAAAGGAATTAGGGAGAAGGTTGGGGAAGGGGAGATATGTCTGAGGGATGTTTGGCGTCTGTAGGTTAAGACTCACCTCTTGACTTGCTGGGTGCTAGCTAGGTCTCAAGCTTTACAACCTGTGCTGAGAAGGAGTGGTCATCTTGGTGAATGTTCATCTTTCTAAGAGGTTCCTGGAGCAGATGGGGCAGCAGTGCTCTGGCCCTGGTATGGACAGTCCTATATCTAGCCATCGTTTTCCTTCTAATGTGCCAGTCTCTGAAGTGTCACCTCAGATGTCACCTGTGTGCTGCTATGTGCTACCTTCTAAACTAAGGTACCATCTTCTGGAGAGGGTGGATAAGCTCTCTAGTCATGATGGGGGAATTTTACTTAATTGTTCTGTTTATTTTCTCTTAGAATCAAAACTATTTAGTATTTCCGTTTGTGTCGTTTCTGACCTCACAAAACTAAGGAAAACATTCATCTTTCCTTTTGAGGCATAGGATCTACTAATTTTGATGCATACCAGCTCCTGAAGAGCCTTCTTTAGCTGCTAAGTGCTTTCCAGAGGTGTCTCTTGGTATAAGAATGACCCTCAGATGTGCGGGTTGTGGCACAGTAGTTGAGTTCCCTGGGCTCATTGTGACAGTTTTCATTGTGCCTCCGGGGCTGGTGTGAAAATAGATGTCCTCTAGCAGCCTTAATTTAAGAAATAAATGAGCATAAACCTTCTGCCTTTGCCAGACAGATGTTGCTTCTCATGCCCCTTTGCTGCTAGAAAATTTTAGCATAAATAAGACTGTTAAGTATTTTGGCTTTCGTTGATTGTTCTGCCAATATGTGTTTAAATGACTGCTCTGGTGCGGGAAGTCCCACTGAATTCATCAGATTTTCTTGCAAACTGAATTATAGTGGTTTCCTTAGCATTGTACATGGCTATATTTCAATATAAAGGAAGTTTTGACACAAATGCTGAGTTTTTATTATCAACAGGCTTTGTGGTGGCAAGGAGTAGAAGAGTCACTGTTAATTGTTTCATTATACACAGCCCTGATGTCAGGCTTGTAGAAATGTGAGAGCAACTGAGAGCAAGTTTCCTTTGAAATGTTTTGAACAGGTTTATTAGCAGGGAAATTGATGTGGAAAGCCTTGCATGGGATGGCACAGAGAAAGGTTCTGGAGCCAGTATTGGTTGCTCCCCTTTCGAACAAGTGTTTGCCAAGGAAAAGTATCGCTGTTTTGCTTTTAATCAGAAAGAAATAATAACTGGACCTGTGAATGAATTGTGTGGTTTTCAAATAGTTGAATTAAAATGTACTTTTTTCTTTTAGGTTTAATGTACTTGCTGTGTTCCCCAGCAACTTGTTAAACTAACATGTAATTTTATTTTGTATTGTAAAGGGAGGTTTTATTTGTAATGCCTTTCATAAAGTTTTGGGGAAATGCTGATATTTATAGTTGTGATAAGTACTATGGTGAATAAAGGAAAATATAGATCCTTATAGCAACTGCATTCTAATCCACTATTTACTAAAGCAGGTAATGGGCTATCTTCTCTGTTTAAAAGAATTGTAGCAAAAGATGTCTGAATCTGTACAAGATATCTCTACAGACCTGTTATATGAAATAATGACCTTCCTGCAGATCTGCATTCTCAACTCACGGGCACCATTTGGAATAGAACAGTGCTGCTGCTCTGTCTGCAGCAGGTTTCCAGTGTACTCTGACAAATGCAGCTCAGAAATAAAGCTGGCAGGGCAGGGTGTGTTGTTCTGGAGCCTGAAGGAAAGGCAAGTGCTTCCTTTCATATAATACTTTAATATCAGTGCTTCTGAGTACAGTTTAACTGCATAAATCATTTGCTTTCTAGAAGAGAAGTGCAGCATTGACTTTGTGAGCTTTCTGAAATCACAGCTGACATTTTGAAGTGACAGCAGACGTGCAAAGTACCTTTGGTGTCCACACAGCACCAGTGTCAGCAAAGAAATGCTCAGTCTGTCACATGAGTGTTTGTCCTGTCTCAAGCCTGAGTGCGCTTATTGACGTTTCACATTTTCAATCTTTATGCTGCCTTTTCCCTGAGCACTTTCCCACCTCATGACCCAAACCTTTATTCCCTCACCAGAACAACATCTGCCTCTAAGTAGGAGTTTTCTATTTTAGGTTTTTAAAACGTGCCCTCTCGTGGTAAGCAGCAGTTTGTGCACTCTGAGTTTATTTATTAATTTATTTGTGAAAATTCTGTCTCAGAACACAGATCTCATGGATGTCTCTTAGTCCTGTGGGTAAATGTCTTAAGTTCATGCACATAAATACTCCTTTGACTCTTGTGTCATTACAGTGATGATTTTGTTGAGGCTGGAAGATGTGCCCCTTAGTGCCCAAGGGATGGTGTGAAATCCTCAGGAATTTGGAGTGTTGAGTTTCAGCAGCTTTGAAAGTTGTGGCGTTGGTCCTTCACCTTGATTTTGTGGGATATATTGCATTTAAATGTAGGTTTTGCAAAGACTGTATCCTTGACTCGTTTTGATGGTTCACATCAGGTACTGTCTATCTATCTATTAGTCTACTAACTGGATTGCAAAGAAGCATTATTTTACTTTGAAAAGAGAAAAGAGAAACCTGGAGTGTGAAATTTTTATGTGCAGACTGTGGCCCTAACACCTCTGAACCTGTGACTGGTAGTGTTCCATATGGCTTTTAGGAAATGGGGGCATTTTTTCTTATGAAAGACAAGTTGCATCTTCTAAGTCTTTATTGCTATGCCTGCAAGACAGTAATTCAGTTAAAGATATTCATGCAAATAGGATTTGGGGGGCAAAGGAGCATCAGTGTGACTCAAATTTGTGATTTTTGAGTAATACTGTAGTTAAAAAATCCCAATACAACCCCTAAAACGATCCTAAATGATAAAGTAATTATTGTTCTTAAAAGCTCTTTTTAAGTGAAGCATGTAACCCATTCAGTGCTGACAATTTCTTCAGAATTCTGTTAAAGAGGTTTGAACTTCTCGAACTTCTCCTCCAATGTTTTTTAATTTGTGCCCAAAACCTGTAACTTGACTGACTCATCAAGGAACATGCTAATCTAGGATAAGACTATTTCCACAGGCTGAACAGTGAATCACCAGTATCTGAGCTATGAAACTTGAAGCACAAATGCTTGATGGGACAAATGTTGATTATTTCAGTCTAGGACACCTAAAATTTAGAGCTTTTTCTAAACTTTTCTAGAGCCTGGTTGAGACCCTGTAATGTCAATTCAAGATGAGTTTAATTAATTTGCTCACATGTAGCAGTAGAGCAAGGCTGTTTGCATTAATAGTGGCAATGTGACTGGTTGGTGATGGAAGAGGTCATATCTGCAGTAATGTGTGCTGGAGCATAAATTGAGTGGTTGAGATGAAAGGGAGGCTTAGTAACTCGCTACTGTTGTGGAATTTAAGAAATTTGCACTGCTTCCAGCTATCTATTAAAAAGTCAATGACTGGAAACCAAATTACTCCTTGGCCTTAAAGGCCCCTTTTAGTAATTTTTCATGAAGTGATTAGATAAGGGAAGGGGATGAGCAAGAGATGATGATTATTTTTCTGCTGTATCTTTTGAATTGTACTTGCGAGGTGTAATACAACCAAAAGCTTCCTTTTAAGAGGATGTCATTTAAATGCGAGTATTACAAATTATCCGTTGGTATAATGAAGGCTTCTCTCTGAAGTTAAGAATAGTGTGAAAGCCAGGAGCCAAACCCATCTGGAGGCTCGAGTTAGAGATCTCATGCTGCCTACTTTAATTCTGACAAGGCTGTAATCATAAAGGGTGTTTGGCAAGGCAAAACCTGTATTGCAAACTCAGGGTTAATACCACCCATAAACATTGAAGTGAGTGTTGCATAGCACATAACTTGATGAACATGGTTGTGCCTCTCTTAGGCCATATGTATTTTAAACATGTGCTTACATCCTGTGTGCTGTGCTCTCTTGAAGAGCTGCCCATATTTAAACTCTTACTTCAGGGCAAAAGGAGGCAAATCAAAGTAACTTCTTGATCTTTGAAAAAAAGATGAGCTGTCTGATGTTTACTGTGTAAGGACATGGAACAAGTAATATGGAGGTTTGCAGTGAATTTCAGTCTTAGGGCAACATTTTCCAGCATCTGTATCCTGGAGCCACTCAGGTCAGGGATTCCAGTGAAGTGAATCATGTACTTCGCATGTACTGCAAGCCTCATGTATTAAGGACTTTTTCCTGAAGCATAAATCTAAGATCATGTTTGTATTGATTCATGAGGAATAGAAGAAAATACAGTTTTGAGTCGGTAAAGTACTTGCTAGTTTTATTGGCAAAAGTGAGGGGATCTGCGTTCTTTCTAGGAATGCAGACATGTGATCTGTGCAGAGCCATGTTCACAGCTGAACAAGGCATGGAGTGGTAACAGGAGAACCTGCAATTGAAAAGAGGGTTTGTCAGGGGGATTAGATGACCGCTTGTTAACTAATCGCACAAGTGTCTTTCATCTGCTCCTGGCTGTAGGCACCATAGAAATATGCTTTCTGTTAAACCTGCGGTTCCACTGATGGGCACCAGCTTTCATTGTCATCATCCTTTTCTTTTTCTCTTTTTGTTTTGGTTTTTTTTTCCTGTTCTGATGGGTGAAACTGGATTTCATTATTCTAGTGGTATGCATGCAGAGTTCTTATGTCCCTGCCAACAAAATTAAATCTACTTTCAATTTGATATAATTGCAGCATATATGGGGGTCTATACATTGGTTATTTTTTAAAAATAGCTTCTTTTCATACCTTTTTAAAAAAAGAAGGTTAATTTTAGTTCTATGAAACTGCTTTATTTGCAGTTTCTTGTGTGGTATATTTATTTGTTCTAAATGAAGATACTGGCCAATAAAATAGGTTATTTCAGTGATATTTAAAGCTATTCTGCAGATCTCTCGTCTTTATTTGATCAATGCAATAATGTGTATTTCTGTCATATGGTTTTGGAACATTTTGTCTTTTCATTTTGATCTCCCATGAACAAAATGACAAACCTAAATAATATTTTGATTTCCTTTCCTGGTCCTAGTCATCTAACTTCATCTGTAATAACTTGTCCTGGACTTTTTCTCTCAGGCTTCATGCTTTGCAACTAAATGAAGGGAGCACCTGATTTTAATGGACAAGATAATCCTATCCTTTCCTATCCAATCAGATTAGAGGCTAAAATCTTTGGTTGTTTCTTGCATCAGGGGCTGTAGCTGAAGCCCAGTGATGATCTCTGTGTTGCAGACACTGGTCAGTGCCCTGTGCTCTGTGTTCCTTGCTGTTTTCCTCATGCCTTGGGGGACACCTGGGGAAGTCTGTTTCACTTTTCTGTGATTTTCTACTCATGACACAAAGTACAAGGTGAACATAATTGCAAGTCCAGTGAACAAGAGGC
Source organism: Oreocharis arfaki (assembly GCA_013398015.1). Classification (NCBI taxonomy): domain Eukaryota; kingdom Metazoa; phylum Chordata; class Aves; order Passeriformes; family Paramythiidae; genus Oreocharis; species Oreocharis arfaki. The sequence continues at coordinate 102,703 of VZRR01011908.1, forward strand.
AGATATTTGCTGAATTAAAAGGACCTTTGCATGTGATGGGAGGGAACTTTCCCTAAGGTATGTTTCTTAATATGATCGAGTCCCAACATTAGCTCAGCAAAATAGGTCTTGTTTGCCTTGGGTGCCAGTTCATCAAACTATATTAAGTATGTATTTACACTTCTCCCAGCTGAGAAAAGCATTCAAGCATGTAATTAAATCCTATCTAAATCAGTGGAATTTAAGTACAAGCCTAAAGTTAAGTATGTTGAAATGCCCTGCTGAACAGGGAAGGGTTGCTGGGTGGAAGCTGCAAGGCCCATCTGTGTTTTCCATTTCAGGCAGGCAAGTATGATGTGAGAAGCCAGGTATAAAAGCAGCCCCTTGCCAACATACTCTCACTGTGCTCTCTGCTCCTGGAGCATTCCCAGTCCTGCCAAAACAGCTGGTTATTGG
>VZRR01011908.1:103158-410759 GCA_013398015.1 Oreocharis arfaki
GGGTGGGTTGGGGTTTTTTTCCCTTGCCCTTTATCTCTTGTGCCTTGGCCTTGGTGACACACCATCCAGCAACAGGAGTGGAGCCAGCCCAGCACTGCTGCAGCCGGCAAAGGCTTCAGCTGGCACCACCCTGGTACCCTGGAGCCCAGCCCAGGGCTGTGCTGTCACACCCAAGGTTTCCCTAACATGGAGCTGGCAGTCTGCTGCCTTGGTGAGGAGCAAAAACTAAAATCTAGAGCATTTTGACACCATCCAAAATAATGGCACAGTTATTATAAATATACCCCTGCAGTGTCCCAGGACAGGAGGAGCTTCAGGGTGACACCATGACCATACAGCTGCTCCCAGGGAAGATAAGGAATGGGCTAATAAGGCACCTTCCTACCACTATCCCTGTGTTTGCATTAGTAGTTATAACCAGTATAATTGTATTGATTAAAAAACCGCCACATTAAAATCATCCCTCCCTTTGGTATAATTAGGCACCACTTTATGGAGGCCTGTAAATCAAGGTAATTCTTAAAACTAGAAGAGTGTTGGGCTTGATCTTCTGTTATCATTAAAAAATAGTGAAGTAAACTCATAAGTAGAGTAGCAGGGTGGAGCCTGAAAGCAGCTGTGGGAAATCTGAATCAATGTTTTGGTGTTTTTTTTTTTTTTGTTAGCTACGATTTAACCCTTCACTGGACATCCATATCCTGGTTCCTGACTCTGTGAATGGACTTAGTCTGCTGTTGCTTTTTAGACCACAAAGGTTGAGAAAAGATGAGTAAACACCATTGCTTTCACAGCAGAGAAAAACTCAAGATGGCAGAATTACAGCTGGAGCAGAGATTTCCCCTCAGCCTTGCGGTGTGGTGACCTTGTCCCTCTGCCACCTGCCCACCCTCTCAGTCTGCCTGGTCAACAGGACCAGGGGAGAAGAATTAGACCAAAAAACTTGTTGGTCAAGGGGACGGTAGGGAGATTGCTTGCCAGTTACTGACACGGACAAAACGGATTCAACTTGGTGGAAAGTTAATATAGAGCCAGTTAACTCAGGTTTGGATAGTGAGAAACTAAGCCGAATTCAAACAGCTTTTCCCCAGGCTCAGCTTCACTCCATCATTCCCAACTCCTCTATGCCCTGCTCTCCCCAGGGGGCTGCTCAGTCTATCACAGCTCTTCCCTGCTGTTCCTTCCTCCCCAGCTCTTGAGGCTCCTCACGGGCTGCAGTCCCTCAAGAGCTGCTCTAGCGCAGGTCCATTGCAATGAGCTCATATTTGGAGTTAGGCACACTGTGCTCCATGTACCTAATGAATGTCTCCCTGTAGGTTAAGTGGCTTCTCATTTTGGAGGCTGAAGCCATCTGCTAGATTTGCTGTTGAGCTTGGTGTTATTGTTGGGCCACTCCAGTCCTCATTGTCTACATCCCTGCAGCATTAAGAGCAAACAAAATAAGCTGGAACATTTCAAGTCTTGTGTTTGAAATAATTTAATTTTTACCCTACATTCAGCTATTAAAATGCTTTGGTATTCTTTCAGTAACAGTTTCTTACCAGGGTTTCAGCACTTTTCTTTTATCTCCTCTATTCTCATTTTCACCTGTCTTTTGTGCAACCCTTCCACTCATCAAAGCCCTAATGAGATTTAAAAGTGAGATTGGTTAGCAGGGAATGAAGTAAGTGTTACAGGGGTCATTTGTGAGTGGCTGAATAGTTTTGACTTCAGATTTCTTTAGCAACTATTTTGAATTTCAAATTCAAAGATGAGGAAGAATTTTTTAGAAAAGAGAATGTAGAGAGGCTACAGGAACAGAACAGCTGCTTGATCCCTGAGCTGGATCTGCCCATGTGCTGTTAGCCGGGCTCAGCTAAGGGGTTGCTGTTCATGCCTGATCTGTTCTGGACTAATACCTCTTTATAAAAATACAGATTGTACTCTCCCCAGTTAAGCAGATCAGTAAAAAGAAATTGTATATTTATCTGCTGCCAGTGACTTAGGTTTTGTTTTGGTTTTTTTTTTTTATTCCCAGCTAACAAATGTGGAGGTACCTTTTTTTTCCTCCAGAAGATTCTGTGTGGCACAAGACCTTTGAGATATGGAAATGCTTAATAACCTCACTCAGCCTACAGTACTGCCTTTTAGCTGAATTTAACTTGCAGCATGAGGTTGTAAACTAGTTTGTGAATATTTCAGTCAGGAGAAAGTATAGCTCTGTAGTAATTTCAGTCATTGGAGAATGACCTACCCAGGAGGGCCCCTGACTGATGAGGTGATGATTTTTTCCCCCCTTGTTGAAGGAACATTTTCTCTGTTTAATATGGTGCAACTTTAGTTTGCACCGGAAGGATGATGAGAAATCAGTGTCTCAGCAAAGTCACTCCTCCAGTAAGTCATGAGCCTGTCATGGTGAGGGAGTTTTGGAGACATCAGAGCCACAGCAGTGCTCTTGAAATAGCATCTTTTCTGTGGTGGATCTTGGGGATTCTTCCACTGCTGCATTTGCCACTTGTTTTTTGTCTCTTTCCTCAAACACTGCCAGTTGCTCCGGACAACAAAGATTCAGCTGTAGAGACAGGTGATGGGCACTGTCTTCCAGGAAATGTGATGGCTGGCAGAGCAGGATTGCAGCTTTTCCTCTGGTGATTAAAATTAATTTTACTGACACTTTCAATGGGCAGGCCATTTCACAGTGTATTATAAGAGGGAACAGGTATTGCTTGTCAGACAGTTAAGGTGTTTCAGATACCTGTGCACTGACCTCTCCAGACTGCTTCTTTACATGCACTAACCCTAGGTCTGGCTCTTCCATGTAGTTCCAGATGCACACTGTGTATTCTTCTTACTGTGCCTGGTTATGTACTGTTCAGATTTTTGGTTTGAATTAATGTTCTCTTTTACCCATAGGTCCTTTCTTTTGCATTTAATTACATGGTTTCGTGCTGGGTTTCTTCTGAATTGTGCTTGTTGATGCTTGATGGGGGAGTAAGTCATATGGACGGTTAGGCTCAGATTCTTTTTGTGTAAATTTCTTTTAAAATAAGCTGAAGTTGAGGCAAGTGCAGAAAAACTTTGCCTTTTCATCAGCTTCATGAGCAGCTGTGTCTTGAGGAACTGGGTTCTGCTGATGTGTCCACTCCTGCCTTTCAGAATGAATGATGAGTGGTGTATAACTGAAGGCAACAGCATAAACTCTTTATATTCGGTTGCACTCGTAAAATTGTGTGTTATTCCCCCTCTATTTTTTCTGCATTTTGCTGACAGCTCTTGGTAAAAATGATGTCAGTAGGAAGTGAAGGTGCAAACACTGCATATCTTTAGAATTATATAGAATGAAAGGCAATGCTGTTTATGAACAAATAACGTTGTTCCTCTTTTATTTTGAGACCTTAACAAATCATCCAAATGGTCGAGACTTTGTATAAACTGTCTTGGGCTGTTATTGACATGAAACAGTGGATTACAACCATGAACCATCAACAATTTTAGTTATTTTTGACAATGTGAAAGAAAAATATTTTCTGGTATTACATTACAAGATGCAGTGATTAGGAGCAATAGCCTTGCCATAATTTCATGAGTGTTACCCACGATTATAAACACAAAAATATCCCTGGTGTTGAAATGTGGGCATTCTGAATGTGTGGTAGTATGCTGGGATCTAACCCATGCTCCCTTTTCTGTACCCACAGCTGTCTAAGATTGGAAGAAAAGAGAATTTGGCTGATTTTCCTCTGTGTTGCTGCCATGGAATTTCCTAAGGGTCATGTGTGCATCAGAGGGCTGTCTGGCAAGAAGACTCAGACCTTTCCCTGCCCATAGCCACATTTTGTTCTTTCCTGGCTGCAGTTCTCTGCTCTCGCAGTGTTGGAGATGCCTGTTCAACCCTCCACATAACCCTGGGGAGAACTGCTGGCTCCGAGCAAATTTAATAAAGTCTGTCTCCACCTAAAGGTGGGGACCCTCATGCAGATACACATTGCAGAGGGGCCTTGTGTTGAGGGAGCAGCCCAGGGTCTGCAAGGGAGGTGGGTGCAGAAGGAAGCTGAGAGGTTGAGGAGCTGCTGGGGCAGGAGGACCCTCAGCTTTTCCAGGGTGGCAGAACAGCCACATCTAGAGTCTCAACACCACAGCTTGGCGGCTGGATGCTCATGAGGTTCTTCTATTTCTGTTGGCTCTATCTTGCTGAAAATACAGGAAGTTAAAAATCCATTAGCTGATTCTGCCATAAAGCCAGGCTTTTCCTGTTCCTTGCTGAATCTTACACTAGGGAGGCAAAAAAAGCCGCCTGAACTTGGTAAATATCACTTTAATAATGGTGTAATAACAAATAACACTATAATTTTATGTTGACAATTTATGCTTCTTATATTTTTTAGACTCTGGACCAAGAAAGTGTAGTAATAACTGGTGTCAATTTAAATAAGGGAAGGACATAATCATAACCTTTGAAATAACTGAAACTTTTTATGTACTTTGCAAATATATTCTCTAAAAGGTTATGCTAGTGCTTTAGCTAGACACAGAAATTTTAGTGTCTGTCTTCCCATAATTTCTTCAGTAGCGTTTTCTTTTTATTAGTATAATTATTGCAGGTTAACACTGCTATCATTTTCTCTTTTCATGGCTCTGTAGCACGCTATTATTTTCAAGAAGGGAAAAATAGGTGTCTTTAATAGTGCCATTACTGTTCTTCAGCCTTTAAATTTCCTATAAAAAGCTAGTTAAGGAGTATGATCCTAGTGTTAAAATCGCTCTCCATGGAATGCAATAAGATGATTTATAACATAAATATAAACCCTTAATAGGCTCCCAAAATGGCAACCCTCAGAGATTTAGTAGTACCAGTACTAAGCTTTTGATCACTTCAGCAGTACATTCCTAGAATTTTTATGCAGAGAAGGAAAATTTATTTCCTTAGCAATGGATCTCTGGGCGTCAGCTTATCTGTGTTTCATTCTGTTGCCCTAGAATTCAGGTAATTTATTGACAGGGTTGAGATGTAGGGAAGGCAGTCCTGGGGGTTTAGGATGTTGGTAACAAAAATTCAGATCAGTTTAGAAGGGATCGAAGCTTTTCATGTGCAGAATGATTTGGTGTTTGTTACCCACACCCGGGAGTTTGTTGCTGTGAGTGGCACCGGTTGGCAGTTCAGTAGCTGGAGCTCTTGGAGCTGTGATGGAGATAATGAGGCAGCCTGAAACTTTAGTTCTGTGATTTTTGGTGGTTAAAGGTTTCTGACTCGTTGGTCATGTTTTTCCAATAGTTTTTAGTAGTTCTGCTCGCCTCATCCTGCCACCACAATGTAGCTGCTCTTCCCCTGCAGCTCTGCATGACTTAACCAGTCATCTGCTGGGACAGCGTTTGTGTTCCTTCCTCTCCACTGCAGAAAGACAATCTGGCAAGTTCACTGCTTTTCCTACCAAGGAAGGGTGCATTTAAGTTATTTGGTTTAGCTGACGTTTGAGGCCCCATTTGGTGGCAGTAAGGTCAGGGGCAGGAGACCCTTGGCAGCAGAGCAGTTGCTCTGTTATCATTCACCTAAAAGTAACTAACGCACAAGCAGTCTGAACTGCTCTGAGTTGGGTAATAATTAGTTCACAAACTACCTTTCTCTGTGTCCTCTCTCAAGTTTCAATGCAGCAACATGGAGCTGAGTCCTTGGTCTGAATCTGATTCATCTCATTTTTTTGAATGCTGAGGAATGTGTTAGTGCTACCTGCTGTGCTTTTGCCCTGTCCATCCACCTGGTCCTCTGCAATATGTAGGGCTGGACACTCACTCCCCAGGGCAGGAACTTGGCAACCAGTAGCTGGGGAAAAAAAAAACAAACTAAAGACATACTTTTACAAAATGCATGGCAGTATTTAATATGGGAACGTTTCGATACCAAACCTTTCCGGATTTCATCAGAAATTCAGGTAACTGACCTCATTTGCTGTCAATATTTACTCAAACAGCTGAGAAACTACTTGTTCTCTAAGCTGCTGGAATATTAATTTGACTGCAGATAATGTTCACTTTTGCTGTTTCCCTTTGGCATTTCTTTATTTGCTACCGGTAAACCCCTGACTTCCCACCCTTAGCTAGAGCTTAGTACTTAGATGAGTGTTAGTCTATACCTAAGGTTGCAGTCATGACTTTTTTAGCCATGACATTTTTTAGCCTTTGGAAGAAGCAAATGTTAGGAAACTAATTTTCTCCCCACGCAGCTGTGTTCAGAAAGCTGCTAGTGAAAGCTATTGATGCTAAAATAACACTGAATTTTTAAACAAGTGCTTCATCCTGTTATACACAATATGGTGTTCTTTTAAAGTTATGAAATAATGTAAAGATTCTTTTTCAGCTTTTGTTGCTTGCATACCATGAAACCATAGAGACGTATAAGTTTGTTTGGTTGTGCCATAATCTTCAAGCTAATTGCTAAGATAACATAGCTGCAATGTAGAACCTGCAGCAGCTCTGCAAGCAAGCCTAATTGTTTGATATTTTAGTTTTCTATCCCATTTCAATTGCTGGTGTTTGTTTCTGCAAGTCTGTGTGTCATATTCAGAAAGCCATATCAGAATATTTTCATTTTTCTTTTAAGAACATTGTTTTTATTACTGTATTTCTGGTATAAACAGTGCATTCGTCACCAGGATATTCTCATATGCCAACTGAAGAAATTAAAAGCATCTGGGAAAGATCAGCTAAATGTTCTGACCTGTCCCCTTCAATTACTTTACAGTTTATATTTTCCAGTATAACCAAGGCCAGAGTTGCATGTATTCAAAGTCTAAACGTTTGTTTTACTCTGAAATGAGGAGGAGAGGGAAGTCTTTTTTAAAGACCCACCATTTAACAGTCAAAACTGGCTTTGTTATTCCTTCTTTATATGGTGGAAGTGCCTCCGGTGGGATTAGGAGGTTGCTGCTGTGCCCTTCGAGTTCCAGCCTCCCAGAATGAGGTGTCTGTGGGACAGACAGGGTACAAAGGGAGGGCTGAGGTGTGGAGTGAGTTGTTCAAGACTACCTGAGACCTTGGCAGCAGGGTCAGGATTGTCATTGCTTTGTCTTAGCTGATGTGCTGAGGGTGAGTATTGCTTGTCAGGTGCAGTGCAGTGCCCAGGGAGCACAGTTTGTGGGGCTGATGTCACCAGGACTGGCATTCTGCCCCAAATTCATGAGGACCTCTCAGGGATTCGTCCCTGGAGGTCTCCTCATGCTCCCGTGTCAGTGGCGAGGTAGGAAAGAATACAACCTTTAAAAATATCTTTGAAAAAATTTTCAGAAGTGGTGGCAAATATGCAGGAAATGCCAGGGCAAGGTTTCTTTGAAGCTTTCTCTGGAAAACATTTCGATAATTCCTATAATCAATTCTGCCAGCCCAACACCAAGCAGGTAAGTTGCTCTGTTCCTTGTCCCAAATGTATGCATTTTAAATGGGAATGTCACACTTCAGACCCAAGTCACCAGACCATATCAGGTTTCCCGTGACATTGAAGTGTTGCTGTGCAAACAGAGCCGTGTGTCACCATCATGTGTTAATGACACCTCTCACTGTGTACGGTGACTTCAGACACAGCAGCTCGGTGTGTGTGTTAGCAGAGCTCTGCAGGAAGGAATGATCCCCTGTACTTTAAGGGGAGGATGAGGCAAAATCTCCCCTCTGCGGGGGAACCAAGAGGTGCTGCTGAGAATTAACAACTAGGCTTGGGATGTTTCCTGATGTCAGAGCCTGTAACATTGGAATACATTTTGCTTTTCTTTTTGTGTAATGTTGAGCTGAGCCAACAACATCTGTGTCAAATTTCTATCAAATAAGGTTGAAACCTGTCAGTTTTGAGCCCTCCTGCATCACACATTTATAACAGGAAGTGATGTTTGAGCTGAACGGAGCCAGGCAAGCAGCATGATCTGTCATTATACTGAAATGGATGAAGGAAGCACTTTGTTCTCCTCATGCTTTGGGGCACTGCTGAATCTATATCTGATAAACCCTTTGCTCATTGTTGTGGGTTTGCCTGATGTCCTGCTCTTTGGGAGAGAGTGGCCAATCATTTGGATATAGACAGTTGTGTTCCGATAATATCTTATGCTGCAAACCTGTGGGGAAAATAAAATGCATCAGCTCTCACCTAACATGTTCAAGAATGTCCCTTGAACTTGGAGAAACTCTGGGAAGCTCTGCAAATGCAGCTTTGTCAGAAAACCTGTTGAAATATCATAGTCTGGTTATCTCTTGCATTCATAAACACAACAGGGAAATTGGTCTTTAAAGTGCCAATCTTACAGATACAGGTACTTTAAGAAAATCACATTAAAAGATATGGGGTGTAGGGAGCTCTCCCAGATTTCCTGTGTAGTGAAGTTGAACATTCTGCAGTTTAATTAATAAGTACAAGATGGTTTCCTCACAGAAAGAGAAGCATAAATACTGCAGAACTGAGTGTTTTGCAGATACTTTGATTAGATTGATGGATACCTATTCCTTGCAGCTTAAGCCAGTGCTCTACCCCGAAAGCCCATGGTGTGTTTGCATAATTAAAATGCAATTAAAAACTTTCGGGAGAAGAAACTTCATAGAGCTTCACCTGAGATACCCGGGGAGCCAGGATAGGTTGTTTGGAGATACTAGATATTTTCCCTCGTCCCTTGAGGATTTTTTATCATGTGCATTAAGAGTTCAAATCTAGGCTTACTAAACTTTTCTTCTATTGCCTCTAGTAGCAGAATTGGAAGGTATTTTGTGGAGAAAGAGGGGGGAAAAAGGGGGCACAGTTTTTGTGGAATAAAATGTGGCCATTCTTAGTTCTTATAGTTTCCTGGGCATTTGCACTTCGGCTGTTTGTTTAAGATGGATTCCCATTGCTGCTTGAAGATGTCAGTAAAGAGCTGTAGTGTTTTACTGATGCTTTCTTTTTAGCGTTGTGGGTTTTGTCCCTTGTGGAAGCTTTATACATTAATACCTTTTTAAAATGAGTATAATCCATCTATGACTGCGGCTGAGGACTTCATGGCAGCTGTATGGATTCTGCTTAGATCCCTGTGGATTTCAGATGATTCTAGGCTTATAGGTTTGTTCCTATTTACTGCAGAGACTTGCACCAAAACCATATAATACCTCAGCAGAGCCTCAGGGGTCTGTTCACATTTAATACCAATTGATCCAGATGGAAAGGAACTGCAGATACGATGTAAGTGCAACACGAGGAAAAATGAGAATACTCTCTGAAGTTTCCCCTGAATGCTGGTCTGGGATTCAGACCAGAGCCAAGCTACACACACTGCTTGAGACTTGCCTGTGCGCATCTCCTACCTGTCCCCTCCTGCCAGGGCTGAGTCTTAGATCTGTGATCTGACTGTGAGACCTCAGAGCAGGGGAGGGTGCCCAAAGAACATGTGCCATGCTCGTGTCCCAGAGAGCTTTCCCTGTGGCAAGGAGGACCCTTAGGTGGTGTGTGGTGGTCATTGTTTGGGTGTTAGCTCCCTTCTCCCAATGCCTGGGGGATCAAATGACTTCAGTCCGTGAGCAGGGGGTAATTATAGAAAGTGCTGTACTGCACTGAGCTTGTATCTGGTAAGAATGTTAATCACGTCTCTGTATTTGGTATAAATATTTACATCTGAACTGTTTTAATTGGAAACTACTGTTGATTTTAAAAACATTCTACACAAGTGATGTAGCATCTTTGCATGCTTAATAGGAGGAGCTGGTTTTGTGTGTGATTTAGGGTACTAAATAACATATTAAGTTATGCAGAGCAAAATGTAAATGTATGTTTCTTATTTATGTTTTTCAGGTAAGAAATTGCATTCCGTTAAGCAAGGCTGCCTGAGGGAGTTGACAGATGCTGACTCTGTGCATTCATTTGTAAGCTACCAAACCATGCAAAGTATTCTAGCATTAATCCCATCTGATATTTTGGCAGCTTTCTGAATTAAATTATTGCTTCCTCAAAGTTCTGTTGTTCTTTTCCTTCCCTTCACAAAACTGTTTTCTAAATACTATCCAAATTAGAGAATAGTTTCTAGTCCTTCCATAGACCTGCATGTTTTTCAGTGAATAATATGCAAATTTTGCCTGATTACTCTAGACCTTTCTGATATCTCTCAGATAATCAGTTGCATGGATATTTCTTTAAATAAATGTCATAAGAGGCAGTCTGCATCTCTAGTTGTGGTCTATATTTAGGTATTCCCAGACAGTATTTTATCTCCACATTGATATATTCTCCCCCAGGATCAAAGCTTAATTTTGCCTCCCCGATTTTTTTTTCTTCTTTTTGGGTCCCTCTCTGCAGTAAGCAATACAAAAGGCATGAAAGTGTTGCTTCCAGTCTCTTACAGCTTGGAAGTCTACTAACTACAATCAATAACTCTGAATTTCTAGGGTGAATTGAATGAAAGCAATATACATGATTCTCCCTCATTACACAGGAGAGGAACAGAAAGCTAGAAACATGATCTGGTTCTTGTAGATACTTGATGAAAAATAATACAACTTTGCAGGAAGATAGCCACCAGGAGTCTAAAATTGATTTTCTTCATTATAGCTGCTTGAGATTTGCATTTTTCATATCAAGAAACTTTTACAGTGGAAGGTATTTTTCCTTCTGAAGTATTTTGTTTGGTAAGACAGGAAGAGAAAAGATTCTACGTAGACAAAGAAACCCTCAAGTGTTACTTTAAGAAGGCAAAGCTACTGTCCATCTTTGCCATGGATACAGTGAGGCACAGATGCAAGAGAGCTAATTCGAGTCATTAATCCTAATATGCCTATATTTCCAGGCCTTTCAGCACCAAAAGGGTTCTTTGAAGGAGGTCACCATTTTATCTCTGGAAGTAGATGGAGAAACTTGCCCTAAAATTGCAGTGTGGGCCCCTGGTTCTGCATGGGCTCAAGTAAGGAGCCCTTTAGATACTGTTTTTTAATGGTGATTATTTTCTTCAGCAGAGCACTGTTAGCACAGACCTCATCTAATGCATGGCTCATCTCATGGGAGTCAAAGGGGATTTCAGCTGGTGTGGTACAAGCTCCCATGGCTTGGCATAACCTTGGAGCCTGAAGAGCCTTGGGCAGCCCTTGGGGCTCCATTCCACTGCTACATTGCATTTCCTGTCCTGAAACTGCTCTTTCAAGCTGTCAGTGGTGGTGTTCCTAGGCCAGCCAGGCATGGCTGTAGTAAAGGGAGCAGCTATATTGGCATTTACACTGAAGGAGCTGTGGGTTAGACACAAGTGAAAGCCTCAGCTGATGTGCTGCTCATCTGCTTGGTTGCAATCTGTTCCTCAGCAAACAGGGACTTTTGTTGAGTGATAGATGACGGCGTGTTGAGGATGGCTACCAGTCTTTTGGATTATATGGGTGAGCCTTATTATTCTTAGCTGAACATAAGGCTGGAAAATATTTGGCAGGAAGATGCCTTTGCATTTTAATTAATCAGTGGTTTATTTTCCTGGAAGCAAATTGAGCCCTGTGCACTTGGTTGGTTTTGACAGTGGAGAGCAATTCCTCAGCAGAGCCCACAATTTATGTTTTAGTTCCAAAATAGAGCCCTGGACCTGGGCAAAGAAGGTTATATGAGGGTTATGCTGTTTTAGAATTTGCCTTGCATCTTCATTCTGATTCCCTGCATGATGCTGTCAGCCAACAGAGATGTCCTTAGAGCATCATAAAAGGGAAGGATGTGAATATTTTTCTTGCAGAAGTTAAACCTGGTTTTATATATCTGGAAAATTGGCTCTGCTATCCAGCTGATGCAGTGTGTGAATTTTCAAACTGCAGGCTCTGCTGTAGAGATTCCTCTTGCCCCTTTCAAACTGCTTCTCCAGAAAGAGAAGTGCCAGCATAATTTGAATATGCATAAACTGTAGAGGAAATGATGATAATTAACAGCAGGGTGCCTAATTTTGAAATACTGTATTTATCATTCTTTATACGTCTTTTTTTATCATTCTCACTTTTCATCAGGCTGGAAAAGATTACTCTTAAACCATGGCTGAGGAGAAAACAATCTCTGAGGTTTTCATGCAGAAAAGAGAGAAGGTGGTCTAGGAAAGCCAGGGCCTAGTCCTGGTATTTGCTAAGTCAGTTCCAAGGCTGTCATTTATTTTACCAGTACTCCAGTTGAACCTACAGAGTGTAGCTCATCCAGAAATACTCCAGACTTCAGCAGGACAAAATCAGTACAATAGAAAGAAGTTCCTCTTCTTTCACTATCCATGCTGCTGCCTTTACATTTAACACAGAATTTCATTCCTCTGCAAAGTTTCATGTGGAATATTAACATCATTAATTCATTTCGCCATCATGAAGAATTTAAATCGGCTGGGAACTTCAGTCTTTCAATTCAAAACATAACTTAAATCCATAAGGAATTGCAGTTGTTGTTAATGATTCTCACATAATTAATTTCTTCATGATACAGAATGAATGCTTCAGTGTCTCAGGTACTAAATGGTCTATATTCTTACAATGCAATTTCAGTTTTAATTTAATTAAACTGTGGGATATCTCATTGAGAAACATTATATGTGAAAAAGAACTTACTTAATGTGAAAGGCAAAGTGCTATTATTCTTGCAGTGATAAAACCTACATCAGATGGAAGGGGAAATCTAAATCAAGTGGAAGAGTAGTGCGGAGACAGTAATCTCTGTTTAAAATGAGACACTTTGCAGTCAATAATTTAATCTCATTTGTTTTCAGACCAGTCTTATTTTAAAAGTGAGTTTTCTTTCATTGCTTTGTGTTCCTCTGCAGAGCAAGTCATGGTATCTGAGGTGGCTTGCATGAGGCACTTGATCTTGTTCATTTACTGCACTTTCGTACAACTGTAAATCTATTCAATAAACACTCAGCTGACCATGAATCTCTTAAAATCAATAGATGGCACTGGTTTACACAGTTCTTGCCTGTTGTCTTTGCCAAGGTGATTACTGTTCTGCAATGGCTTGTGAAAAAAGATGTGAGCTTTTGTATGAGCAATGGTCTGTGTGCTGTGGGTTACTGTGGTTTTGTGGGTTTGTTGGTTGGTTTATTTATTTTAACAATTGCACTATAATTTAGTGGTTTTGGAATATATTGTCTTTATAAACTTATGTCCTGTGTACTACTTGTGCTTGTGACAAATATAATCAAATCCTTTGGATTAGGAAGATTCCTGGGAGATTGTGTAGTTCAGCCTCTTGCCCAAAGCTTGGACAGCACTGACTTTGTACCAGCTTGCTCAAGCCTTTGTCTAAACCTACAAGAACAGAGATTCTTTGGCTCCTCTGGGCTCCTGGACCAATCCTTGCTTATACCCAGGGAAGTGTCTCCAGTATATGCAGTCCAGACAGTCTCATTCTCCTTCCTCAATGAAGAGCATGGTTGTGTTCTCTGTAAGCCCTGCCTCGGTACTTGATGGCTTCTGTAGGTCCCCCAAAGCCTTCTCCTTTCCGGGTCAGACTAACTCAGCCTCTCCTCACAGCTTGTATGCTCCAGTGCTGACCATCCTGGTGGCCTCAGGTGGACTTGCCTAAGCTGATCAACATCTTCCTTGTATTAGAGGGGCCTCAAGATTGGAGGCACTATTCCAGCTGTGGTTGAAAGAAAGTTGAGTAGGGGGAGTAATGACTTTTCTTGATCAAGTGGCTTATGCACTCACTGTTGCAGCTTTGGATCCTGGCACCCTTGCTCTTAGAGCTCATGTGTTGCTAAGTGTCCATCTGGATCCCGGGTCCCCGTGCAGTATTTGTACAGATGTGGTCCTAGACAAAAGTTTGCAGAACACTGTTTTTAACTAAGTGTATTGGTTTGGCACAGTCTGCTTTTGGGTAGCAGGGAGGCCACAAAGACGGCTCCTGTGAGGAAGCTGCTGGAAGCTTCTCACCATGTCCAGCAGAGCCAATGGCTGATGGCTCTGAAGATGGACATGCTGCTGGCCAGAACTGGGCCACTGAGAGAGGCTGGTAATGCCTCTGTGATGACAGATTTAAGAAGAAAATCGAAACAAAGTCACGGGTTCTTTGCTTCTGGTCAGAGAAGAGGAGGAGGTGGGAACATGTGAGGGAAAACAACATGGAAACGTGTGAAGGAGGGAGGGGAGGTGCTCCAGGCACCGGAGTCGAGATTCCTCTGCAGGCCGTGGTGAGGACCATGGTGAAGCAGCTGTGCCCCTGCAGGCCATGGGTCCACGGGGGATGCAGAGATCCCCCCGCGGCCCGTGGGGATCCACGGGGGATGCAGAGATCCCCCCGCAGCCCATGGGGATCCACGGGGGATGCAGAGATCCCCCCGCGGCCCGTGGGGATCCACGGGGGATGCAGAGATCCCCCCGCAGCCCATGGGGGAGGTGCCCACGCCGGAGCGGGTGGATGCCTGGGGGAGGCTGTGATCCAGTGGGAGACCCGGTGGAGAGAGGGGGCCCCTGCTTACAGGCTGGAGCAGCCTGTCCTTGGAAGAGTGCACCCTGTGGGAAGAGAGAGCCACGGTGCAGCAGTTTTGGGAGGGTTGTGTGCCCGTGGGAGGGGCTCACGCTGCAGCAGGTGCAGTTTGGCTGCTGCTCGTCAGAGTGGACCCACCCTAGGAAGTTCACGGAGAACTGTGTCCCGTGGGAGGGACCCCACGGCCTCACAGGGAAGGACTCATCTCCCAGAGCAGCGGAAGAAAATCTTGGTGATGGACTGTCCAAAACCCCCTTTGCCCTGCCTCCCTGTGTGTTGGTGGGAAGGAGGGAGGGCCTGGGGGGAAAGGTGTTTTAAGTGCTTATTTTACTTCTCATTACACTCCTTTGATTCTGTTAGTAATAAATTTCACTGAGCAACTAAGGTTGAGCCTGTTTTGCCCTTGAAATATTTCTCCTGCTCTCCTTATCTCACCCATGAAGCCTCTGTTAACCCTTCTTTTTTCTTTCCCTCTTCCCTCCTCTGCCCAGCTGTGGTAGGGGAGGGTGAGCAAATGACTCTCCTGGGTGCCTGGTGTTGGGGAAGTGTCAAACCACAACACTAAGCAAGGTAAACACTGCATCCATGTCTTAAAACTTTAACTCACATCTGCCCCCTTGCCAAAAGAGTGAGCCACCACCTGCTATTAATTAAAACCAGCCTACTACAGCTAGTGGCTAAAACCAAACTCAGGCCTATGCATTTTCTGGTTTAAGCATTCATGTGACTCTCCTGGCATCCTGTTTCTTTTGAAGGCCAAATTCAATGCTTTCTCTTGACTCCCACAGGCTTTGAGCTGTGCCTAAAACATTTCCTTTCAGTCAAAAGCTGTCCAACTACTGCTTTCTAGACTGCCCACACACACAATGAAAGAGCCGTGTGGAGGCATTAGAGAGTGAATTAGAATGAATTAGAGGAGCCAGGTTTTATAAAGGCTGGAGGAAATGCAATGTAAATGGTAGTGACAGAGAGGAACTGCCAGTTCCTTCAAGCTGAAATCTTGTTTACGTCTTTGTGTGCGTGCTTTTTCCTTTTTCACAGAACGCACTGCCTCTGTGCCCTTCCTCACAGCTCATTTCTGTCTTTGTCTAGCAAGTCACTTGTCTTCACTTGTGGGCTATATTTATCTTTGTCCAAGTCACCTTTCTCAGTTAATACCAGATTTTCCACTGCTGGCATTAGTGGGACCCTTTCCGCTGTCCTCTCCCATTCCCAATTTGCACAGCCTTTTTTGCCGACGCGGACCTTGGACCCCAGGCACCATTTTCCTTTCCCATCAGGTACAGTTTAAAAAAAGAAGCTGTCATTTAAACTCTTGGCTTTTTTAAATAACTTTCTGCCAGAGCTATGGGGTCCAGCTGTTTTCTAGCACTTACCTCTTCTTAATATAATTAGAAGTTTAGACACAGTTTTACTTCACTAAACCAAACCTAGATCCTCACAAAAAGGCAGCCCAGGACTGGTAGACATACTGCTGCTTCTTGTAGCCAAGCTTTTAATTTATTAATCTTCTGACAGTGCTGCAATAAGAACAGAACCTTTTAAAAAGTGCCTCAGTATTTTCAAAGTACACTGAAGTATTTTCTGAAAAAGCTGGGAGTCAATAGGGATTGGCTTCCTGGCTGCAGGCAAAACTAACAGCTGTTCAAATGCCAGAACAAATGGCAGAACTTGGGGTATTTTTGGACAAAGGGTCCTTGGGCCAGGCGACCAGCACCCTCTCCTTGGCTGTAGCCATTCTGTTTAGTTTCACAGGGGCAACAGTGCAGAGCTGTTGCCTCTTGTTTTCCCCTGTGCCTGGGGAATATTTAACTGCAGGATGCATGGGTTGATCTCCTCCTGCACATTTTTTGTGTTCTGGGAATTGTTTGATTCCCAGGAGGCTGAGTGTGCCAGTGCATCCTCTGCTGCGGCCTGCCTGAGTGCCTTCAACACTCCTGAAAGTAACCTTTTCTCCATTCACCCTCACACTCCCGGGCTCTGAAGTCTCCTATGTGTCGAACTTGATCAGGTGCAGTTTGCACCCTGTTCTGTATAGTGTTTGTAAAATGTGCCCCAGGTATCTGAAGTCTCTCATAAGCTGAAGTGATGATGGCTACCTGGCATGCAGCAAATGTGGATCTGTAAGGAAGATGCCCTGGGGAGGTGCAGCACAGGGGTTTGTACTGCTGAGGAAACCTCTCCTCCCACTGACTCCCAGCACATGCTGGTTTGCAGAGCTGCAGCAGGAGAGGGAGGTCTGTGGTGCACAGTTTACTGCCTTAAGACACGTGTTTAGGGGTTTGTCTTTGAGCACAGGGAGGCATCTGACCCTGCCTAAACATTTTGCTTTGTTCGAGCAGCTGCTGGAGGTGTTTGGGGCTGTCAGTGTCCCTCCAAAGGGGTTCTGGTGGTGGGGTGGCTCTTGGACCTGGGAACTGTAACCCTGTCTCTGCTGTCAAGTCAGTGTATAGCCTTGGGGCAGACTGTTTAATCTCAGCTTGATCTCCTCTGAAGATCTGACCTTATTTCCCTACTGTGTAATTTTTACAGCCACATGAGGATTGAGGATTAATTAGTTAATGTCTGTGAAATGTTTTGAGTGTGTTATTTAAGGGTGAAGTAGTATTGTGAGTCTCTAGGGAAACCTCATCATGTTTAACATGTGTACTGGCATCTGTCCTTCCTAGAAACTTGTGACAGATAAATCCTGTTTCAGATCCTTTGTTTTCCACATCTTCATTATTCATTTTGCCCTATTTTGGAATGCATTTTTCATTTGATCTGAATTAGAAATATAGTTTCTTTGTGGCAGTAGCATGTAAAGTTAATTTCAGCTTTTGGACATGTTACTAGTTTCAGCAACATTTCTGGGAAATACTACCAGAACCACTCTAGTCTATAGAATTGAGGGGCTGCTCTAATTCCTGTGTGGAATTTTAACTGCATGTACTTGTCTAGAATTATTATATGTTTTACAATTATTTTCATCCTAATACATTTGAACAGTTCTTAAAGAGGGAAGCTGTAATGACTCTCAGCAGTGAAGAGGACGCTCAGAAGGGCACTTACCTTTGTTCCCCATGTCAGCTAAGAAAATACTCAGAGAAACACATGCACACATGCAGTGTTTCCTCGGAGAGCTAGCCATTACAGCTGAGATGGAAAAGCTGATATTCTTGCCTCTGCCTCTAAGATAAACTGCTTTATAGATTTTGACTTTAAGTTTTCTGTGTTCTTTGCAGAGTTTATCCTGTGACTTTTGCTGTGCTTCTTATCCCTTAATTCCTTGTGCCTTCCCATCTCTAATGCTGTCATCAACTGTTGTTTAGTGGAAAGCTTGCAAATATGCAAACTAATCATCTTTCTTTCTGTCTGAAGTTTTCTACCCAGGGATCTTAAGAAGGCAATTTCTTTTCTCTATATTAAGGTGGCAGAAATCACAGACCTTTTGCTTTGCTGATTCCTTACAAGGCCATTTGGTATTTTTGAGCTCTCCTCCTTCTTGTTAATAATCTGTCCTACCCTCCAAATATGTATTTTTTGCCTGTCCACTCCAATGAGTTGTTATATGTCTTGCTTTCAGAAGAAACCCTGTAGATGCTGTCAAGTATGTGGTCTTTTAGACAGTTTAGGAATCCTGAGGCGGTGTCTGGGCAAATTTCTCTGTTGTCCAAGGCGACCCTTGCTGAGGGGCAGGGCAGAAGGACAGCAGGGGACAAAGCCAGACAGGCATCCTCCCAGCTTATGTGTACAGGGAGGATGGGATTAGCCTGGTAGTGCAACCAGCAGCACCTGAGTTGTTGTTCGGGTTGCTGGAGGGCACAGAACTGTGCCCACACAGTGGTGTTTCCCCATCTGCTGTCTGCAGGCTGTTGTGGAAGGCCCCCAAGGGAAGAATTGCAAGTTCTACATTTGCTCTTGCCCTTTTGGCCTTGGCACCAACCCAGGGACTGTATTTGTCATGAAAACTGCTTTTCTACACTGCAGCTTGTCACGTAAATGGTGCCTTAGGTCCAGAATGGATTAAATAGGACTCCACTCCAGCCTCTGTATATTGTGTTTCTGGATAACTATTTTTTCATCCATATGGGAATTGCTTCCCATTTTTAGTATCTGTATAAAAATCCACACTATATATAAATATGTTGCCCTATAAAGGCCTGAAACTTCTTCCTGCAATGCTGACGCTTTTACAGAAGTGGTAGGTTACAACAATCAAAACCCGACATTCGGCATCCTGAAGATCTGCCTTGTGACACAAAGTGCAGTCACTCTCACACAGGCCAATTTTCTACTCTGCCAATATACTTTTCAATACTTGGGGAGGTCAATGACCTGGCAATTTAGATAACTTACAACTAGAAGTAATGGGAAGGCACCGTTACGGAAGTGTCAATAGAGAACCATTTGTCTCTCTTGCTCAGTCTGAGCTTAATGCTCACAGACAAAATCATGGCTTAATTTCATTCAGAAGTGTTGAGAGCAAACCTTGTGTTGAGGGGTGGCTTTCCCTTGTGTCGGGGTGCTGCTGTTCCTGGGAGATCTGTGCCAGTCCTTTTTTCCTGTCTCCTCTTCAGTAAGGTAGCTCGCAAGCTGGCCAGAGGAGCCAAAGCATGCTGGGCTCTGAACTGCAAACACTGGGTTGCACTTACTCAGCCTTCTGGAAATCATACCCATGCTCTGATTTGTAAAAGGGGTGAACTACAACTTTGAATAACTCTTAATCTTGCTTTCTTTTTTGAGTAGTTGTGTAAAATACAAATATCCTGAGATAAAAATAAGTGGTTTGGTCTAATCAGTTTCCACAAATATTTCATTGGTGTGATTACCTGCTACTTTAAATTATTTTCTTGCATGGCTTGTGCCTGATTAAAATACAAAATCTAACTCATTTCTGGAGTGTCAGTTTGAAATAAGTGTATGGATGTATTTGTAAAACCTGTTAGAGGAAAGAAGGGAAAAAAGAGTCATGCAGTGGAAAAACATCCAGTTGTTTTCAGCAGTGTGAGATGAAATCGAAAAATACCCTTCCAAATTTGTAAAAATCACTTGATTAAGAAAGTATTTTGAAATGTAGGTTGTAGGAACATATAGAAAAAGAACAAATCAGGTCTGAATACATTTCCCTTTTTTCCCCTTTCTCATTTTAAAGACTTGTGCTAGAGCTCATATGTAATACTGTAGCAGGTCTGAAAAATCTGTCTTAAACTCCTGTAAAAATTACTATGATCCTTTAGGATTTAGGGATTTTATTTTCTTCTTTTTTCATTTTGTTTTTGCTTTTCCCCCCATCAACTAATTTTCTTTATGGTGTGCTCTGTCATTTACTGAAAAAATAGTCAAGGTTTTGCTAAATTATTTTAATGACATAAACTACATCTGAGAGATTTCTTTAGAGTGTTTCGCTTCTTTCTGGGAAACTGAACTGAACTGCGGCATATACAGGAGTTCTTCCTCCTTTGTCCAATTTTTTGAGATCATTTTCCCTTTAATTAGACTACGGTTTTTGTTCTTAAATCCACACCAAAAAAAAACCAGCTGATGTCAGCAGGCTCACATCACCATGGAGATCTTCCTAAAGTAAAACCTGCTATTAGTTACTATTGGCTAGTAACAAAAAGCATTATGGATCAACAAAGCAAGCTCCCCAAAATCCCAAATCTTCTTGGACATTTCATACCTCATAGAAAGAAGCTGCAAGTTCATGGCCTCATCCCTGATAAAACCCAGCCCTTCAGCTCCCTCTGGAATTGCAAGGGTGTGTTTTCCCAGGATGCACATGCCTGCACTCTGGGAAAAAGGCACTGCAGAGGATGGAGCAATGTATCATGCATGAGCACATTGCTGATTTAACTTGCATGAAAACAAGAGATTCCTATGTTGAGATAGGACAGGGAGTCCGAGTCTACTAACCGTGAGTTTCACCAGGGTGATCTGGGTACTATGAGCAAATCCTGCCCTGTGAGGAGAGACTGATTAGTGCCAAAAAATGCACGTATTTGGGTCTGAATGCAGGCACTGCAGCTAGAGGATCTTTGCTTACACTGAGCAGAGTTGCTTTGTAGTTGGAGGCTCCCTAAACGCCAGTACCCAGTGGGTGGCACTGCACACGCTTTGCATCACTCTGTAGGCTTTTATTATTTTTTAAATTCTCCAGCTAGTTTCCATGGTGATGACTGCAGCTTTGATGCCTGTGCAAAAGTGAAGAGGGAAAAAGAAATAAGAGGGCGATATTGCATTAAACTAGGACTTGAGTAACCCATGGAAGTCACAGTGGTCACAGCCAAGTGCAAGTCCTGCCAATAAGGCAGTAGTGGGCACAGAAATCATGGATTCCTGAAGAGCAGCTTCCAACAAGCTGTTCTGATGGGGTGGTGTAAAGGCAGCGATAAACCTGAAAGATTGAGAGGGCACAAACCAAGGCAAATGTGATGTATTTACATTAAGAGAGCTAGACTCACTTCTGGAGGTTTTAGGGGATTTTTGCATTATATGGGTAAAGCTGCAATAAAAATTATAATGCATGGTAAAATTGAACAAGGATTCTACTGACCATAGTTTAAAGTGATACATCTAACTGACAGTGTGGATTTAAATGCCAGGTCAGAGAAGTGTTGGTTTTTATGAAGTCATTCAAATTTTGCACTTACTGAATTTTATTTTCTGGTACAAGAAATAGTTGTCAGGCTTGAAATTTGGATTTGTTAAAACTATATCTAAAATTCTCTTTTGAACCCATTGGGCCTCCTCTGCAGCAGTGTAACCTCCAAATTACACAGCAGAGGTCTTGGAATTCAGGCACTGCAGTAATTGTCAATACTGTTGGCTTTGCACCATAATCTTTTGTGACTGCTGTGAGATGTGGCTTAATTTAATGCCCACAATCTACAGCTTATCAGCATAGATTGATCCGGGCCTGTTTTGTGTAAAAGATGCTGATCAAGGAGTGCTACAGGTTTGTTTCTCAGACCTGCTTCTTCCTTGCTACTTTAATTCAATCAACTTGTCCCACTTATCTTGAGCAAAGTCTGTCAGATGGAGGGGGATCTGCCAGCCCTTGTGAGGGGGCAAAGTCCCAACATGCACTTCACCATCTGGAGCTCTGTAACCACACTATTTGCTTGAAATTTAGCTGTGTATCAAAGTTTCTGTTAGTTTGTTGGAGTTCTTTTGGGTTTTGTTTTGAAGAAGAAAAGAAAGGGATGTTCAGGGATGCTTTACTGGTGCAGCTTGTGGGAGAGAGATGTGGATCATCATGGTCTTTCTCCAAACTTTCCTAGGCCTCTAGTAAAACTGCATCCCCAGTTCATCACTGGTGATGGCCTAGCTTTTCACATTTTTTTTCTCTCCTTCCTACATCTCTCATCACTCCTTGATCAGCAACCAGACACCAACATGAGTGTCCCTATTTGAGAGACTGCCTCACTGAGGATCTCACCGGCCCCTGAAGTGATTCTTCCCTCATACTGCTGAGCTCACTTTCAGACTCTTGCCTTCTACAGCAGATGTGTTTTTCTCTCAAAATGTTGTGCTTGTTGTCTTGTTGTGCAGCCACAGGTGGTACAGTGGGAAGGCTTGAGCCTGTGTCACTTCTAGAGGGGTTGTATTTAAAGCTTTATGTCTGATGTTGATTCTTTGGTTCTGAGGTAAAGATACGTGTAGTAGGATCTGGAAAACTGTTGTTGGAAAGACAGATTGTTGCCTCTTTTGACTGCTAGAGGGGAAACAGGGATGACAAACCCTGTTCACAGAAATTGCAGTGTGTGTTAATGCTTCTCAGTGTTCAGTTTTCTGAAGGATCAAACAGGAGGAAAATCAGTCTTTTGTCAGCTCTCTGTGCCTGGGTGTGTACAGGAGGTATGCTGGAGTCTCAGGGTTGAACAAGAGATGAAAAGAAAGTAGCCAAAGAGATTTCTGGACCTTTTTTATCTTTTCTGTAGTTGCTTTGCTGTGGATGTACCTTTTTTTCTCATTCTCAGTGTGAACGCTTTTTTAATGAAAGATGATCAGCTGCATTAGTCAGATGATTCCTGGTCCTCAAAGCAGCCCTTCTGGGGATGGGGGGGGGGCGGGGGGGGGCGGTATTTGGGCAGTGCCAACTAAGAGTCTTCAACAAGTGATCTGTATATCAAAGGATGACCACAGAAGATTAAATAGAATTTTCCACTGTGTTTAATACAGAATATCTAAGGCTATTTTTCCTCTAGAGAGGGAGGTGACTTGGTTAAATTGACTTAATGGGCATGAAACCTTCATTGTCATTGTGGAAAATCAGCTTACTCAGAGGAGTTGTTTTCTGGACTTACACAAGTTCTTGCAAGCTGTTTAAGCAATGCTAAATATATTGCAGCCAAGAAAAGCTGACAAGGATCGTAGCTGCCAAATTTCTAATAGCAACTTTGTAACTTCATTTCTTTTTCAGCAACAACAACAACAAAAAAAAGAAAAATAATGTTAACTTGGCAAAATCAGTTTTCTGTTTCTTGGGGTGTGGTAACAAACCTCACTAAAATAACTGAATATAAGTCAGCAAAAATATAACCTGCTTTCAACAAAAATTGGAGCTATGTAACCTCACTAGTGTCTAAAATGGACGTATGACTTCTCTTGTTGAAATATATCACCCTTCTGCAAAAGAATTAGGCAGTCTGAGACTTGAGACCTGAGGATTAGTAGAGGGCTTAATTAAAACATCGTCAGTGTTGTCCCCGAAGAATCAAAATCCTGACACTCTGGTTATTGAACTATATTTGAGCCTTAATTTTAAATGACTGCCTTTTACTTTGAAGGGATCATCACTTAGAAACTTAAATGTGATTTTCTTTTCAGAATTGTTGCCTCACATATGTTTGCAGATCAAAATCATTCTCATGATTTTATTAGTGATACGATACCATTTTCAGGTGCTGCAATGTGCATTTAGAGTTTTGCCAACGATGGTCTTGACTCTCAAAGTATAGTATTTATAGTTGGACAAATCTTTCAGATTTACAGCATTCATCCTCCCCAGAAGTCAATGTTTCCCAGAAGACTGATATCAGTTTGGCTCTGGCCTGTCAAATAAGCCTAAGAAATGCATGCCAATCTCAAATCCTTATCTTCAGCACAAAATCTTTTTCAGTCTTGGCAAGGAACACTGAAGTCAATAAAAATTTAAAATTAAAAATACCAAAGGAGTCCAACAAGTTCAGGCATTTGGTAGTAAAGAAAAGAGAGCTCATATGTCTAGGGTTATGATCAGGTATCCAAATTGGGGGCTAGAAGCCACAAGTTCTGGTTATATTTTGGTTGTTTGGCCTTTCTTTATTCTATATTTATGTAACAGAAGATACCACAGCAATTGGTGTTTGGTGCAGCTTTTGGCACTCTGAGGTAGAGTTCACCTGCCTGTAGCTAAACCAGGGCTTTGTACATGCTGTGCAAGAGGAGTGGGGGAAAGATCTCTGTGAGACTTTTTGGTAAGTCAGATGCATGAAAAGGAGTGTGCATTAAATGATAAAAAATACTTGATTTTCTAAAGGCTGTGATGAATTACAAACAAGTTTACGTTTGCATATTTTAAGGTTCAAGGAGAACTTGTTATAGTTCTTGATTTTCTTTCTGAATTGAGACTGTGCACATTGCTGTAGCAGGTGCTGAGAGCCTGTTTTTCTAGGAGCTTTAAAATCAATTTTGTTGTTTAACCAACTCAGCTTCCCCAAAATTGTAGGAACCCTGACACTGCCTTTGACCTTTCCATGTTTTTCATCTGGCACATTAAATAATTTGTGACCAGCCCTGTGCTACTATTTGTCAGAGGTTTTGCTGCGGTCAGTAATAGTGGAGGGACGATATATTTTGTGGGCCTTTGCAGATTAAATGCTTTAATTCATGGATACCTGCAAATTTATGGATTTGACATTGATGGTGGCCTTCAGCATGATATTTCTCAAATGGTTGGGTGGAGATGTGACTGTCTTGACTTGCAGCCTCATGGGCTGGGATCACACATGTTACTTTTGTTGAGTTCTGTAATTACCTGGGTATATTCTGGTTCTGCAGTCTGAAATCACATACTAAAAAAAAAAAAAAAATTCAAACACATTTGGAATAGCTTTTCTCTTCATGACTTGTGGTTCAAGCTCTTTTGTGAGTTCTGCCAGTCTAGTGATTATTATAGAATGACTTTAGGGAAATCATGACCGTACTGTATCCCAGGAGTGAATGGCTGAAACTGTAAAGTGAAGAATTCCTTACAAAACTACTCTGTTTGCCTCTCACTCAAACGTGAGTAAATTAGCTGTAGTGCCACTTAAGTCAGGGGTTCAAGAGGAATGTAAATGATAGGAGTATGTGATCCAGTATTTCAGGATATGCCAATTTAAAGGGTTCAGATAATATGCATAGTCTCAGGTTCAGATCTCTGAATGTCACTTCAATCTTTTGGGTATGAATGTTCTTCCATCTTTTGGGTATAACACATCCCAGTCGCTTGCAATTTAAGCAGAACTCCTTAGCACAGACTGCTAAGCCAAAATGACCTATCCATGACTTTTAGAAAATTCAGAAGGGCAAATCTTCTGTGTTATCTCTAAATGTCGACATTGAATCTACTTGATTTTCTGCAATAAAAGCAGGCGCAGATGTAAACGAAATGCGCATCAGGTTGTGTTTCCCAGTTTGCTGACCAGATTAAAGTCTTCAAGAAATTTCAGTATAGCTCTTGGCTAGTAAGGATTTTCTCCACTTGTAGTCTGAGTTTCCCTCTGGGGAAGCATATGACCACTTTGATGTCTGCATGTTTAAATTATTTACTGAGGATTGGTCTTACTTTTTTTGTGTGGCATCAGCCTGAAGCCACCCAAACAATGGAGCAGCAGCAGTACTGGAGACCAGCTGTTTAAAGTAACATCTTAGCTGACTATTTTAGTCCCCCAAGCCTGCTAACCACAAGTGAAAAAGCAGAAACTGTGCCTTTGCTTATGTCCTGGCTACGAAAGCAAGCACAAGATTTCCTCTTGGCTTTAGCATTAACGTGCTCTAAACTGCTAAGTCAGAGCACTTATTTTCCCCTTGAGCTGGCAGCTCAGGCCAGCTCCCTTTAATCCACACATTAAGCACACATTTTAAAGTGTGTTGTTTTTGGAAAGATCTTCAGCAACTTCCCTTTTGAATCCAGACACAGAGGTCTCTCTCTAGAACTGATGGCCTGTACTCGAGTGAACCACTCTCTCTCTGGGCTTTGTGAAAGACTAAGTCTGGGTTCAGGGATCACCTTTCTGAATGGGGCCTCGTAAAAGGCAAGGTGAAAGGAAGGGCAGCTTGAAGGAGAAAAAAAATAGATGAACCTCAAGAGTCTGGTTTGGCAAGAAACAGTGCAAGTTCATTTTGCCTTAAAAACTTTTACTGGACTCTCCCCTGGTTTAATGATTTAATCTCCCCTGGTTTAATTTATTTTTATTACTTTCATAGTGCATTAATATATAAAGCATATGGATGTGGCACTGTGCAAGTGTGTTTCCTTGAGCCTTAATTTCCCTCACGCAGCCAGTGGTATAAGAGGAATGGTGGTTTTCCTGGCCTTGCCCTGCCAGGCTGATAGTGGTACCCAGCACAGAGGGCTCCATACTCACCATGCAGGGTGCAGAATTAACAGAGCAAACCCACAACTTTACTCTCCTGAGTACTTAAATTCAATGCAATTATCCAGCCAGTGCTCTCACCTCTCACTAATGACTTAGGTCTTGTGAAGAGGATGAGCTGGAGGTGGCAAGGTAGGAGTCCATGTCTTCTCCCAAATAACAGGCAATAAAACAAGAGGAAACAGCCTCAAGTCATCACAGGGAAAGATTTAGATTGGATTGTAGGAAAAATTTCTTCACTTCAAAAGGTGGTCAGGCATTGGGACAGCCTGCCGGGGGAAGTGGTATAATTGCCAACTCTGGAAGTGTTCAAAAAATCTTGTGGATGTGGTATTTAGGGACATGGTTTAGTGGTGAACATGGCAGTACTGGGTTAATGATGGGACTCGATGATCTTAAGAGGCCTTTTCCAACCTGAAGAGTTTTAGGATTTTATGATTCTATGATTCCAAGGCTACTGCACTTGCTGTGTGCTGGCAGTCATCCTTTTTCACTTGTGACCCATGTAATTAAGGCTGCAGCAGGATCTACTGCTACATCTCATTACTGTGTTCTCTGGGAACATTTCTCAGCGAGGCAGTTTATTTCATTTTATGTATCTAGAAAAAAATGCCTTGATTTCTTTAGCATTCCTATAGTCTGTCAGAGGAGTTTGCATTTTTCGAAGGCATTTTCCTTCTGGGGTCAGCAGTTGCTAGAAACAGGTTTTGTACCATTTCATTCCTAAACATTTTGGATATTTCATATAAAGGCTCCCTATATTTGCCGTTTTGACAAAAATCTCTTTGTGTAGGCAAGACAAATGCTAAGACATTTCACTTGCAGTCTGCTGATGGCTTCTGCAAATATTAAAAGTATTGCTGTTTCCACTTGATTGATCAAGTGACTTGCAGTGAAATTTAGTTTTGCTATGTCATTTAAAATAGTTCAGTAGAGTCAGAACACCTATTATGATGCAGCCCTGTTGTGCATATTTTTGTGCTTTTGGATAGATGCATTGTCTCAGAGACTCATCTTTAGTGCTAAGAAGTTGGTGCTTGATTGTAGAGAGTACCTGGAAGGCTGCATCTACTGTATTTGTGGCATGTACCTTTTAAAAAAAATTTTATTGTTAACTGATCATTTTTCAAGGCATAAATAGCTTACCTCCATCTAGGGCAGGCTCATGAAATCAGAACACCCCTTCCAACCTTTCAATTCATTAAAATAAAGACAATTTTAATTTGTATCCAGGTGTCTGAAGACATGCTCAGACACAAAGGATATGGGAGAGAAAACTTGCATAGGCCACTGTGTTATTAATAAGCCAGGGAAATATAGCTAGAATCACTTTGATTCCAGACGGGAGACATTTGGTGTCAAATTAAATGTTTTTCTCCAAGCCTTACTCATTTCTTGAGCCAATGCCAAGTGTCTGAATTTAGAATTCAGTGTTATCCTAGAAGTTACGTCAGACTTACTTTTATCAATGTATGAGGTGAATGAGGAAAACACCAAAAAAAAAAAGCAGTGTTACTCCTTGCAATGTGTGTAGATAGACAAAAATCAGGGTCTTTCTAACATCTTACACTTACGAGAACAAATTGCTGATGGAGTCAGATTGTAACTCATCTTATTTGTATTATATGTATTATATATAATATAATGTATTATATTTATTATAATACATTAATACATTGTAATACATTATTAAATGTATTATACTTTCTGGATATGTTTTTACCTGTGTTAATCCCAGGAACTCATCAAAATTATCCTGGATAGCTAAAGATAGGGGTTCTAGAAGATAAATATTGGACCATCTAATCTCTAGTGATCAGGTTATTTTAAAAATTTCTAAGTTTGTTCTACAAGTGCAAAACACATCTTGATTTTGGTGTGAGGGTGGGTGCTGTAGCGATGCTATGTTCCTCTACCCCTGAACCAGCAAATTTTCATTCCCACATAAAAGGGCTGGAAAGTGCCAGCTATCAGAGGTGTTTGCTTGTCTCTTCCCTCTGTCTTACTTTCTGCATCGCCAGCTGGAGGTTCTGGCCAGGCAGGTTTATAATCAGCATTTCCCTCTGCATTTCCAGCTTCTAACAGTGATGTTTTAGTCTCTTTTATTAGTATAGAATGACCACCAAATTTTCTTCTCTTGCTCAGTCTGGGCTTTTCAATGGCAGAGCTTGTAGGGCAGGAGCAGAGGCTGCTGGAAGTGGTGCAGCTCAGCCCAGTTTTTCTGGGATGCCTGGAATGGGTCATGCTGAAGCTCTGGGGATCACTTCGTACTCTTGTCTGGTTTGCTGCAGATCTGCTGTCAAGAACTAAACTTCCTATGGGGAGCCACAACCCTGCCTATATTGATTTTTCTGAACAGTTGCTCTGTTTTAGTGCCCTCGAAGGGACTATACATCTTTTTAATTAAAAATAAAGTAAATATCAAACGAGTGATGAGGGGTGCAGTGGGCAGAAAACCAACTGCATATTGACTTTTTGTTCTGGAGATGAATTCATAGAAACAGCTTACAAGGGACTCCAGAACATGAAAGTGTTTTACCCTTACTGGTAAAGGGTATCTCATATGGGGACCTCGTGGGAAACATTCTGGCATAGCTGGGAAATACAACTGATCGTTTACTTTAGACTCTGGAAGATGCAAGAAGTTAAATTCACAGAACAGGTTTTTCTAAAGGTCTCAAGATTGGTCTTCACTGATGCTGTGGTTTCATCACTGAAATCTCTGCACTTCCAGAGCTGTGCATTTGGCTGCATCCTCGTGGGCCGTGGTGTTCCATCTCACCAGTGTGATGTGCGTTTAAGGCTCTGGGCAATCCCAGCATGAGATAGGTTCTTAGGAAAACTTTGTGGAAGTGTTGCATTAAATTTCTGTTAGCGTAGTTATTGCTAGTTTTTCATCCATACACAAAAGTCTACTTAAGGGTATGTTTATCTACTGGTAGATATTTAAAAATACTGCTCGAAAATTGGAGTTTAGATTTCTGGCACATTAGGAAACTGTTCCAAGTTAGATGATGTCTCATACAGGATGTCTCATATGCAATTAATGCACAGCTGTCTTCTAGGTCATTCTGTTCCCTAGCAGCATGGCCAGCTGAAGCAACCGAGTCAAGCTTGTAACACCTCTAAAATGCTAGTTCATGAGTTATCATAAACTTTTTGTGCAGATGTGTCAAGCTTCTATTTGCACAAAAACCTCCCAACAACCACCTACAACAGAAATCTTTGCTGGCATCCATTTAGAGATTTGGAGGCATGAAGGGAGGTGAGGAAGAAGAAAGATTTCTCTGATTCATTCTGCATGCCTTGTGTTTGGTTCATTAGGGGCATCAGTGAAATAATAGAATGAAAAAAAGAAAATAGACCCAACAAATAATCAGTAAATCTGAGCATCTTCAGGACAGTGTTGTTATTTCAGGTATCTAAGGATGCAGAAACAGTCACTTTTTGGGGATCCCTCAGGTGGCCCAGGCAGAGCTGGCAGCAAAGATCTGCTCTGCAGACGTCTGCTCTTACATGCTGTTCACTGGGCCACGTTGCAAAAGAAAAGGGAAAAGTAGAATTTCACTTTTAAAATTTTCATAGTAAGTATTGATTAGGATTGCTCTTACAATTTTATGGCAATAAATCTTATTTGACAGTTCTGTTGTGTTGTAGTGGGAGATGGATGGGAAGGAAGGTGCAAACAATTGGTTATTCATCTCAGTAGGCAAGAGCGGGACATGAATTTACAGGAAGAATAGTGAAGCTGTTTGTGCCAACTAAAGTTTTTAGAAAATAACCTCAGAATTTTCATGTAGAGATCATCTCTGGCTATTGCTGCAGAAGAGGGTTTACAACACCATAGTGTGCCTGCCTGGGCGGTCATTGTGGTGGGCTGCAGTAACTCAGTTGTCCTCGAGATAAATTGCAGAGACAAAGGAAATCTTCATTTCTGTAGTTTAAATGGTGGTTTAAAGACCACGTTCTTAAAGTGGATCGATAAAGTAATCTGTTTCAGGTAGAGGTGAACAAAACAATCCAAGGAAGTACATCTCTGTGCCCTAGACATCTTGATGGGCCTGGGCAGACTGAACCTGCTTTGTGCTTGCTGAGACTGGGCTGTGTTTTCTCTTTGATGCCCTTTGTTTGGAGACAGTTTCCTTTAAGGCTGATTTACCAGAGCAACAGTGCATTGATGCACACATAAGCTTGTTTTATAAGAGTAGAAACTAGACATCTCAGATTACACAGAAAAGGGGGAAATTTTGAATTCCTTCTGCTTCTCCCCCCTCCCCCAATTTTGTAGACTAGGAAGCCTTGCAATGGTCTCCTAATAAGAATTGCCTTTCTAATTCTGGTTCTGGATCTAATTACTGAATTGAGGCAGCAGTGTTGTCTGAGTGCAGTCTCCTACTTCTCCACAAGCTTATGGTGTGGATGCCCACACAGAACTGAAGCGAGAAATTTTATTTTTCTCTTTCTAAGCTATGCTGCTGAACTGTCTGCAGCCACATGCATGCAAATTCTAAGAGGAATGACAAATTATGGAGAAAAAATGTCCTTTATAACTGGTAACACCCAATTACTATTTTTTATCTGATGGTTACTGTCCTGTGGTATTTAATGTTATCATGTACTTTTGCCTTATTAATTCTGGCTTGTGGAGTAGCAGTATTTGTCACAAAATAAGGAAGCAGAGCCTTCATAGACCAGGGAGGGTTTTTGGCAAGATTCTTGGCAGCAATCTGATAGGGAACTGGCCTTGCTAAAACTCAGCTTAGGCAGAATATTCTCTTTGAAGCATAGCTACTCTAACATTTGGTATTCAGTGGCTCAGGGCACAGTACATCTAAAGGAGTTCATCCAATATTGATGGTCTTCCAGTAAAATCAGGAGGAAAAAAAAATCCTATTTCTTAAAGCTCTTATTTTTAGCTTCTTGTTACCTGATCTTGGTCTGAAAGGTTGCAAGGGTAGAACTGTAGCAGGGTAAACCAAAATTAAAGAACTGTGCTTTGTCTTCTGTAAATGCTCCTTAATGTTTTCTCAAACTTGCAGCCTTTTGGAGAGAAGAATGAGCCCGTTTCTGAGAGCATTGCTCTGTACAGTAGATCAAAATAATACTGTAGTGTCTGAGGTATATTCAAGGCTGTTTTAGATCAGCCTTGCAGATCAGATTGTTGGCACCTGAAAACATGACTGTGCTGCTGTGCTTGAATGGGGTTTTAAAAGCAGTAGTCCTGCCACTCATTTGGCCACAGAGAAAATGGGTTTGGTCTCCTGAGCTGACTGAGAATTAATCTCTTTGGTTAACTTCTGTTGTCTCTTGCACCACTGCTTTGGCATCCCCACACAGCTGCAAGTGCCAGGGCAGTTGAAGGACCACAGGAAGCTGAAAGGTGCAAGAAAAGGGACTGAGACCTTTGGCAGCTGTGCTGGTTGAGGTTTCCACACTTAAGCTGTGTTTACGTGTCCACAGAGGATTAAATTGGTGCTTCTAAAGGAGTTGCTGACCTCCAGGTGAGCCCCTGTAACTGGCTGTGTGGGGCAGTGCCAGACTGTGGCAAAGAAAGTGTTGCTTAAGCTGAGCTGATTTATTTTGATTTTTCAAAAGCCTGTAACTTCTTGAGCTGCAGTCCCTTGCTGAACGGACTTCACCCTGTATGAGCAAAAGCAGTTCCCAGAGGTGTTGGCAGTGTTGCCAGGATTTGCTGATGCACAACAGCTGCCTGGGTACCAGAAGCCTTACCCAGTGTTGCTATCTGGTGTGAAGGTTTGGGAGTGTGATCCTGGCCTGCGGAGGTTCCCTGACACTACTAACTTTAAACGTGCAGCTGTGGGCTCCTTCATAATCTCTCCCATGTGGTGCCAGCTATGCTGTGTGTTCTGTGTGCATCTATGTGTTTAACTTTAAACCTATTAGACAGGATTTTGCATGGTGTGTCTGGGCAAGCCTCGTACTTTTTTCCATGTACAAACTCATCTTGGATATTCAAGATAACAGGTTTATGATGAGGAACCACTGAAGCCATTCTTTGGCATTAGAGATTCATTCAGGGTTCACGGCTGAGGGTAACAACAACAAGGTTGTAATGTTGCAATCCAAACAAATATGGAAATAAGGCTTTAGTTTGCTTAAAATTCTCATATGCCGTGGAGAGAATGAGTAAATGTGATTTCATTTCTGATATTTTTTATTAGTTTTTCATACACAGTGTGGTGTAGAAACATTTGTATTTAAATTTATTTTATAGAAAAAGCCTTCTTTCATAATCTCTGTCAGCTCATTATGAATAGCAACCTCTGATCTCAGAAGGCTATTAATTCCTAATTATCTGCTGGTAATTTACGTGTGCATGAGTTTAGCAATCCATTAGGTGGTGATTTATTTTTGAGAGAAATATGTAATGAAAAGTTTTAGGATTTGCTTTCCCTCACTCCCCTTTTGGCTAGCAATGGAATTAGCTGATTGATTAGATTACAGGATTTATCCAAACCACACTCTGTGTGTTAGAGATTGTAGTTAAGTACATTAAGAAAATCTGAAGCAAGACACAGATAAATGTAATAGTGTTTTTGATGGCAGTCTCTGAATTTGGCTACTGGCTGAGAAATTGGAAGTTAAATTAACAAACACTGGAGGATTGGTCTAATTCAGGGATTTTTTTTTTCTTCCAGTCTCTCTTGATTTATGGATATCTAAAAGTTTTTGAGTGGAAATATAAATCCCTCACAGCAGAAGAGCTCAGTAGCAGTGGGCTGGTTTTGTGCCGTACTGTGGGGCTACGTGGAGTGTGGACTGAAAATTTTGACCTAATATTGCTTTTTGACATAAAAAGGAGGGGTGGAAAGCAAGAGCTGAACCTCCCACTGCCAGTTCATCTGAACTCTTGTATGAAGCCATGTCCTGCCGTCTTGGCTCGTGCTGAATGCAAACAAGGAAAAACTTAACTTGTTTTACAAATAGTTTTCCAGAAGTGTGGAATTTCTCTATAGCACTCACCTCTGTCCCCATGCTCTTTCTGTGGGGTGTGAGGCTATCTCAGTTTGAAAAAAAGCACTATAGTTGCTTTCTCCTTCACCAGAAGCTTAGCATTTAATGGTGAGTGTCACCTGGCTGACTTGGTACTGGTCTTATATTTGTGACTGTGGCTCAGCAGCTGAGCTGCAGTAGCTGTCTGGGGAGGCAGCTTTCGGTAATTTCATTTACTGTCACTTGAGGTGGACAGGGTGGGAAGTTAAATCCAGTTACTTCTGTTAACAGTTGTTTTTTCACACCTTATTCTGTGACGTAAAGGCGTAACATCACCATTTATACTTGAGGTACTGAAATACATTGGGGCCTACTTTTGTTTTTTTATTGTAGTTTCACATGCACCAAATCAGATCTCTTTGCTGAACTGTTTAGCTGAGAAGTTAACGAGTCATTAAAAGAGTTGGTTCCTCTATTAGCTCAAATCAGTTCCTCTTTTAGCCCTAGTTAGCTTTAGTGTGTTGACTGGAAACTGACTGCTGTAACTTTTTGCATAGTGAGTGGGCTCGCTTTGGTTGCTGCTCCTGACAGCAGAGAGCAAGGGCTGTTTTTCCTGCCCAATACCTGTCCTCGTGTGCTGGCTTCCCACTTTTAGCTCTACGTAAAGCAGTGACAGAGTCTATGGCACATTTGTCACATCAAAGATTTTGTTAGTAATTGGCCCTAAGTCTGACAAGATAAATTACCTGGAGGAAGAAGATGTCATTAAATAAGGATTGTTCACAGTCTTCTGCTGTGCTGGACTCTGTCCCTGAGCAGAGCACAGGGTGTAGCACAACCTCATTGATGACTGGAAATGGTGTAAGGTACTGTGTGTGTGTGTCCCACACAGGGACACAGCTCGGCCTGGTTGGTACAGGATGGAATGGGATACACCTTCCTGGTGACTGCTGTCCCTCATGCCTCACCTGGAAGAGAGATCATCTCTCTGCATGGCCGTGACCCTATGTAATGCCTGTGGGCAGCAGGGCACAAATGATTGTTCCTAAGATATCTGAGCCAGAAAGAGGCGGAAACAGAGACCTGAAGAGTGCAAGGCAGATCCAATGCCTCTTGAGCGATCTAAGTGGGGTCTTTTCTCTTTTAATAGCATTTCTGAGAGTGGAGCAGTAGAGGTGCTGTGAGCCTGAGGCAGCGCTGCTGGTCTTCTCCTCTTAACTTAAGCTTGGTAGTGTCTTGCACCAGGGCTGGAAAAGCACCAGCACAAGACTGGGGAGGGAGGGCAATGCTGGCAGAGGGTTTTTGGACCATTGCCCATGTTTTTTCTCTCCCACCAGTGCTGCCAGAAATGTTAGCCAGTCCCGCTGGTGGCAGCTGCATGTACCTCAGAGAAGAGTTTCCAGATGTCTGGCCAGAAAGACAGGGCTGAGATGCAGAAATTACATTTTCACATAAGCTGTATGCATTCTTCATCAGATGTCGGACTCTGTCTTGTGTTTAACCTGTAAATGAACTGGTGCAGTTTGGGCAATTTGTATCCTCTCTCCTCACACCAAGCTCTGGTGGCAGGACACGACGGGCTAGGTTAGCTCTTGGCTTCCTTGTATGTGAGGAGCAAGAGGCGAGGGCAGCCAGCAGCAGGGTCCAGAGGTGTCAGCAGTGTGCTGAGCCCAGCCTGGCAGGAGCTGGGCACTGGAAGTGCAGCTGACTTGTTTTTCCCTCTGTGGAGAGGCTGTTTATCAAGATAAATAATGGCATGCTCATTTGGGAGAGGGCACTTAATCAGCTATTTCTCTGTAGTTACGGATGTCTCTCCTTCCAAGCCGTGTACTCAGCAAAGCCCACAGCCCATGGGGCTGAAATGGCCATTCTCATTGATCACGAGGCTCCCAAAGCATCATTTGTTTCCAGAGTCTGAGGAAAACACTCAGTGAAAACCTGATGGCCGTACATTAAAAATTGCTGTTTATCTTTTAACCATGCCTAGTGTTGCACATTAGCCCTACATGCAATCCACAAGCAGAGAACAGTAGCAATTCTGTCTTACCCATCATTTTCTAGTGGTTGGTAACTGCCAATAGCCTATCTTATTTTGACAAAGGAAGGAACCTGACTGTGTATCAGAACTCTTAGTAATATATATCTTAATAAAACTCATAATAAAGTAATTGAAAATATATGGCAATCTTGTTTTCTCTCAGGCTTATAAGAAACAACCTGATGATTGCTCTGCATTTTCTGATGATCATACAATGAAAGAGAGCTGGGAGGATTTTAATGGGGCTTAATTTTCCTTTGGTTTAGTGAGAATTTCTGCGAAGTTCTAAAAGAGTTGGGGCTATTTAAAAATGTTTAGAAATGGTTCAGGTAGGAACTACAGTCCTCAGAGAAGAGAATTTCAGTGGCTGCATCTTAGCATGACAATCCCAATTTTAAGTCAGATATTGCCCTCTGAATGTCCAACAGTCTTTGGCTGTACATTTTCCAAGGTAATAAACTCAAAATCCTAAGGATGATGCTGGACTCTGCTGTTTGCAAGTAAATTAAAAGAGGTTTTTTAAGGATGAGGAAGAAGCCTAAAATTTAGTCTGAACCACTTTGCATATTATGGCCTTTGAGTTAATAAATTCAAGTTGGGAAAAGATTAAATTTCATTAACAAAGACATAACTAATCTGAGTTTGAAAAGTTCCAGTGCAACATCCTAACTTTAAAGTTTAAGGTCTAAAATGTACAGCAGATACCCTGCTTTTATAGGCAGATTCATTTCCCTACCAGATTTAGACTCAGGGTGATTTACAGTCTGGTTTTAAAGGTGCTTAGCACAGGCCTAAGCAAAGTCTGTAAGCTGGCGATGAGCACTGCTGAGCCCTACAGCCTTGTAAAACAGTAAAGGAGAGAGGTATAAAGCCTTTTATTTTTTCTGAGAAACAGAAATAAATGTTGAAATGAAATACTTCTGTTGCTTAATATTTCACTTTGAAATGGATTAGGAAGAAACTGTGTATTATGTATTTTGATTCAATCCACTGCTGCTTAAAATATAATCTTGGTACAGTTTGCAGTTAGCACTGTGCATTTGAATTTTGCCTTTTTGGGACTTACTTGCATCCATGTACACATAAATTCTATGTCTGAATGTTGCATGTTTTGGTATAGACCCTTAAATGTTTAACCATCTTTGTAGCTTATATATGTATTTAATGTCTCTTAAGTTCCTCAGTGAGATGCCACACTCCAACCACACAACCAATGCCTCAATGTCAGCCAGGCAAAATCAGCAGCATTCCTGACCTTGGAGTTTGTGAGTAAAGTTCTTTGTGTGTTGAAAGCATCTGCAGGAGCTGGTGGGGCAGAGCTCTCAAGCAAATAGACCTTCACTTTAGGCAGAAGTGCACCAGTAGTGAGTAAATCTGCCTCAGCTCAGACAGGCAGGATCTGGAGGAAATAGTATTATCGCCATTTTAATAAAGCTGAAAGAGATTAACTGTACACAAGAAGTTTGAGGCAGAACTGACTATCAGATCTAGGTGTCCTGGTTCATTTATCCAGTTCCTCTAGCAAAAATTATCTTCTGGTAAGTCAAAACAGTAGAGAAGTTCATCCTACTGGTAGCAAGACATCATCTTTCCTTTGGAAGAACTGTTTATGATCTTCAGTGATCAATGAAGACAGTTTAAAATTTTTAAAGTTTAAAATAAGCTTAAATGAACTGCTAAAGTTCCTTGGCTTAAAAAGTTACTGCCAGAAGTCCTTGTGTTCCATCACTGTCAGCAGAAAATGGATGGATGTTGTAATGCACAATTCAGTGGCGGGTGTAATCACCAGTGACAAAATCTCCTTTCTTGAAAGGGTTTAAGTTTTGCATATCTTTTGGTTTTCCATTATTATAATTTAATTTCCCAAATTCCAAGGGCGTACAGATGCAAAATCAGCCATTGTTTTGTCTGTCATATTCAAAGATTTTATTTATTTTATTTAATGTATAAATAATTTAGTTTTATTGATTTTCACTAGACAAAATAGGAGTTGTTGGTAGCAGAAGCAGCCCACTGAAACACCTACTTTCCCCATCTGCAACCTGTTTACAGGAGTAAACATGGAAGTGGATGTGTTTCTGGTTGATTACAACTCCTGCAATTCATTGTTGAATGAACACACTCATTAAAAGAAAGCTGTTGTTACTCAAGAAACTGTGCAGCAGTTGAGAAGCTAAGCGAGACTGAGGTGAAAGGACTGAACAAACAGTACTTCGAATGAAGATGGGCAGTTTCTTTGTGATTGGAACCCATTGCTCAGAGTGGGGATCTGTTGATTCATAAATCTTGACAAATGTGCTCATGGTTCCAATGTAATTAGAAGCTTCTAAATTGAAAAGAGTTGGTATCTAAATGCTGAGGAACATCTTGAATGTTCGAGCTGAGGAAACTTCAGACAGTTGGAATTACTGTGTCTTAGGTTAAAAAAGAAATAGTAATTGGTTTTAATAAGGATCGTAAGCAAAACGACAGACACTGAGATCTGAAGCCTGGAAGACTATAAAATTCATCTGATCTTACTTAGTTTCTAATTTTGAAGCTCAGAATTTTCCAGTCTGTTTTCAGAGCCTCTTTCTTTCAGTAATCCAACTTTCAAATGTGTTGAACATCCTGCCACTCCTGTTGGCTTCTCTGGGAGCCACAGGTCTGAAAACTAAAATGTTTTGTTAGAGACAGTCAAGATCTAAACAGCAGTGAACAGAGACTGCAGTGATCTGGTGAGAAAGGCTATGGTGTACAAGAAGTATTGTACTATTTTTGGTGAGAGACAGGCAATTGGATTTGAATAAAGAACACTCACATTCTGTTGTGTAAAACCAAAAAGCCCTATGAAGGCAATGGTAGCACATGTGACAATCTCAAAATTTAGACCTGAATAGGGCCAGAAAGGAGGTTTGAAATCGGTGAGCTGCAGAAGATTCACTTGTAAAAGCAGAAGTACTTTTCACTTCATACTTTGGCACGTAATATCCTCCTTGCTGGCACCAATGATGCAGAGACATTTTTCTATCAAATGGCTTCTGACAGTTCAATTGCCAAAAATACTCAAGTGGCAGAATGCAACTGCAATTACTAACAGTGTGCTTGCCCCAGAGTCTGTAAATTCTCTCATGAAAGCCTAAAAAGCCCATTCACGTTGTCTAGAAATAGCAGCAATAACCATGGTAATAAGTTCTTTTCTTTGTTGCTGTGGTTCAATTCTTTTCATGGGTAGGCTGCAAAAAAGCCATTTGATTTTTCTGTAGCTGCCTCTATTGTAAGGAGATGTTTCTGTTCTCCAACAACAACAGCACTACTGAAAGCTCTGCAGCAGCTTAGTTTCCAGGTTCAGAAATTTAGCTAAGGGGAAGAAATTTGGGTCCTGTCTCAGATAAGGTTAAGCCCAGTTTTGTGTTTGGTCTGTGATCTGGAGGAGATGATGTGTCCTGAAGGAGGTGCTGAGGGGGAGGCATGCTGCTCTGGGGAGCAGCATGGCCAAGGGACAGGATACTTGTAGGGATTTGAATTCTTCCAAAGCCACCAAGTCAGTCAGTGCACGCCCCATCACTCCTCTACTACCTCTTACCGCTCTAAAGCAAAACCTAATGGTTTTTACTGTCCTGGAGGTGTTTGTCTGCATGCTCAGAGGTATTCCTTCATTATCTCCCTGAGCTGTAGTGCAGTCCATATGGAGAATGCAGAATTTGTAGATTCTTTCCATCTTAGTTTTACTCAGGTTAATGGGACAAAATATGCTATGATCCTGCAAAAATTGCTCCTGAGCAGGTTTCTGTATGGAGTGCTACTGACAATAATAAGGTTTATTAAGATGTAAGATACACTGTATGGACGTATCACGAAGGACGGGGATACAGGAGGAGAATAAGCAGCAGTTGTGTGAGGCAGCTTGTCTGTGCAAAGTTGATCACATATATGAGGGTTTGCAGCATTATGGCTCTAAATCCAATGCTTAGAGACTGCTGTTGAGTCACACGGACAGTCAGCTTTGATGCTTGTCGGAAGCAAGGAGCATGAATATAGACTTACTCTCCCTGTTATTAAAGATTATTTTATCCTATAGGATTGTTGTCATGGTATGATGCTTGAACAATTTGCAAATGTAGCTTCAGAATATAAATGCCTTTGCTTCTGTAAGCTCTCCAAAT
Organism: Oreocharis arfaki; assembly: GCA_013398015.1. Lineage (NCBI taxonomy): Eukaryota > Metazoa > Chordata > Aves > Passeriformes > Paramythiidae > Oreocharis > Oreocharis arfaki. The sequence continues at coordinate 142,291 of VZRR01011908.1, forward strand.
CAGAAGCATTGAAGTTTTCAGCAGCTATTTATCAGAGCACTTGGAATGATACGAGCTTTTGTTTGTTTAGCTTGATTTCTAGGACATTCCAAGAGATAAATACTGAAAATGGCTGTCATGGAACACACTCTGAATTTATTTTAAAAAACTTACTAACTTAAAGGGTTGTGAAGTGTCTCAAGAACTGTTGTGGGTGGGAGAAGGGCAACCCCCACAACAATGTTTAGTTTGCAATTACTATTGCCTTGGAGGTTATCTCTCAGCTTGTAACTGTGTCTGTGAAGGTTTTGGGCACTGAGGCCAGCTGGTACAGAATGACCCACATCCATACCATTAAAAGTCTCTTAACCTGCAAAACATTCCCATAGGACTTGAAACTGTGCCAGCTCTCAAACTGTGCCTAGGAGTGCATGGAAAAATTATAGTTGGCACAGGCCATAATAGTGCCAGGGCCCCTTCTGACAGCTTAATAGTATGGGCAGTCATGGCCCAGGGGACAGGAGCGTCCCTGGGCACTGCTGCAATGTAAGTTTGGGCACAGCTGCAGTCGCAGGTACAGCTGCTAAATCAACTTTTTGGTCCTTTCCAGGCAGCATGTAAATAGAGTTGCTTTGCTGGAGAGGGTGTCCCAGAATGACATAGCTGCTTTTGCTGAAAGGAAGGTTTCATGTCACACTTCGAAGAATATTAGTGTTATTTTTTTTCTATGTAACTTTAAAATGTACCAGCAGAGGAATTGGATATGAGTATCCTCTAACATTGAGCTTTAGTTCTTCACAACGGTGAAAATCATTACATTGACAAAGGGATATTTCCGTGAGTCTTGAGTTTGTTTAGTATTCAGATATTACCCATAGATCACTGGGCAACAACAATGTTCTCTGTCAGTTAAACTACAACTAAGTGTTGTGTGATGTCTGGTCTTATTTTCTCCTTCATATACTTCACCTCTTTCACTCGACCAGTACTTAGACTCCAGCCTTGATTCTTTTCACATGAGAGCATCTGGGTAGGGAGACCACTGACACATTTGGAAATTTTTAAGGCAAGTTGTTAGTGTACTTGTTAGAGATGTTTCTGCACTTGCTATGTAAATGACTTAACATTTCATGAATGCAAAGTAAATCAGTTCTGTCATGTTGCTTGGGTTTAATAATTTTTGATTCTTGGTTAGCATATTTCATAGCCAAAGCCTGAATTTTTTATTTTGCATTTGTCAATGATGCAACAATCACCTCATTATGTAGGATGAATAATTATGTGTGTGGAATTTGGGCTGAGCTTTAAGCTTCTAGGAGAGCAAGAAGCTATTAAAAGATCCTGAGACCGCACATAATACAATGTCCTATATTGGGCTCTCTGACAGACCCGTGCTAACTTATCTCTGTTCTAGCAGATGACAGCTCTGCTCTTCCTGTCCCAGGCTTCTCCAAAGCAGCAGAATATTATTTATTTTGCAAGTATATCAAGTAATAGTTTCTTCTAAGTCTTCCTAGCCAGGGTCTCAGAGACTTTGCTGTTAGGGTTTAATTTAATTTGAATTGACAATCGGTACCAAATATCAAAAAGCATGTGTCTCAGCAAAACCCAGGGGTGAAGCTAAGTGGAAACATTTTAAAACAAGTCATATCATAGTTATGCCAACAACTTGTATGTCTCTCTAATCTTGGTTTCCTAGGAACTCTTTTTTTGCCTTATTTCAGGATGCAGAAGAGCAAATCTTTCAGAAGTGGATGCCCTAGAAAATGCATCTGCCACATTAAGGTCTTTGCATTTTCTAGGGTATACTATGATTTGCTTCTTTTACAGATTTTCATCATGTGATATGATTATCTGATGAAAATTTTGGATTTGAGATCCAGAAAAGTCACTGCTGAATGAAACACTGCCAATAAATCCAGCTTGAAAGATTATTCTGTTTATTCACAGCCTGTGATTCTTTTGTGAAATGAACATCTAAACAAAACTAACTATGAAATGCAGACTGAAGATCCCTGATGACTTATTTATGGTGAAATCTTTACTAAGGAAGGGGAAAAGTAACTTTCCATTACTGACTAAGAATACCAATGTGCTCCTCAGCATCTTTATTTCACCCAACCTTCAAAATGTTGCACTCAGCAGGTAGAATTTGTAGCATTAGTACGTTTGAGTTCCTTATTCCAAATGGCTTTAGCAGTATTTAAGTTGGCTTCACAGCAAGTTTCTGTGTATTACAATGAAAATTAAAAGATTTTTAGATAATAATGATTCTAATGAAAAAGTATTGCCAAGAAGCTATCAAAGAGATCAAATGTACTTAGGAGTGCCATGAAAAGAATATTAAATAGAATAGCGGTGCATATGCAATGGCAGCCTAGATTCAAACTGTGGTGCTTTTGTTATTGTGAATGGATGCCACTGCCAAAAACCTTTATACTATAACTTTAACCTGCTTACCCAGAAAATAAAAAATATATTTTACCTTTTGGAAAACAGTGGTTCTTCTCTTGCAACTAGTAATGAATTGGAATGACAACCAAATCATTCCAGCTGTGCTTCAGTAGGACAAATCCCCTTGCCTACAATAAAGTGAAAGAAATGTGGGGATCTGAGCATTTGCCATCCAGAAATTGACAGTTTGCATTAGAGGAAAAAATTGGTGCACATTTTATCGAAGGTTGTTACAAGTAAGAAAGTTCTTGAGGTGGTTGAACTGTGAATCAGTTCAACTTCAAAGAGTTTGGATCTGTCTTGGCGTGTTGTTACTTTGAGAACTGTCCGAATTTGTTGTAGCAAAGGAGAGGAGATGGATGGCTCTTCTTTAAAAATGTCATGCATTTCTGCTAGCTTGTGTTCAGGTAACATGGGGTTACACAATCAATTGGGTCAGCAGCAGTAGAGCAATGCCAGGGTATTAAATATGATGTCTTGATAACTAATAAAAGTTTCTGGGTGACCAACGCAGGCAGCTGAACCACCTAGAACTTCTCATCTGTGTGCTAAGAAAGATAAATGGGCAGAAGTACTGACTTTGCAATAGCTTTCAATCATCATTATCATAGAATATCCTGAGTTGGAAGGGATCCATCAGGATCATCGAGTCAAATTTCTGGCCATGCACAGGACATCCTAAGAGTCATGCCATGTGCTGTCCAAACTTTCCTTGAACTTAGACAGGCTTGGTGCTGGGTGGTGACCACTCCCCTGGGGAGCCTCTTCCAGTGCCCAAACACCTTCTGTGTAAAAAACCTTTTCCTGATACCCAACCTAAATTTCTCTTACTCAGCTTCATGCCATTTCCTTGAGTCCTGTCACTGGTCATGAGAGTAAAGACCAGTGCTGCCCCTCATGAGGATGTTGAAGACCACAATAAGGTCTCCCCTCAGTCTCTTCTTCTCCAGGCTGAACAAACCCAGTGCCCTTAGCAGCTCCTCATACAGCCCCTCCAGATCCTTGTGGCCATCCTTTGGATGCTCTCTCATAGCTGAATGTCTTTTTTTATGTTGTGGTGCCCAAAACTGCCATCAGGACTCGAGGTGCGGCCACACCAGTACAAAGCAAGGCAGGACAATCCCCTCCCTGGCCAAGCTGGTGGTCCTGTGCCTGATGCCCCCCAGGGCCGGTGCACACATGGGAAATCCTAAATTAACACTTGCTTTCAGGTTCGTGCCATAGCACCAATTCCCTGCTGCTCTACACTGAGTGGTTTCATAGCTGCCCTTTGTATTCGATTTCTTCCAAATGAGCTTCATTTGTTGACAGATTTTGAGATTTTTCTTGGTTGCCCTGTGCATTTCAATTCACAGTTCTTGTCTTTGGGCTTGAAATAAATAATTTATAGCATAATGAATCATTATAGTGCTGTGTGATAAAACCACGTTGAGAGGATGGAATCTAAATGGAAGAATGTGTTCACAAAATGTTTTAGAACTGCTCTGTGCCATCACTGCGCGTTCTATGTGACCATTGCTGGCCCTGGTGCTCTCTGCAATGGCTCTTCACAGGCCCAGAGTATAAGAGCACTTGGGTCAGGCTGTTTTCTCCTCCTCTCCTGTCTGCATGCATTCCATATGTCCTTCTGGATCAAAATTTTTCATGTATATGAAACAAGGAGTGCTTCCATGCCAGACATATAAGAATACATTGCATTAATGCCCGCAGTGTATATTTCAGCTATGACTGCCCAACGTATTATAACCACAGTATGTGTTCAGTTGTACGCACCATATATATTTTAAAAAATGAGGGCTTAACACAGTGCTGTTATGAGGTTTTTTTGATCATTGAAGTAACAGATGTGACTTGAATCCTGCAATCTGGAAAAAAGTTTCAAACTTGTGTTAGTAATTTTCTGTCCTTTTATTAGGAGTATTTTTACTGCAGCTAATAAGGAACTCAAGATGTTCTCAGATCTTGAATAAGTTACAGTGAAGAAGATACAAGCTTTTCAGCCATTTTAACCACCTACTCCAACGTTAAGACTGGAATGCATTCTGCCTTTTTGTCTTAGACAGTTTACATGGTCTGCTGTTTTATGTTTATTTTCTACAGCAGACTTTTTTGCTTTCTCTTCATTGTTTTATTTGATGGTTCTACTTTGAATTGCCTGTAATTTCAGAGAGGCTAGTCAGCACAAAAGCTGTAATCACTGAATCGTGCTCTCTTCATAGCAAAACTGATGGGAAATAATTTTGTTCTGCACTTTACATATGGTAATAACAATAACTCTTGACATTTGCTCTTTGTGGTTATTTTAGGTTCTGTACAGCAAAGCAAACATGCTTTTGGGGGCCTGGTACTGGCCTCTAATGGAACCATTAAACTGGTTGTGCACAGGCACATGAGGATGCACAGTTGGGGTTATTTGGGTTTCCCAAGATCCTTGTCTTTTCTGAGATGTCTGATTACATTTCGGAGAAGTCAGAACAGATAGATCTGTGCCCAAAAGAAGTTTATATCCTGAAGAAGAAAATGGTTGTAACTGTGTACATATAGCACGAATAATGTGTATTTGTATTGTGGATATTTCTACTGATATCTTATGATGCTCAGGGTGCTTGGTACTGCAGTAATGAAGTTGGAAGATGGCTGATAGTTCACTGAACTTCTCATCTGAGCAGACAGGAGGATTGGGTAAAGAAAAGAATGGCACAATAACTTACAAGTAGGGTAGCATAATTAGGGGCATTTGAAAAATACCTAGTCTCTTTTAGACCAAAAAAAAAAAAAAAGAGAGAAAAGGAGGAAGAAGTAGTTAGGGGAAAAGTATCCTTTCCATTTAAGGATTGTCTGTCCTTATCGTCATGTACTTGTATCTCTCACACACTTTCTTTCATTTACTTCTCTTGTCACTGGGTACTTAAACAGCGCAAATTACATTTTTCTGAGTTGTGGACCATTATATCATGTGTTAGCAAGGGGAACATGACATTTGGAACATCCCAGTGAAAGGAGACACTGTGGTCTCAGAAGGGTCCATATGAATAGCAATCACTCACTTGGCAATCTGGAGCTTTCTAAAAAGCAGGCTGTGATCCCCTGACAAAACTCAGTGTTGTTAAGGAGTTTCTCCATTAGTGTTTCTAATGTTTAAACTGAATAAAAAGTATTCCTATGTCTTCCTAAAACCCCATCTATGCAGTTTTGTATTTCTGAAATATTTTCTCAGTGAAATTAAGGAAGTGATGACAAACCATGCTGTTTTCATCTTTTCTGTTTTCAGTTCCCCCATAACACTGTGACACATACCATATTTCAAGTCAAATTACAAAAAAAAAAAAGTTTCCTGTGATACTTAATTGAGACTCCATTGTGAAATCAGGAATTTGCTTAATATTATGCCTGCTGCTTTGGTTAGGTGAAGGACTTGGAAGAGGAAAGCATTGGGTACAATTTTCATTTTCAGGGCACACAATCCTCAAAATGGTGTTTGATGTGAGCTGACGGGCGAGTTTGTTTGCACAGAACTACTTCAGTCATTTCTAATGATTTACCAGCAAGGAAAAGCCAAGGTGGAGTTGGCAAGCTTTATAGAGTTTTAAGCTGTAAAATGCAAAAAAAGAGAAAATCCATTGTGAGAAATCCTGAGGAAAAAGTTCTAGAAGACACCATCCAGAGACATGATTTCCTAGTGCTGGCAGCCACAGCAGGCTGCTGTATTTAACACAGGCAGTTTACACTGGTGCTCTGACTCTCCTCTGGCTTATGCATACAGCTCCTCTGACATTAATAAATTCCTGGAATAGCTGATAGAAGAACTGAACTGAAACCTGTCAGGTGTCTTTTTCTGGCTTCTTCTTGAGTACCTATAGTCCTTTCACATTTTATGCTCTTTATCAAAGGATCAAAACATGATCCCAAATAAATGAGTTCATCACTTTGTGTATGTCTGCATGTGTGCATTTAACACTCTCAGGTTAGTTCCTTTTATCAGCCAAGTTAAGTCAACCTTCTCCTGATACTTGCGATTCTTTCTATTGTATGAGCTGTAATGCTTGCAGTATTGAAAAAATTTTCTTAAAGCCATCTGGCTGAAGCAAAAGGTGAATTCTTATTGAAACAGGCTGTTGAAGGGATGCAGAAGAGTTCAAAAGCTTCTATTGCATGTGTACTGTTCGGCACAGGAAGAATCCCTAATCCAGTTGTTTTCTCTTCATAAAAGGATAACAACAATTTGTTGTGCTGCTCATGAAAATAGAAATGTTTCAGAAAAAATTTATACATGTGTGCAGATAGAGAGAGGAAAAAGTCAGATGGGTTGAGAAGTGTACAGTTTGTTTAGCTTGCATTAAGTTGCCCATGTAATAAAACTGGTGAGAGACCTGTGCTTTGCAGGATGCAGTGGTGCTTTGCTTCATGTACTTTTATGAAAAGTATGCAAGCACAGAATTATTCATGGTTGCTGGACAGTAAAGCTGCTCAAATCCTTTCAAAATTAAACCTGGTGGTCAAAATATGAATGTCTTAACCAGATCACTGAATTTCAAATCAAAATACAAGTACTTCCTTTTGCTTTGGCTTGGATATATTTATGTCTAGTGTATCATAACAATAGTAACTTTAAAGTAACTGCTTTTTTGTTGGGGAAGCAATGTGACTTTCCTAAATATGGGTTTAAATATAATATTTCATAGGTAAACAGTGATACTTGGCAACATTGTTTGATGTGCATCGCTCAGTTTTGTTCAGAGGACTTATTTCTGTTCTGTATCTTCCACTGAGGTATGCATATAAGCAGCCCTTTTGTATACCTTATTTCTCAATTAAATTCTACAGAATTGCTTTACTATTTTGCCTGGAAAGATAAAGACATTCTCCGCAGAAAATTTAAATTCACATTATAAGATGCATATTGCTGGCTTCCTTTTCAGTAATGTTCTTATTCATTTTTCTTCATGTTAATGAGTTCCTTAGATCTACCTTTTGATGGAAAATCTTAATGTAAAGAGAGAAATGTTGTTATAAGAACACTGCAGTTATTGTAGCCCTGGTGTCCTGAACTTGCTCCTCCCCTTCACATTTTGACCCTATAGCAACAAGTCACTGTTTTATTTGCATTTTGACAAATTTCTATTTTCAGTCTGTGCAAATGAATTGTCGTAGCCATGAATGCTTTGCATAAATAGCTTATCATTTCATTAAACTCTGCTTTATAACTACCACCCTGGAGTGTCTGTGTTCTTTAGCCCTTCTGTTCAATAGGCACTAATCTGCTCGACAGTATGATTTGATCAATTATCAGATGTGTTTTGCTCTTGGTTTACCTCAGCTTAACTGCATTCTCAGTTGTATTTTGTTTGGCTGTTAATTCCAGTCTCTTTTGTCTTTCTGTTTTCTTTTCTTTCTTAATTTATTTTTAGACAGATATTTGAGTGGCCTTATTCTTTGGTTATAGCAAGTAGTGTGTGTATACAGGTATTGATCATTATTTGTAGATGCTTGTGTATGAGCGTTCTATGTCATCCAGTAAGCAGAAGATACTTGTGTTTCTGCATATGCTGTTGGGTCTTTAAATAGTTTGGAAATATAGTAGGAGGACTTCTGTATGTGACCTCTTGCACAGCTGATGGTGACCTGGAGTGCTTTAAAGCTTGGGTGAGAGGAGCAGAAGGACACTGTGGAGTTTCCCAGAAGAACTACTGGCCATGGAAGGAAAGGCTCAGGGCTCTGCTGCCGCAAGTGAAGTGCTGGTGCAATGGGGTAACCAGTTCTGGAACTGGCTGATGCAAACCCCCAGCAACCTCTGTCTTCTCACACGCATAAACTGGAGCTGTGGGGAGCCTCAGATCCCATCCACTTGCCTCCTGTTGGGTTTGAGGGGAGTGGTGGTGCTGATTAGCACCTAATTCACACTCTTCTGTGGTTTATTGGAGCAGTTTCCTATACTTTTAATACTTCTAAGCCCCACTTCTTACCTTTTTAATCTCTGTTATTCTACAGTGAATGTTTTGGGGAGGTGGCTATTGCCAGGGAGGCTGTGGCTCCTTGGCTGTAGGGGGTGTACTCCCATGGTGAGCGTTCTGCCCCAGCTGGATTATCCTGATGGTGACACCGTGTGCCCACAGTGCTGTCTTCCTGTTGTCTCGGCCTTCAGTGACTCTCGGCTGCAGCAGGAACACTTGGATGATGAATATTTCTGTATTCTGAATACAGCTTAGGTGGCATGAAGATAATCCACTTGATTGAATTTGGAGCTGCTAAAGCAGAATTATGCATTTTGGGATTTTGCAGAGTAGTTCAAACAAACAAACAAAAAGAACTCTGCAAGGAAAAACCTATGATGCAGATGTTTAGACGTACCCAACCTTGGCCTTAAAGTAGTCACGGCATAAAACAGCATAAAGGGAAAAGGATCTTTCGCATCATCATTGCTGTGTTTGCAGCTGGCCCTGGAGTCCATGATCCAAGTCAGACCTGAGACATTTGCTTCAATTTCTCAGTGATGCAGGATGCCATAATGACACACATGCCTTAGTGCATTTTCGTTTTGCATTAAAACTTAATTGAAAAGGAATTATATTGATAAGCCATGCAAACTCTTTGTTTCTTTGTTTTCAGGTAACTTAAATTTATCTGCCTAAAATACAGATTTTTTTTTTTTTTTTTTTTCCAGTATAGCTTGACTGTCATATCAGTTCAAATTTGGAAACCAGTCTTCTTTTAATTGATATTGTTCTTGCTTGGTTTTTGGTTTTTTTAAAAATTTCTAACAGTCCATATGAAGACTCTGAAACAAAGTCCAACCCAGTTGCTCTTCTTGTTCAAAAAAAGGGAAACCAAACGTTTGAGTTCCTCCCGTTTTTTACAGATGTGGAAAGGTCAGGGCTAAAACAGCAGGATGAAACTGCAAAAGAATTAAACCATGTTTCATTGCATCTAAGTGCTGTCTTTTTCAATCCCTACTGGTACTTTTGGAATCTGAACTGGTCAGACCATGCATTTTGTTTGTTTTAATTTAAAATCAGCACACTAAGCTCCCCTTTGATTTTTACCTAGGAAGGTAGAAAACCCCCGGTGTCACTGTGCACTGCTCATCATCCAAGACTTTCTCCTTTTTGCCATCTCTTCCCGGGATACATGCACCTTGTCCTCCAGACACTGAATTCTCTGGCTATCACGATGCAAATGAGGTAAATGAGAGAAAAGGCTACTGCTGCCTGTGCTTTCACACTGGCATGAGAACATGCTGAAGATGGCAAAATGTCATACGAAGAACTTTAAAAACAGTGGTGTAGTCTTGCACACCATCCTGAGCAGGAAACACTTTCACGCTTTTTAGCAAGTGCTGTAAAAGGAAATTAGAGGAAGAGGTTGTGTGTTTGAACACTGGGAACGTAGTGAGTCTACAAAAGGTTGGTGTCTGTTTTCTTCATGCTACTTGGAGAAACAATACCAGCTAAATGGGATATAATTCACTAGTCTGATGCGGCATATTAAGCACATGAGCAAAAGAAAGCTCCAAGTCCTTTCTCTTTAAATTACAGCTAGAACACATTAATATTCATTTTCTTCTGTGCCATCATTTCATGCTTCAGTCCTCCAGATGATAATTAAGACAATAGAAGATAAAATTTTGTACTGTATAAAATTGCATTCAAGCCTTAACAAATAAGAGATTATTTTGTCCAGTAAACAAAACATAATCACCCTGGCACCCTTAGGAAGGAGAGCCTAAAATAGAAACACTACTTTTTATAGGTCATGTAAAATGTCATCATCTCTCTCATTATCTGTACTGTTTGGATGAAAAAGAACTGATTAATTTAGAAGAACATTGGCTTTTTTGCTAACAAGGTTATTTTCTCATTGATTGCTAGGAAGTCTAGTTCCTTTGCAAATGGTTGCAAATTATGAGTAAATCAATTATCAGCCTGTGTAGATGCATCTGCCATTTCTGTGCTGGCAGTGCAGCGTAATGTGTACATGGTGTTTCTACGGCAGCAGTGGATGCACCTTGTTTGACTGGAACTTCTGGGTCTGAGCAGAGGTGCAGAGACAGGACCAGGGGAGCATCGTATCATGAAAGGGTCACACTCCAAAGTTTCTTTTAAAAGCTTAACTATCAAACAGGCTTAAAAGAAAGACCAAAACCAAAGAAATGTAAAATTAGACCAATGAATTAATATTTAGGCACACAATTTAAAAAAACCCCAAGGACGGAAGTGTGAAAAAACACCTGTCAAAGGTGATGGGATTACCAAGCCAGCCTGGCCAGACTCGCTCAGGAACAGCAGCAGAGTTTATTTCTAGGAATCTGAAGGTCTCACCGTGGGGCTTATTAGTGGAGGAGTGTGAGTAGCACAAAACTAGGGACGGTAGTACAGCTCCTGTCTGGAGGAGACTTGCGATTCTGAGTCCCCTCGGTGAACTGTTCATCTGTGGCTCCTGGATGCCTTCGTGCATTATGCTCTATTCTATTTAAAAACCCACCTGTCTTCCAAAGTTCCTCCTTTGTTCATCTACCCTGGTTCAGACTCTAAAAGTGGGGCAGTGGGACTGTGTTCAAGCACATACAGTGCATTATTCTGGATTGCTCTTTTCATAAATAGCTATTCCTTTTGCATGCTACTTGTCTGACCCCTTTTCTTGCCAAGCTGGGAGGATCTGACCCAAAGTCCTTCTAAGTCAGCAGAAAAAATTCCTGATGATATAATGACTGAAGGTAGAGCTTTCTGAAATGCCACAGTAGCATGAAAGCAGAAACCATAGTGACATTCACTCAGCAGAAATGCAAGGTCCATACTGTGTGCTCTTTCATCTTTTGCTGGATCAGTTTAGACCTCTACAACTTGTTTTTCCCCTTCAGTAGCAGAGGGAGTACAGGAGGCTTCAGTGTACCTGTGTTGGTTGAAAAGTCTTTCAGCTTTGCAGAACTTCAGAGCTTTGACTGTGTACTCCCAAAAGTGAGAGAAGCATAAAATGAATTTGAGGGTAAGCTGATTAGAGTTTTCCATTTCAGAGTCAGTGTTAGGGACCTCCATCCAAATGCACTGGATTAAATGAGGCTGAAAAATGTTTGTTAGCAAACCAACCAAGAAAGTACAAGAAGAGGTCTCCAAAATTAAAGAATAAAAATTTAAGGAGGAGGAATTGGTATTTCGATAATTAAAGCTGATTTTTATTGTTTTCTATTTCCTCTCTTGTAGTCTTTAGCTGGATCATCAGAACGCTTATCAAAATAATTTTAAAAATAAAGTGGCTGTTGGTTTTAATGGCAATGACAGTAAAGCTGCTGCTTGAGCATGCAGATTTCCTGGCAAAATTGCAAATTGGTAAGAACCACATGAGTCTGGAGAGCCAGAACTTACTGGTAAAAATTGGCATAAAGCATGCTCAGGTCTGCTTGTGTCCTGTAAAATGGGAAAAATCTCATGATGCCAAAGCCAGCAGAAAGCCTGATTAAACATTTCATTTCTGCTTTTCCTGTTAGTCTTTCACAAAAAGCATTTGTTGTGGATATAGAGGAAAGCCACCAAGACTGCTGCTGGAAAGAGTAATGTAGTGGGAGTGAAACCAGTGTTTGCTTCCACTTTGAATTCTGAGAAACTGTTATTTTGCCCACCTCTGGTCTTGCGTTTTCCAGTTAATTGTTTTTAGTGCAAGATGCCTGCAGCTAAGTAGATGTGCTCACATAAGGGAGGCCCCACTTGCCAAAAAAAAGCCTGTATTTCTATTTCTACCAGACCAGAACCTGTGAAACTTTGTTCTGGAGGTACCAATTTTTTGTATCTTCAGAACTGAACTGGTACTTTGGTTAACTTTGTTTGCAGAGGGAGGATCGAGCGTGGGTGTCGGTAGCCTTTCATAAGCCCCTCATTCAGATGGGTGTGCTAGTTACTACTCCTGCAGTGTGTGTTGGCTAAAGATTGTAAGAAGGGGAGAGAAAAGGAGGCAGAAGGTCTTGACTGACTGAACTTGGACACTTAGGAACCGAGGCTGGGATCAGGGTAGCCTAGCAGGGTAAGGCATGATCTGAAAAGGCACCATCAGAGCTGTGTCTGATTTCTGCAGAAATGCCACGTTCCTGAGGAATGTCTCCATTCTGACAAATGTCGTTTTGGGATGAAAAGCATTACCAGGAAAATGTCTAACCTGCCATACACATGAGCTGAGTGTTTCTCTCTTTATTCTAGTATTCTTTTTTTCATCAAAAGAGACCTTTTTACTCTGCTGCAGAACTGCTCTGCTTTATATCTAAGGGAGCAAGTTGTATGCTGTTTCTTTGTAATTAAAATTCTTATCCCCAAAAACATGTTTTCCATTAAAAATTCCTCCACTAATAAGTCTAAATCTTGTAGCTGTTGTCTCTGGAAATATACGTTTTGCTATACGCTGCATATAAACATTTATTTCCTGCTCAAGAAAATGTGTGTTTGAACATCTTTAATATTGATATTTGTTTCTTGGAGGGAAAAGTTGGGGTGACAGAAACATGATACAGACACTCCGAAACTCATTAAGAAAACAAGACCTTGTGACCAAGGCAAAGATGATGTTTGTTACAGAGCCCAGTAAGCTTTTTCATATGCTTTCTTTTTTTTTTTTTTTATTGCCAAACTTGCTTTATATGAAGGATTAAACGTCTATTAGAGACAAATTCTGTACAAGTTATTTGGTTTTTTGTTTTAAATGTGAGTTTTTCAATATTGTAGCTGTTGCCTTTGACCGGACTTTAACATGAAGGTTACAGAAGAGAAGAGTTGCTCTGTGTGATAGGGAGAGTCCTAAGAATCAGAGCATTTTTGCTTCGCATGACTGCATGTGCAATAATTACCAGCAACATTGCCCTCATTCACTTCTACTTGTGAGTTTTGCCAATAAGATAGTGCTTTTTTATTAAAACCCGTAACTGACTGTTATAGTTCTTGCTTGCTCCAGCCGACTCATTCATTTTGTCAGTGCTGTAAAATCTGATTTTAGAATTTCAGTTCCATTTTCTGCACAAAAGGGAGGCCCACAATGCTGTGTATTTAATTTTTTTACAGCAGATTAGCCATGTTAACACTTCCCTTTCATCAGGAAGGTTTTCTCAACTTGCCTAGGCTCTTAGTCACCTGAGCAATTCAAAAGATTCAGCTCATTGCATCATTTTACTCTGAACTCTTTTAAATTGCTGTTGGCTCCCCATTCTTCCAGATCCTTTACTGGCCTATTCAACACTGTCTTCCTAAATTACATTTCCAAGTAATAGCTCAGGACATTAGACAACTAGTTTGAATCAATTCTTCTTTCATCTTGAACATGATTTTTCAAGAAAAACATTCAATGTTGATGTAACAATTTCCAGGGACAGAGAATATCCTCCAGCCCTCAGAAAACACTTCCAATGGTACAATAAAAATAAAAATGTTTACAGTTAGAATAATTAACCAGAGCTAGTCCAGTTGCTTAGATCTTGTTTTCCCTTTGTCTACAACATGAAACTGAAAAAAGCTGCAGTCACTTTCCCTATAAGCCAGGTTTGTTTTTAAACTAGTGTGACCTCCTTACTCAATTTTTGTGGCTTCTTGGGCCTCTTGTAAAATGTGCTTCAACAGCTCCCAACTGATATACACGTTTTTCCATTTAATTTTTTTTTCCCAACAGATTTAGCTCATAATTGTATTCAGCTTTGAGAGCTTGATTTTCTAAATCACACAGCATTGTTGCCTGTGTGCTTCCTTTCTGTACTGTATGTTAGTGGTTTGGCATCTATTCTATATGTACATAAATGTGTAATTATATTTAAAATAGAAAAAAGAATCAGGTCCATCTGAGGTTAAGCTGAGTTGTGCTCTTTGAAAATAGCGTAGTAGGAGCAGGACCTTTACTTGCCAAGGCAAGACCACAGCAAGTCTTGTTTCTGGTTTTATTTGTTTCTTGGCAAATCTTGGTTCTGGGAAATTTCTTGGGCATGTTGGTAAATTAACCTGTAGCGCTCTGTAAATGGATATACTGCACAGGAAAAAATAATCTATTGTCAGTGGTCAGACACTGGTGCACCTGAGTGTTTATCATTCAACCATGCTGGAGAATGGGCAAAAGTTGCTGGAGGAACATGCTCCGGACAGATATTCCCATGGACACATGATTTTTAGCTGGTTTCTTCCAAGAAGGCCAACATCTTGTATGTGATAGACATACTTGTGAGGAAAAAAAAAAAAAACCACAGCATCAAAATTTAGTGTTCTGACAATATCTGCATTTAGTGTGTGTTTATAGCCTAACAATCAGAGGTTCTCAGCGTTAGATTTTATGCATTCAGTACCTCTGGAAATTAGGCTGTTAATATTGACGTGTGTCCTGGAGCCTGGGAGGTCAGAGCGAAATACCATAACCCTGTGATCAATATTCAGAGGTGACCTGACTGGGCCATGGGAATTTGTTCCTCCAGCAATCAAGAATTACTGCTCAAGAAGTTTGAGGTCAGGTTTTAAAAAAAAAGTTCCAAAAAACACTATCCAAAAATTACAGAGAAAAGCAAGCAAAAAAATATCAAAGAATATGAAGAACTATTTAGAATTCCCCAGTTCCGGCATATGTGTGGCACTTTTTTCCCATTCTGGAAGAACTAAATGCTGTATTTAGGGAATGGGTTTCAGATTTTGCAAATATTTTCCTAGTGCCATTCTAGAAAATGAGTTTGTTG
This sequence comes from Oreocharis arfaki, assembly GCA_013398015.1. Classification (NCBI taxonomy): domain Eukaryota; kingdom Metazoa; phylum Chordata; class Aves; order Passeriformes; family Paramythiidae; genus Oreocharis; species Oreocharis arfaki. The sequence goes on from VZRR01011908.1 coordinate 157,400, forward strand.
GCATATTGTTATGGGGGGCTTGTTCTGCTAAAGTATTGTAATGCCGTCTGTTTCTCAAGCTGATTTGGCTTTTATAGCTCAAATATTATATCCTACTTTTAGAACATATGGCAACTCCTTTTAGGAGGCATAGAGAGATGTGCGTCTCATTTCCAGAAATGAGTCCTTTCCTTGGAGTGAAAGACTGCAAGTGCTTTTCATCTTGATTTTCCCATTCTTATTATTTTAGCTAGACTTTCTTCTTCACCACTACCCTACTTCTGCTGCTCCTGTAAACTCTCCCTGCGTCCCAGAAAAGGCAGAGCTTGCTGGCATATGCGAAGGGCATTACAGCGAAGGGAAAGGAACAGTGCTCCCTTATCCAGGTGGCTTCACGCAGCATGGTTGTACAGAGGAGTGTTAGTGACAAACGCTGTGGTGTGGCTCCCGGGCAGGCTGTGCTTTCCTGGGAAGCCCGGCTGGCAGGGCGGGCTGCTCATGAAGCTCAGTCTGTGTTCATTGATGGAAACACTCAGAGCAGACGGGGTGGGAGCTGCTCCACTGAATCCTTCAGAGGCTGCATCCCATGGCACTCTCTTACAATGATTGCATTCTGCATTCACTTCAGTTGCATAGGAGGTTTTTTATCTTAATGCTGTTGTTGTTGTTGTTTTTTAAAGCCTACGTAGCAACATCAACGATTCTTGCCACTATTGATCGCTTCATACTCCTCATTGCTCTTCCTCGCAGGAACATGCAGTGCGAAGTGCCCCTACACAGCAGTGCCTTTGTGTGCAAGGCTGAATGCCTTGCTCAGAGGAATGTCTCTGCCTCCCTACATTCACCTCTGGGTCTGGCTTGCTGTAAAGCTTTTCAGAGCTGAGGCCTAACTCTGGGCACTTGGTTTAAGGTCACTGCCAAGAGGAGGCATTTATGGACGTAGCTTTAATGTTACAGCTTGATTGTCAGCCAGTTAACTCTGGGTCAACACTGATCCGGCCACAAAACTGGATAAAGTATTTAGCATGATACTAATCCAAACTTCATTGAAAACAAGACCAGAGGATGTTGCATTACTCTGCTCTTTGTCCACGTACCTCCCTGAGCTTTGTTGTGAAAAGTCTGTTTTATGTGTGGCTGTTAATCAATTTTATAGTTTTATCTTGGAGATTTTTCATTTTAGTAGGAAAATATTCTGCATTTGTCATCCCAGCAGGTCCCTTCTCTCACCTTGGCTCACCTTGCTTCTCTACTGTCATTCCCAGAGACCACTTGACAGTCTCGACTCCCTCCTTGTCTTGTGTCTGTAGATTCTTAAAAGTGAACAAGGAAAACAAAAAGCTGAGGCAAGAGCAGGGAGCTTGTAGCATTTCTTGAAAATGGTATAGGGGAAGAAAATAGGTCTCCTATGAGTCAGTAACAAAATGGGAGTGGTTAATCTCCAGCTTTTAGTTAGTTGGGTTCATGATTAACCATGGCTGCAAAGCAACCTGGCTGGCTCCACATCTGCCAGCACCCATCTGGATGAGGCAAATCATGTTTCTGAAGCTTTGTGCCTGGCCAGTTCAAATGTGTTTTAGCGGTATATAAGGCCAACAGTCATTAATATTGCTGGCCTTGCTTTTCCCTCTTCTATTCATCATATGCTCCTGTTGCTTGAGCAGCATGTTCTATCGTATTTTTGCCTCACAGGTATCAGATTTTCCCTTCCTTAGACTTACCTGGGGCATGTACTGTTGCCACTTTCTCTGGAGAAATGTCATCATTCGTTTACTGTCATGATGCTATAGGCTCTATATGGACACATATGATATCACATGATTTAAGAAGAGGAGCAGAACTTAAACCTCAGTATTTTGAGGAAGAAGATAATAAAAGAGATCTTTCTTGAGGTAGATAGATCTGATTTGTCTCTCCATGATAGAACAGGTTCCCCTTCCTGGGATGCAGTTGTGGCTGTGTGGCCTCCCTGTCTTCCAGGTCAGGATTGTCCTGGGCTGCAAAGATGTCTGAAGGTGAAGGAACTTTCCTTCTCCAGGAGCCTCAAGAAATTCAGAGCTGAAACTTCGAGGGCACCAGAAGCTTGAAGGGGCCAAAAAGGGAGAAAGGCTGGGCTTTCTTCTGCATTTGCTGTTGTTGCTGATCTGAATTCAGCTGAGAGCAACAGAAGTGCATTTTCACAAATGTTCAAAATTTTCAGGCCTAGTATATAAATAATGATTTCTTTTTTTCTTTTCAACCTCAGTGCCTGACCTCTGTGGGTTTTTCTGGCACTTCTCAGCTGAAAGGCTATTTGTTTAAATTTAGTATAGAAATATTATTAATGCACAGAAAATAAGGTGGAGCACCTGTGAATACAGTAGATGAGGTGACATGCTCTTAGAAGAGTTTCATCAGGGATTTATGATCTGTTAAGTGCATTTCTGTAGCAACAAATGCTGAATTACCACCTCAGCGCTGGTTCACTCACCCATGCAGATTGAGAGCGATACCAAAGGTAGCGTGCCAAGAAGGCTCTTGCCTGCTCCTGATTCTGAACATGACCTGAAAGTTTTGAGTGTGAATATGTCTCCTTCAGATTCACAGCTTACACCTAAAATAATATTTTAAGAAGTTCTGTTAGTAATGAAGTAACAAGTGTTATTCATTCTCCAGACAGGAATTACTAGCTGCACTGAAGCACTCACTGCTGATTCAGCAGCCCGGCTGCTGCTGCTCAGGGCTTAACCATGCTCCATCAAAGTGGGGTTTTATTGCTGTGCAGGTAGCTCATCCTGTAACTTTGTGCAATTCTTTATGGCATAACCCTCCAGCTTATCATAATTTCTGTCCACTGGAAGTCTTTTGCAATGGATGAGGCTTTGTTGTTTGGAGAAGGTTCTAAAGCATAAAAATTGGGAAGTATTTTATGTTTTACTTCAGGAGGGTAGGCAATGGGTGAGCAGTCATTTTGCTTTTGTTATGGTATGGATTTGTTAGAATAATGGCGGCATATGGGCTCTGATCTGAGCAGTTCATATGACTGCACTCTGGTTTTAGGAGGCTGGTACAAATTAAAATAATATATTGGTTGGCTCTGGGTGTAGCATTTCCACCAAAGATCTGGTCTGCACCCTCACACCAGTAGTTTTTGTCACCAGAAACTGTCCACATTAGAATGGAAGCAATCACTGACAATAACAGATGAGGTCATTGAAGCATTTATGGGGAACACATAAACATCTGGACTTTATGGTAGTAGTATTGGTACCCAGCAATAAAAGTTCATTGGTGTTTTTTTGTTTGTTTTCTTAGAGGAAAAGAAGAGGAGAAAATGGAATTGGGATCAAATTAGGTGTTTGCTGAGCCATGTTAATTGTTAATCTGAACTCCCATGGGAATGTTTAAATATCATTTTAGAACACTGAGCCATAAAAGGTTTTTAAGCTTACTTTTATTGGGAAAATGTAGTAGCAGTTAATTTACCAACATGTTATGCGTTTACAAGGTACCTTCATTTTATGGGTGGCTGGAAGACAGAACATGCTTAGATTGTATTGAATTTAAGAAGCCACGTGAATTCTTAAGGCTTTTGAATGGGATGTTTTTTCTTCATGATCTTATTTGAACTCTGGCCAACCATGATAAATGTTTTCTTGTGTCTTTGACCTCACTAGAGACATGAAATAACAAATGTAAGTACTGGACTTTATTTAGTTATTTACTTAGTAGTTAAAATAAGGAAGCAAACAAAACCATGATGTGTTTCACCTCTTCTCCCCAGCACCCCCTTGACAAATGGCTGTTGAAACAGTGCTAAACTGTGACCTTAAAGCCAAAGGCATAATGAAACTGTGATCTGGCAGATGTGACAGACTCATCTTACATAAATCACTCTCTTTTGTCACTGCTGGCATATGGCCAATGAATCTTCTAATTATTGAATGGCTTTTTTAGCCCCATCATTTATAATCACTTTTGGACAGCAGCTGGAAGACAAGGATGGGACAGGATGAAACGATACAGCACAAACTATTATCATTTCCGTAACAACTGCTGGGATTAGGAATATTTGATGGTGATGTGGCTACCAGTGCAGTCTTGTTAAATATAAAAAAAATTACTTGGCCTTCTAAGATGGGCTGCTGCCTCCTGGACCTTACCATGAAAATTATTCTATTAATTTGCCCAGAAATAGAATATGAATCTCTCCAAGCATTAACAGAATATATGTGTGAGTATCAGGGCCACTGTTGCAACAGGGCTTGCGGAAAATCTGTGGCAAGTATTAGCAAGAGACAGTGGTGAAGCCCTGGCATTGCTGTTGGAAAAGTTTCAAGAACTGTCTTCTGTTTCCCAGAAAGAAACACCCCACTTTTTACTCAGGATTTAACAACAGACTGAGAGTTGAGTTACATTATTAATATTTTAACATTTCTTTTGAAAATAGGCTGTTGTTTTTAAGGGAGGCTTAGATTTATAACCAGCTTAATTAACACACTTTATAGTTAAGGGGAGCTGTTTTGGCTCTAATTACATATGAGTTTGTGTTGAGTACCTTCTGCTGGGCAGAGCAGGAGCCCTGGAGATAGGAGCACAAGTGAAGTCCCCCAGCCTGTAAGGCCAATCAGCTGACATTGCAAGTCCACTTGCTGCTCTAGAAAACATAAACTGCAGGGTTTCTGCTTATGGCTCTAAATGAGCAGGGTTTGGATTTTTTTGTTTGGCTTGGTTTTGTAGGTTTTTTTTTTCCCCCTTTATCTGCAGTTCTATGTTTTGTAGCACAGAAATAAAACCCTGCCAACCATGATAACTTATTAGGTAAATAACTTCAGATAGAGATCTTCAGATGAAAGACAGCACATTACAATCAGGGGTTTATACTGCAAATCCAACACGTGCAATCTTTGTGTCTTAAAAAAATTGAATCCTTCCCTCTCAGTGTAAACATCAGGGTGGTGAGAGAGAGTCTTAATCCAGATGACTCTACTGCACTTTTATCCCTTTAGTGGGGCCTTTAACCTTTCAGTGCTTCATGGCCCTGTTGTTTTGAAACGGTCTTTGCCCACAGAGAATCCCTCTGCTAAAGACACCTTTAAACAGAGATCCTGACAGATGAAGAGTGATTCTGCTGCAATTCAGGAATGGAAAATAGATTTTTCCAGTTCAGATGCTGTCAGTCACCGTGAATGTAGCAATTAGTTCCTTCCTAAAGAAGGGTAAAGCAAAAAAATATATACTGGTGTAATCTGCTTACAGGAGTGTAATATAGGTCAGGGACCAGTGTGTCCCGGGCCTGACCCTGACCCATCTTTGCACGAGCATCCATAGGCTCTGTCAGTGTGGCTGTTTATCAGGATTATCTGTGACCATCTCAAAACAAAACGGGATCAAACAGCTGCAGTAATTAATATAAACATAAAACATAAAATTACAGTTTCCAAACGCATAAAGCACAAGTTTAAAATACATCATCAGCACACACATATTGCACAGTCCTGACACAGACTATGCACCAGCTGGCAGGAAGGTCCTGGCAGCCCTGCGATGTTCACACTCAGCTTTTTCCTGGGAAAAAATTCAGATTCTGCTTGGTCATTTGTGCAGTCTGCTTTCCCTGTTGGAAGCCAGTTTGGCAATAAGGCAAGAAGCTCTCAGCCCCCAGGTCTGTGCTGCTGCTTGCTGGTGGGAGTGCTCTCAAAGAGGTGATGTTCTCATGCAGCAAAGTCAGTGTTAGATGATCCCACATGCAGCTTTCTTCCTGCAGAAACTGGGAATTTTAGCACTAAGTTTCAGAGAATAGTTCAAAGCATAGCTTCTCTAGTGACTTTGCATCAGGTAACTGTCAGAGGACAAATGTGTGACGGAATTGTGGGTTTGAAAACAATGTGTTTAGAAACAGTCAATATTATTCATTAATCACAGACCTTTCTGAGTTACACATTGAGCGACAAAAACCTGACAGTTAATTGTTTCTCAGAAAACCATATGTCAGTAAATGTATTTTTTGCTAGAAGAGATGTTTCTCCCTTGGGGCTCTATTTACTACTAAAATGTAGCTATAATGTAATGGTTGTGGAGGGTGATAGACGTACTCTAAAATACAGTATAATAATTAAGAATAGATTAAACCAGCCATTTTGCTCTGTTTCATTCAAAGGATTCAGAAAATAGGATGGGAGCATCTCAGATTTGGAGTAGGGGAGAGAAGCAGTGAAAAGTTGGTTCTCTGTATCTTCATATTAGAGGGCATTGATTTTGTTCAGTGGAGAAAAAATGAGAAAGGAAACTGTTGCAACAGCACCAAAAAAATCTTTGAACATGCCTTACTTGTGAACTATAAATTTTGGTGAGCTTTTCATTTTTTTTGTGTGTCTGATGATCTAAAGCTACATGTATCAGCCTAATTTTCATTACAGAAATAAGAAGGTGATTTTCCTATGTGCAAATAAACAATTTCCAACATATCCTGACCAGCACAAAGGAAGAACGGAGCACGGGGTCTTCAGACCTGTATCCTCTGCTTTGGAAACTGCTGTTCCTGGGTTATATCTCTTATTCCTCCACTATTATCACTGTTGGATCTTCTTACACGCTTTTAGCAGAGGAGAAAAGAAAGGATCTCAGAAGAGTGAATGTAAAATCCGGTCTCCATGAGAACAGGGGAGTATTTTGAAGGCCAGTATACACTTCTGGTTAACACAGCTCCTCTCTAAAGGAAATATTTTCTTGAGCACAGCGACATGGATTTAAATTTTACAAAGGAGAGGGCTTTTGTATAAAATCAGGTGGTTCTGGGCACCTGTCCATCTTTTAGTCTGGTGGTGGCTGGTGCATGGATAGAAGCCATCAAAGGTGAGGCTTTGCAAACTCAGAGGGAGTTTGCACAAGCCAGTTATGCCCCTGAGGATCAGAATTAGTTTTGCTGCTAAGATTTGCACAGAGGAGGTTGCTGAAATGTCACTGGCATATTTTTCAGGTTCTCAGAGATTATGGGTGCATACATTTTGGACTATGAGTATAGCAGAGTTTGTAAACTTGTGTGCAGCACTAGAACCTACTAAATAACACCAGTTCAAGCATATACCTTCTCAACTCAGGGGAGATTTTTGGAAGAGATCAGAGCGGAGAGAAACATTTCCAATGGTAAAAAATCCAGCATGTTCCAGGCTGGATCTCTTTGGCAGCCTCCTTCGTAGACTTAGTTTCTGTGTTAGCTCATTTTCTTCTGCCATGCAGTGGAGGGAGTTCCTGAACTTGCTCATGCCCACAGCTTGTGGCCTCAGTGACTGCTGAGCTGAGATCATCAGGGCTACAGGAAGCCTCTATTTCTGTCAAGACTTTCCTGGAATTTAGCAGCAGGAATGTAGCTCAGCAAGCTTTTTGGGGGTTGCATTTCTTTTTGCCTCTTTTTTTTCTTCTTCTTCCTTCTCTTCTAAAATAAATGTAATAGAAATAAGCATCACTCTGAGCTCCCGGAGGGGACACTTATGTGAATGTAAGTGTTGCTATAGCCCCTGTTTTTGCAAGTGCCTTTTTAACTAGTGCTTCAGTGACTCAGCTGGGAAATCCCAGCTCCTGCATAAACCAAATAACCAAACTTTCCAGTGGGGCCACAACAGACTGAGATGCTAGATGGAATGGGCACAGAGGGAAGCTAAAAGCAGATATCATCATTAAATTGCATATTTTCTGTGGTCAAACAAGCCCTAGCTCAGCAGAGCTTTTTCACCTCAAGACATTATTGTGACATAAATCATTGAATCAGGGATCACACAGTATTTTGGAAGAAAGTTTACTTATGTGATACATGCAGTTTTGTGCATTAATTTCTTCCCTGGAATAAGCCCTTGCGTTATGCCCAAACAGTTTGTCATATTTGTCCTTTTTTGCTATGAAAAACCACCTTGCCTTACTCTCTCTTGTGCAAAATAAAATATGGACTGTTTAGTTAAAAGATAAAGAACTACTTTATTATTTCAGCAGATGCTCTTTTTTTTTGCCCAGTCTCCCTCTGGAGTAAAACAACGTGGTATGAAATCAAATATCTGGAGGTTGGAAAGTCAGCTCTGATATTGAAAAACTGTAGCCCACAAGTCTACCAAACCCTCCAGGTGCCTCCTATGGGGGAAACCAGTTTTATGGTGTAATAACTGGAGACCATTTGTTAGAAGATGGGTTGATAATTTGCTCTGGGAGTGAGGAGTGTTGCTGGGGTTGCTCAGGAAAGTGTTTCAAGCCAATTACATCTCCCTTAATTTCAGTTTTGTTGTTTCATTTCTGTAATGAGTATCTTGGTCTTTAAGAAATTTCCTTCTGGTAATAGCTGGGCCTGCTGCCTGAGCCTTCCTTTCCTCAATAAGAGATTTAATTAAAGGGAAAAGCTGTCAGGAGGACCTAAATACAAATCACATAGTTATTTTTAAAATTTGACATAGTACTTCAGACTGCAGGTTTTTTTGTGTTTAGTTTTGTTTTTAAACCAACATTTCTGATAAAATGCTGCATGGCTGCAGTAGTTTGATCCTGCCCATGGTCATGTAACAGTCTGCACTCTTTCCTATTTCACCATTTGCCTGGTGCTGCTGCTGCCTCCCAGACTCCATTGCAGTATTATTATTCTTGATTTGCTCTGCAGTGATTCCTAGAGGCTCCAGCCAGGAATCTGCAACTGTGAGGCTGTGTTCAGTGTCCAGATGTATTGAGATGATCTCTGCATTACATATTCACAATCCAAAAAATCATAATGCAAATGATAAAAGACTGTGGAAACAGCTGCAGTGGTTCAGCCTGAGGTCCATGTAGTCCATCATTTTGGCTCCAGCTGGGGCCGTAAATAAGATGCCTGGCAAAGGGAAGGAAAAGAGCAAGATATTTGATATTCCCCCACTTCTTTCCCAGGTCTCCCAGCCACCAGCAATTAATGTTAAGCTCAAGAGATTTTCTTTCCCTTTTCTTTTCAAGGCCAAGTTGGATGGGGCATTGAGCAACTTGGTCCACTGGAAGGTGTTCCTGCCCATGGCAGGGGGGTGGGAACAAGATGATCTCTAATGTCCCTTCCAACCCAAACCAATCTGGGATTCTGCAGCCCCCAATGGGTCTGTCTTACAAATGCTTTTCTGTCTCCCCTTGAATCTCCTGAAAAAGCTTCTTGCCCCCACAGTGCTCTCCAGGGAGAGCTGCACAGCCTGTGGACTCTTGCCCCAGTTGCAAGCTTTCCTTGGTGTCTCCCCATGCTTGTGATGAGAGAAGCGAGCAGTGCCCAGTCCCCAGGTGATCTCAGGACATGTTGGAGACAGATGTCCACAACAGGCTGCAGCATCCCTCTCTTGGTGCTTGTGTAGCAACTGCTGCAGGCTTTGATCATCCTGGTTGTGTTTCTCAGAAGCTTTTCCAGTGTTTTTTTTCTTTTCATTTTAGAACATGAGAGTTTCAATCCCTGTTTTTGCTCTTCAGTCAAATTAATGTCAGTGTTATTCCGAATTTGGAAAGATTTTTGGGAAAAGACTTCATTAAGTTTCTCCAGTTCATATATTCTGCTACAAAAAAGGATTTGGTATTCAGCAACTGGCAATGTTCATTAACAGTTACATTTGTTTTTCTTTTTCTTTTTGTTTCTCTTTTTGTGTGTTCATTTGTTTTTGTTTTCAACTCATTTGTCTTCTTTCACACTTCTGAAGGTGTTCAAACCTGAACAGGGAAATAAATAGAATTAATTGAATAGCATTGGATGATATTTTGTTGTTTTTAAGGACTTCAGGTGCTCTTAACTCATTAAGTCAATACTTCTGTAACTCCTGCTGTATGTTGGGATAGATACCAGTGTGAAGTATAGCACTATTTTGATTTTTTTTTTGCCATATTCATCTTTATTAGTACCTCCAGTGGAAGCAGCTTTTGCCTTCTGTCTCTCTGCCCCTCCAGTGACTTGCAAAAGCAATACCTTTATTATTTTTCTTCTTTTTCCCATCATCTGTCTGTCTCCATTTGCTCAGACAAATAAGTGATAAAAGGGAATGATGATCTGTTTACCACCACAGGAAGAAAGATACATTATGAGACAAGAGAGACCTCTTGTTTACAGCAAGTTGGTTTTGGTAATTAGCCATTTGTAGAGGAAGATGAGCCTCTGCTTATAAAGTCAGCATGCCATAATTTAAGGGACTCTGAATGGAAATCTAACATTTGCCTCAATTGGAAATGTTAATTGTGTGCATTTAGAAATAAATAAATGGTTGTTTTTTTCTTTGCAGGAAGCAGACTGAACAAAGATCTGCGGCATTATCTCAACCAGAGGTTTCAGAAGGGGTCGCCAGATCACGATTTGCAGCAGACCATTCGAGATAACCTTTATCGCCATGCTGTGCCTTGTAAGTAACAAAACATTGACCTGGTGGACTACATGTGGTAGAACTTCATCTTTAATTATGGGGCAGCCTTCCTGTGGTGGTGTGCACGGCTGTGGGGGAGACTGTTTTCAGATTGGGCAGACTTCCATGTGTGACAGCAGATACGGTTGAAAGGAAAATGATTCATCTCTGAATTAGGCTTTTTTGATTACCTTTTTGGAGCAGTTGACGGTGTGATGCAAGCCTTGTGATGCCTACTGTGGAGAAAAACCCTAAAAAAAACCTGCCATGAAGTGATTGCTTGCCTTAGAAATAGTCTATGTTAACATCACGATGGTGAATGTTGCTTACTGGTTTAAAACCTATGAATAAAAAAGCGGCTTCTATTTTTATTTCCTGAGCAGGACTTTATTTCTGATGTTTGTTTAATGTGTAGAATTGAACAGCATTTTATGGCTGGGTGCCATTGTTGCAGGCATCTGCCACTGTTGGAAGGTCATCCTTGATTCATGTAAGAGATAAGCAACAAGAGTTAGCAAAGCTGAGAAAGAAATGCTCATTTTCACTCAAAAAACCAAACAAAAACAAACAAACAAAAAAGAACCCCCAAAACCAAACCAAACAAAAAAAACAACCAAAAAAAAAACCCAACCAAAAAAAGCCCGCAAAACCAGAAAAAAAACTAAGAAGTCTGGAGGATGGTAATCTTTAGAAGGTCAGAACCATTACTCAAAATGAGACTGTCCTTGGCATTTTGGGAAGACATACAAAGAGTGGAGAGTGATCCTACTTTGTTGCACCTCTCTTTGACATTCTCCAGGGGACACTTTTCTAAGCAAAAGGTTTTTTTGCTTAACTTGGCTGAGCTGTGGGAGTAATGGTATGCACTTTAGATCACGCTGGAATAAGAACTAATAAACATCTTAGTTATAGGATACTGAGATAAGCAGCAAAATAATTTGAAGTTCTCTGTCTCATTGTGAATCAGAGATTGTTTATCCTGGTAGACTTATATAAATATTGAATAATTATGTTGCAACTCAAAAATCTGTGTTTGCCAACAAATATCACATAGTGGTATACACAGTAATAGTCGTTTTCAGTCTAAGTGTTGCATGCGGGAGCGCTGCATAAGACCAGTTAGAACTGAGTGGTAACACTGACAAATGTTGATTCTTCAAATGGCAGATGCTGTTATAACACCACTGAGTTTATGCTCATTTTATCAGTGAAAAGCACGGAACAAATTATGTTTAAAGTACTGTGCATGGGCATAAAGAATAAATAGGGATTATTGTTTCCTATTGAACACTTCCATTTTCCATTTTGTCAACATGAAATATATTTATTTTTCAATCACCTAACTTGGCAGGCTGCAGATTTTTAAGGCATACTGCAAAAAGTGCCTTGCAGGAGAGCACGTGAAGTGTTAGGCTTGGGAGATGCAGTGTTGTGATACTAATGTCCTTCTGCCTATGTGTGCTATTTCATTTCCTAAAGCAGCAAATAAAGCAAATGAGTGTAAGTCATGGGGAAACATTTTACACGTTACCAAGGTTACATTTTGAAATGCTTTCCATTGATTCTTTTATCTGGTTTATTGAACTTGATGGTGAGCTAAGCTGCTTGGACTTGCTTTTGATTTAAAATAAAGAGCAGTGAAAGTAATTCCCGCCTTTTAGAAATAGCTGGGGGAGATGTGGGTTCTTGGTGTATTAATAAGAACATCAGAACTTATGTTTCACTTGTGAAACAAGTGGAAAATCCCAGAAGTGGTGTTGGTTATTGTGTGTTTCTGCACTTTCCAAATTGTTGGGCAGGTAGTATTTAATTTTTACTTCCTTTACTGTGGGACTGGTATTAATGGTAGCTTTTAAGAATGATGCTAATATTCATATGTGGCTTGGAATGAGACTGCTGCATGGTGTGTTGGGATGCTTTACAGGTCTGGAGATTAATCTGGCTGTATGCTCATATTTTTATTCCTTGGTACACGTGACCAGTAAATCCAGAGCCCTGGACCAATCTCTAGTGCTAATGGATTATGAACCCTTGTATTTTGAAAATGGAATTCCCTGCTGCTTATGTGGTAAACAGAAACAACAACACAAGGTCACTTGAACTGAGCACGCTTGGCCTGACAGCTGCTTTTTATCTCACTAATATGAGAGCAAAATGAAGTGATGATTACTAAATGCAAAATGGAAAAAGGTGCTGTTAATCAGTTCTTCCTCAGAAATTCTGGTGAGAATAGCACATGGTTCAGCCCTGACTGGTTTGGTACCAGTGGTGAGAAAACCCAGAGGGTTCCTGTTTCCCTCACAGCCCTGTGCCCATTGTGCGCTTGGCTCTGGAACTGAGTGAAGGCACAGTGACAGCTTTTGTAGAAGAGAGAGGTCAAGCAGAAAGTAGGAAAGATGCAGAAAGTTTGACTCAACCTTGTTATTTTGTCAGCGACACACTGCTTAAGCATCATTTAGATTTTTTCTTTAGGAAAGTTGCTTAAGAGTTTGATTTATTTTCTGGTGAGCCCTTGAGGATGAGTGAGATGATGTCAGCTCCCAGAGAGGCCATAGGAGCATTGCCTGTATGGGTGACACAGGATGGTTTGCTGAGAGATCAGAGGATTTGATCCTTAAATGTGGGAACTATCATAAAAAAATGAGACCTTGAAATGGACCCAAAGGTGAAGTATTGTTGAAACAAGTAGGTGAACCACACACTTATTTTTGCAAACTGAAGTCTTTCCCTGCTCCTCAGTGTCATCTGCCCCTCCAGCACACTTCCTCCGAGTCCTCATAACTTCACCTCCCAGCTCCCCACTGAGCTGGTTTTTTTCCTGCAATGTTCTGTAGTAAACAACAGCTGTGACAAGATTCCAGGTGGCCTCCAAGTTTGGTTGTCATGAGTTGCGAGTGCACTGCTGTTCCTGTCACACCAAACCCAAGGGTTTATTTACAGACCCAAGGCATTCCGCTCTGAGTTTACAAGTTGAGCAGTAGCATAAGCTAGGACCAAGGCAGAGTAAGGAAGAGAGGTAGGGCACCTATTTATATATTTGGATGGTGTATGAGTGGTTATAAAGCCATGCTACAATGGACAAGTCTTTGGAAGAGTTAGTGTAGTTCAGCCACTGGACTAGCTGTTACTTCTCATGAACCACCATTAGGTTGTTATTTCCTTGACTTTTTTTCTGAGGCTTTCATTTCATTGTAAACTTCATTGATCCTTTACTTTAGAATATTTCTGTCTTTTGCTTAAGAAAAATGAGGATTTTAAAACTTGAGCAAAGTTCTTGTCATAGATGTTCAGATTAATTACTTTTTTCATTCCTAGCATGTAGTTCCCATTCTCAAAACTAGACAAAATCCATCAATGCATCATCCAGATTAGTAATATATTGGTCCAATCTCTAGCTATCTCTTTTCCTTCTTTTGTTTTGAAGTACCACATTTTTCCTGTGTTTTGATGTGCCTAATGAAGATGACCAGAAATAATGCTCTGCTTTGGGGTAGTTAATTACTCCATTGAGCTTGGACTATACTGTGAGATGGCAGCAATTCCACAATTCTCCCCTCGCCATGCCTCTACCAGAAATGCTTTGACTGATGCAAAGACTTGGTCCACACCTTATTTCTAGAGCAGATTTCACTTATTCCAGCTCAATTTTGCCAGCCCAAACACTTGAGAGCAAGAGGGCAGGTTTATCAACTGTGTGAGGCACCTTGCTGGGGCACCCTCTGCCACATTTAAGTCCACCTGTGCTCACAGAAGATTTGGGGGAGGCTGAGAGTCAATGATGTAGTGTGTTCGACATTCTGGCTTTAGGTTTCAGAGAGTGTTTCTAGGAGCAGGAGTTCCCCAAACAGGATTGTTGTATGTGAAGATTCACCTAGTGGAGATCGTGATTAGCTGGAAGTTCATCTAAGAGTATATCCATTAAATAGGTGTTTCCAAACAGCCTTAGTTGCAATAGTGTTTATTTGGAAAGATATGTGATAGCAACTCACTTTAGGGTACTAATGCAGCAGTGTGTCCAAACCACTGTTCACAGAAGGCTGAATGGACAGGATAATCTTCCTCTTTTTGAAATGGTGGCAGAGGATATCTGTTTAACATAAACATGCAGTACTGGCCATTTGTCCTAGTTGCTTATACTCAACAACCTGGCAGCAGTTTTCTTTTCAAAGTGCATCAAGAGGAATCAGAAAGATTATACTTCCATAAAAGCTTATCTCAGCGTGTTGTTTGGTTTCGGGGTTTTTTTTCCATTTACTTGGTTCTCCACTTGTTTCAGTCCTGTGTGACATGTAAAGGCAGCTATGGTGGGTCTGGTGTCTGTACCTTTACTTGCCAAAGCAGTATGCCTGTGCAGACATGACTGAAATAACAGCTAACCTTATTTCAATCCTGTGCAATGCCTTTCCTTGCCAGGCTGCAGTCTTCAGAAGCAAAACTCTGGAAGGTGCAAGGTCTTTTTGATGGTAGATGAAAAGGCAACAGTGTAGTGGCTAGCCTAGAGTTAATTCAGACTAGATACTATACGGCATTCTTCTTTTTATTTTTCGCCTTTTCTTCACAAAATTGGCTTTTAAAATGTCAGGAGGTCATCATTCAACGGTCGATTCACTTCCCCAATACAAGTACACGTCCTGGGATTAATTGACTGGAGATCTGAATGTTAGAGATTTGCCACTTTCACTTCTGCTGTCTGCTCTCTCACCTTCCCAGAGTTTGATCTGTTTCTCTGTCCTCAATTACAGAACAGTAACTCCAGCTGTTGTGGTTGGTCTTATAGAGGAGCGTGGAACAAAATGGAAGAATTGGATAAAAATCAATAGCTGTAAGTGTTGAGTGATCTGTGAAGAGGCTCAGAACAAGCCAATGACACCCAGGCACCTGGCTGGCCTGAGCTCTCTCACATTTCTGTGGGAAATTTGAGAGTAAGTTTTTTATTCCAAGCGATCTCCTGGTGCAAAGGAAAAATCTCCTTTCTAGGCAAAACCACTAATATTGAACAACAAAACTTCACAGTCTGATAGGACGAATTTTAGTAAGTGATTGTAGACTGCACATTGAAGCTTATTATCTGCATTAAAGATTTTCATGGATAATTGAACCTTCCAAAGGGCAGCTTAGTTTCTCCAGGAGCTGAATAAGCTGTTCTGTGCATAACTACCATCATCTGCAGGTAATAGAGGACTAGAGAGACTAAATGGGCTGGGGTGTGATGAAACTCCTGTCAAATATGCAGACTTAGGTGATTTCCCAGGATAGTTTTTAAAGTCCTGTAGCTCTGGGTTCCCCCATAAGTATTTCTGAACTTCAGAAGGAACTGATAAAAGGGATATGCAAACCAGGTTACAGAAGGTTCTTTTCTTTAGAATAGTGAGCATAAAACTATATCAGTATACTGGGAAAAATTGCTGAAGTGAAGCATAAAGACCTTTTTGTTAAAAATGAATGTGTTTTTACATATGTGGCTATTTGAGTTACAATTTCAAAGTTATTTTTAGTTCCTAATTTTTATTAAGGATAAACAGAATCACTGACAGTGCACATTAGTTTTCTTCCCAGCCAATAAATCATCAGTTTATGTACACAAATGTTCCTGAATTCTCAAAAGCTTTCCAGACCTGCAGATGTATCCAAGTACCTTTTGTTGTAGTTCTCTTCCTAGAGCTGTAATTTCTGCTTTTGTAATGAGAAATAGTTGCTGGGTCCATGAAATATTCATTTGAAGGCCCACACTCATAAGGTGAGGAGCAGCAGACTCTTTTCTAACACATAAAAAATAATTAATTGTTTTACAAGATTTATGTTAGGGAAAAGTTTTAAATACTTTTTAAATAGTGGCGTTATCACTGGGTTGCAACATATGGATAGCAGCACTATGTAAAGATAATTTTTCTCAAGAATATTTGCTTGTGAGTTAATTTAACTTTGTATAATATGAGGTATATTTTCCATGCCAGATAGTGTATACACATGTAATTTTTCCTGTGTTTTCAGTGGGGACTGTATCCTGAGTACAACCACTGGCTTTAGAAAATCCTTATATCTGTGTTCCAGGGGGTGCCAAATTGCAGTAGTCTCCCCTGCAGTTTTCAAGGATATAATTCTTTCACTTATTAGTGAACCCGATGTGTTTTCATTTTTAAAAGAGAGAAAAATACCGTTTTGAGCAAAAGGGCCAGTATTTCTGTAGTTTAGTTCCTTTTTATAGACAATCATTTTTGTTTAATCTAGAAGACTTCAGGACCTTTTTTCCATCTGGTCTGTCCTTTCAGATCAATAGCACATTTACTGCCAGTGAAACTATTGTTTGGGGGTGGGTTTGTTTGTTTTGTTTTTTAATTTTGGAAATAAAAGCACTTATGATAGCAAATATTGCTCCATCTGCTTCCCCATTGTGAGGAACAGCTTTTTTTGTATTTCACTGTACACCCAGTTGGAATTGCATGAGGCACCAGAGAGCAGTACAAAGCAGAGGAGCTCAGCCTTACATGCTCTCCCATGCCCCTTGCCAAAGGAGATTTCGGTAAGAAGTGTGGGAAGAGATTACACAGTCAGTTTTCTTTGTTTTCTTTGTTAGTCCCCAGTGTACTTAATTTTGCAGGTTTTTCATCACAGTTACTTTCTACTACAGCAGAGCAGCTGTGAGTGGATATTTAGGTGTAGTGCAAACAATGTCTGTGCATACAGACATATGGTTTCCAAGGTGAGAGTCTCTTGGAGAGCAGAGAGTAAATCAGACCTGAGAGCAGGTACTGCTGTTTGAAGGTTGAAGGTGCGGAGATGAATTACCCCACATTATTTACTTCAAAACTGGCTCTGTCCTGCCACAGTTTTTCATATGATGTCCCAGGGTCCTGATAAGATCTTTTGTGATGGCTGCAGTGCCACAGCTTTTGATTTCTAGGCCGTTTGATTTCTTTTCAGCTATCACCATGCATCTGTTCAAGGGTTTCAGTGTATTGATTATGCTACAAAGCAAGAGAATGAGTGTTCCAAGCAAAAGGATTGTTCTAAAATGAGGTAAAATTAAATGTGTAGCTGTTCTTTAACCTGCTTTTTCACTCACATTTGCATTTGGGCTTCGTATTTGGTATTTCATTATTAACTCCCTCCAGAAAGCATCCGTCACTGTATAGGTATGTTTGTGCTTGGGTGTGTTGGTGGTTTCACTGTTACACAAGTCCTGTGCTTTCCATCAAAGATGTCACTCTTTTAAAAGGAACAACTGTAAATTGCATTTATGTGATATTCTTCTGGTCCAGTGTGATACCTGCAATACAGCATGGGCAAAAACAGTGGGGTTTTAGAGGAGGAGTTTCCTGTGTGATTCCCACTCACACATCCTGCTACCGTGACAGTCTCTGAGCCCAGGGGGGCAGTGGCAGATGCCAGCTCCTGATGGTTTTGATGGGGATGCAGAGTTGTCACATTTCATCTTCAAACAGTTATCCTTTTTTTAACATTACATGCTTCCTCACATAAAGTGTGCCGTATTTGTCCTCTAAATCCTTTTTGCCTTTATTTCAGCAGAGAGGTGATTAGCTGTGTAATCATTTATAAAGCTGTTTAGATTCTGCTAGGTGGTTTTGTTTGGGGAGAGTCATATCCAGTACCTTTATTGGGAATAACTCTGTAAATTCATCTTCATTGATTTCCTTCCTCCCCACAAGTGAATAAGAGGGTAGAAAAAATAGAACAAATATTTTTAGTTCTGCCCCTATTGAAGGAAAAATAGATTTTTCTGATTAGTCTTAACAGTCTAGATGTATCCTTTTTTTATTATCTTCCCTTGAATAATTAGAGCTTCGAGTTATGAAGTCAAGATTCCTGGGTCATTGCCAGAACAGATTTATTTAAGGGGGACACTAGTTCTCTGAATTCCTTTTAAAGGGCTTTGTAATGTCCCAGACTGCTCTTAATTAGTGATTTAAGAGAGAATACATCTGTTTGACTGAAGATTGTGAAAATGTTTATTTAAATGGAAATGTTTAATAAATGGCTCTTTGAAAGGCTAATGTATCTTCAAAATGAGATGTGTATCACAGTAATCAGGTGGATAATGATCTGGCAATTCTTCTTGTATGGTCTTTTCCAAGCGGAATATGGAGAAAAACCTCATCAAAGACCTTTGGAAGTATCATCTGCTATTGAATTATATTTCATACTTCATCATTCATTCACAACCTGCACTTCTTCACTGAACTTCAGGTTTAACACTTCATTTACCAGGGGAAAAACCAGTAAACAAAAGCTGATGTTGGTGAAAGGCCTATGAAAAACCTTTTTAGAGACATTGATGATACTTTGTTTTTTATCTTAGACCATCATGGAAACTCAAGTACCAAAATTTAAAGCTTTTAAATGGGACATTTTTCATATGCTAAAAATGTGCAGGTGATCTTTGCTGTATTAGGGATTTGAACTGGCAGACCTCAGAACTGAGGGCCTGGAGCACATGCTGAGGGAAGGAGGAACTCCTTAAGTGAACATTAAGAAGCTGCTGCTTTTAGCGAACTCTTCCTTGAACAAATGAGGAGATGGCTATTAATAAACACAGCATTACCATCTCCTACTGTTCGTAGTTTCATCAAAACCTTGCAACTGGGTATTCTGACTCTTTTCATTTAAGTGTTGATTTATGAGCCCTTACTACCATCTTTGTTCGTGTTTTTCTAGGGTGTAGGTTTTTTTGTGTTGTCTTTTGTTCAGAGGGGGATAACACAGGAGAGCTGAAAATGTGCTTGAATAGTGAGGTTATTTGCAATTCTCCTAAATCCAGATCTGGAAGGTTTTAAGGAGAGCAGTAGGTGTTGCAAGATGTGAAAGAGAGTCATGGAAAACCCAGCAGCATACTACATGGCAGTGCAGAAGTAGGAAGGCTGGACTCAACAGTGGGGCAGAGCTGGACACAGTTCTTCGAGGAATGTGAACATCCCATCATGTTCATAAATACCTTACCCATGTTTGCATTTCCATCATTTTAAAGATGTAGATTGCTATCTCACTTTGCAATCCTCTGCAAAATGCCCAATGTTTTCTGGAAGGAAAAAGCTGATGAGATGCGATAGTGCTGCTCCTGTGTAACTAACCACACTGGAGAATCACACTGACAGACATTCTGTAAATTGCCCATATTATAGAACATTGATGATACCATTAAAGTGGTAAATTTAATATTACAGTTCTATTAGATTTCTCCCTCATTAACTCTGATCTGATAAACAACCTCCGGCATATTTTGAAGGTAATAATCACCTTACAATCACTACTGCTCCTCTCTATCTGGCATTTCAAGCTCCTACAGATTACAGCTCTTCTGTCATCTAATCTGTACTTACTCCTTTATTTCTTCTTTGAATTTGTGCTTACAGGCAGACAACCCTTTTCTAGAGGGCCCTGGGCATGCAATTAACACTTCATAGCCAGAATAAAGTAATCCTAAATTCCATTCCTCAGATTTTGGACAAAATGGGTCTGAGTGAATAAAATTAACCCAGTGTTCAGGCAAGCAGGATGCAGCCCTGCAGAGGTGTTTTAGGACTCAGCACTTTCTAAGGGTCGGTACTGGCGAATGTTGGCAGCAGTGGGTTGTGGACTTTTGCAAACAGGTATCAGAGCAACATCTGCAAACTCTTACTGGAAATGTAGGTGGTGAAAAGGGGACCATGTGGGTACTGGGCACAGCCCTCACAGGCACAGCAGCCCTGCTGTAGCATGCAGGAAGATGGAAATGTTGAATTTGTCAGCCATGTCTGTCTAGTGGAGACAACTTCCACTCCTAAACATTAATCCTCAAGCAACAAACCCACAGTTTAACCAAGTAACCTTAGCTCTCGACTGGCAGGAGGCTTCACTTGCCAAGGAGGTATCACTTGCCTCTTGTTTTCCTCAGTGAGTCATGGTTTAATTAGAGTGCTGTCTTGAGGAGAAGGTGGTTGTTACACATCACCTATCACAATGTAAAAGTGGAAAGTGATGCTGAAATGCTGACCCTTAATCTGAAGTGCACCATCTGTGTTTTATTTCCACATCTTGCTGAGTTTACAGTTATTTGAATTCACAGTTTGTTCTCCATTTGCTGTTCCCACATGGTAAGTGAATTGGATCCAAAATGTACTGATGAAAGAATGAGAAGTCTGTTGTAGAAGTTTGTTCCTACCTACAAGAGTGCTCTATCTCACACTTTTTCCACCCTGTGAGTTAAATCCCAGCTGTAAAATCTTGTCTCAAGATGGCCTTCTTTCATGGTGGGAAGTTGGGGTTACTGTAAGGACAAAGCCTCCTCTCCCCGTCCTGAAGTGATTTATGATTTGCTTATGACTTTCAGCTCCAGAAAAGGTAGAGAGTTCTTACATCTGACAAAGTATTTGCTTTGCTGTTCCTGTAAATTTCTGTGGATGCTTATCTGGTAATAAGCTCTTGGTGTTTGGAGCACCACTCTTATTTAATACTTCTTCTCCATTCATATGAGCCAAAGTGTTTGATGCTAAATTAAGACTGACTATAATATAATGATGAGAGCTGTAATTACAACTGTAATAGTTTTTCATGGTGTAACTTTGAGCTACTCTGATTTTAGAATGGGGAAACAGCTCAAAAACAGGTTGAATTTCATTTATTCTCCCTTCTTTTTATTTTTTTATACTGAGAGCAACCATTTTCTTAAGACATAACTAACTGTAAAAAAAGATACAAAATTTAAACATGTCGTATTTCAAAAGCAAGCCATCAAAATGCTGAAGGCTGTATAAACTTAAATACCTTCTTTGGCTTTTGCTCTAGACCACACAAGCTCTGAGAAATTGATTACTTTGGTGCTGGAAGGGGTTTTCATGATACAGAAACAGAGGTTTGCATTGAATTTCTTTCTTTATGTGTGGGACTTTTTTTGGAAAGAAAAAAAGCCTTTAAACCCCAGATTAAAAATAAGTAATTTCATTGTTTCCTTTTCCCCCCTCTTCTAAATCTTATGAAAGAGTTTCCATAAATGATTGGGGAGCTGCATCTCTGAATAAATCTAAAGTAAAATGCTCCATTTCTTTTTTTAATAAAGAGGCTTTTTTCTGGAATGCTCCATGTAGGTACTACCTCATTGAAGTTTCATCTGGTTGAGAGAGTTTCAGTGTGGCTCATGCAGATTTTTTTATTTTGTGGACATGAAGAGGCGGGGCAAGGAATTTGGAGTAATTTATTTTTGTATTGCAGTCTTCAAATTTACTATATGCAGTATTCTAAACCCAACATTATCAAAGGCTTTGGAGTTCCCATGGCAGCTGTGAGTTGACCAGACATATACCCAAAAAATTGTCTATGGCTCAAAGAGGCCAGTGCTGAAAGATCGGGAAGGCAATCTCGAGCAAAGAATTTTTGGCTTTTCTTTTTAAACAAGAGACATATAAGGGGCCAGCATCTTGGCCTAGCTGGTGTTTTCATGAAAATACTGATGTCCCATAAATTTAAGACTGTTTATAAGCAGGCCAATCTCCTGTTAGCATGTGGCCATGTCTCTTATAAAGGTAATGCAAAGGTTGCTGGCTCTCAGTGGTGTTTTGCCTCCACCTAGTTCAAGCAGCTTTGAGGACTGGGTACGTCAGCAAGAGCAGTTTCTGTTTTTGCTGCTGGGTTTGGTGGTGAGAGAGGATGATGTTTTCCCTTGCCTGGCTCTTTCACACATGTGCTGTGAACTTGTGAGCTGTGTCCTGTGCCCACAGCTGTACAGAGCTGCTTTGCCAGCAATGGCTCTCAGCTGGTATGGGTCAAAATTCTGCTTGTTCCAGGAGCAGAACTGGTGCTGAACCCACGGGGCCATGGGAACAGTGGCAGGAGTGGCCTTACACCACCCTGCGCCCACCCTACCAGTACTTCCCATGCCATCCTCAGGATTCCCATGTCCCTGCTTGTCTCAGTGTAGCTGCATCAGCCCCAGCAAAGCAGCCCTGAAGCTGCAAGGGAGCAGGTTTCCTTGCAAGGCTGGAGTCCCCTGGGATTTTGGAGCTGCATCTAAGCAATCGTGTCCTGTGAGATATGTGGAAAGCGTCCATGATGTATCTTTTAAAAAGATACAGGCACGTGTTGGCTGTAAAAGAAAGAGGGAGAAGAAAAATCATTGTTGCTACTGTCACTGAAATTCCCTGCAGACTTAAAAGGAAAATGAAAGTTGGTGCTTTAAGAGAAACTCGAAGCCCTTGGGACAAGCACAGCAGAAAACAGGAAGATGCTCTGTATTCTGTCCGATTGCTTGCAAAAATGAGTGCTGTGTCTCCTACGGAGAGAGAGAGAGAGCCAGAAACACATATTCACATCGTTCCCCCATGCTTGAGCCTTGCTAACTAGGACAATACCATTTTGCACTTCCTTGGGCATATTCTCAAACAGCACCTCCGTGCAGGTGATAGAGAAAAACAAAAGGGTGAGGGAGAAAGAAGGGGGGGGGGGGGGAATCTTCCTTGTGGTGTTTCAGATCTCCAGCATACACAGGTGCTTTTTAATCCCTCTGGCCTACATATTCCACAGCCCCTAGGAATAGAGGAGTCGTGATGTAATGCTCTTTTCCTCACACTCCCAGCTTAAATACAGATGGAAATTGTTGTCATGTGTTAGAAATGTCACCAATAATATAAAAGGCAGGCTTCTGCATTCTCCCTTTTGCACTGTCAGCTGCTGCTGCCAGCTTATTCTTCCCTCTCAAACCTATTGTCATGTGGCAGAAACCCTGATGTAAGTAAGCCCTGTCCTCCCCCTGCTTATGATCCCTGCATTTTTTATTCCCCTGTGCTGCAGTGCTGAGGATCATTACATACCACGACTTAAAGACAAGACCTCACAAAGGAAGGATTAATCTTGTATTTGTGCTTGAATTTCGAAGGACTCAGGCAAGTGAGAATGTTCTGTTGTATTCTGTCTTCCCCCGCTCCCCCCCCCTCCCCCGTTCCTAGATGCTAACGTAAGGAATGAAAAGCAGCAAATGTGCTAAGCTGGGTGTGTGTTCAGTGAGCGAACGCCGCGGTCCCTCAGCCGCAGGTTGGGATGCGAGGGGAGGCTGTGGGGCTGGGAAGGGAGCTGCGGAGCGGGGCTGGCAGCCCGAGCCCAGCCTGGGAGGACAGATGGCTAGTGCTGCTTTTTAATTCATCAAGCAGGCTTTACGTGAGGCCCGTTGGCGAACGGGTGTGCTGCGAAAAGCGGGGTCAATGGGCACGAATAGGCTGAGATCACGACCAGATGCCTGCCGAACAATGGGGCTTTTGAAAGAAATGCGGGAGGAAGCGTGGCGCTGGCTTTGTACTGCCTCCGCATTGCAGGTTGGAATGGGGCAGCTCCTATTTAATGAAGTGCATTCCTAAACGTGGTCGTCAGCCCAGGCTGAGAGACAAGGGGACATGCCAGAAGGGGGCTTGTGGGGCCGGCGCTGGGGGGGGAGCGATCCACTGACGGATCGCCCTGAACAATGCGGTCTTAGTGCTGGATGGGAAAAACCATCAATACATCCCTGTGCATATTAATGCGATACAGCAGGTGTTGCTAAATGTCTGTCCCCGCATTGTTCTCCCGCTGCTCAACCGGGGAGGGGGCAGGAAGGAGACCCCGCGAAGGGTGCGCTCATCCCGGCTGGAAATGCAGCGGCTCAGGGACGGCCGCGCACGCCGGAGGGAAAGCGGGAGGCGAGAACCGGCGCTTCCTCCCCGGGGTCACTGCCTGGACGAGGTGCAGGGTAGCCGTGCCCTGTGCTGGCCCTGGCAAGCAAGGGGGAGACAGGTTCAGAGAGGCTGGTCACAGCTTAAAGGCAAAGCAGGGCCAGAGGGGTCCTTTTTTCTGCAAATATTCCCCCAAACTAAGCAGGTGTGAGGGTTGGGAAATGAATCTCCGGAGAGCAGTCTGGGTCACCAAGGCGAAAGGCAAGGAGAGGGGAGGCAGGAATGGTGTCTCAGTTGGAATTCAGCAGTGAAAGAGTTAAAAAGGGGCATATTTTTTTTTCAGCTTCTCCAGAAATATATCTATTGGGAATGAGTTGGGAAAGCTGTGCAAATCGCAATAAACAAGGTGTACAACATGTATAAAACCAAACAAAACATCTATGTCTGCTTATGTGTGTATCCTGCTGGACTGGCTGGATGTACCTTTCCTTTAACATAGTTTTCTATCTAGCAGAAGTAACATCCCTAAACACTTACAGCCATGTTTGCCAGTGTAATTCTTGAAAGGTTGGGGAGGAGGAGAGTGTACACATTCAGTCATTATTATATGTATTTCTTAATAAAAAGACACCCATTTAATTGCTGTCATTGTGTTGTCTGCTCCCCTTGTGATTTGTGACATGCAGTACTGTATTTGTTAGCAGAAAGAAAGGGGTCTTTGTTCCTTATTCATATTATGGCACATTGCACCTCTCAGTGAAAACGGAATATTTGCCTTTAGAGCTAATTTAACTGGTGATCGATCTGTGCCCACTGTAACACTGGGAAGGGTTTGCCTTTTTTTTGCTAGGAGTTTCAGAGGAATTTGCAAGCAAGGCTTGAATTATTTTACTTATTTATTTTTACATATCAGTGGGTTAATGGTGATGAAGAGTGATCAGCCTGATTTGCCCACAGGACAGGTAAAGCATGACCAGTGGCTGCAATAACTTCACATATTGCAGCTGCCTTTCTATGTATCCCTTTTCTGTGGATGAATGGCCAAGTTGACCATGAACTATGGTTTAGTCATTGGGCACCTTTGATCATTTGCTGCTGTGTAAATTGCCGAAAAGAGTGTAGAAAAATAAACTAAGAGTGTGTAATATGGACAAGCTCATGTGTGTGCTCAAAGGTTGGCCAAGGCTGCAGATGAATAAAGGCTGTTAGTGACTGGCCAGCTGTGAGAGTGACTATTTGGGGGTGCCAGTGGCAGTTGGAGAGCACTGTCCAGGCACTGGTGGGGTGTGCTGGGTTAGGTTCTGTATCGTGTAACAGCAGCAGCATTATCACTTGTGATCTATTTGCTGTCCTTGCCGTGCTCTGGCTACTTGGGTATCAGTCTGTATGCCTGTGAATGGGAATGGTTTATAAGTGTAGCAGCTGGAATTGGCAGCCAAAAAAGATTTAAGGCAGTGCTTGCACAGACAGTTCATAAGACCTAGCAAACCTACATAGGATGAAGGTATGGAGCTTATTTTTAAATTGAACTACTAGGTTCAGCAGCTTCAGCTTTATGTTGTTAATTATGCTTATTTTCTGCTCTGCTGTGCCCAAGGAAAAATGAGCAAAAGATGCAAAGTCTGGCTTGTCCTGGGAGACTGCAGTCTGTGTGAAGGGCTCCTCTGTTAGAAGGGCTGGCTCAGCAAAGGGCTGGGCTGTGAACCTGTTGCTTGCTTGTTGTTGTGTGGGTCTTCTTGCAATGTGGCAAATCATATCAAGGAGTAACTTTGGTCTGGAGAGAGCGAGGAAGAGCTCGGTGGTGCAGAAGCACAAGGGAATGTTTTCTCCTTTGCCAGTTTGTTTCCACTCATCCTTGTCTACTGCTAAGTCCTGTCAGATGGAAGCAATGATGGATCCATGTCGATCCAAGAATGATGTTTCACTTCCTTCAGGGAAACTGCTGTAGTGTTTGTGAGAAGGAGCACAGGCAGCTGTTCCAGGAGCATTTCAGCTCCCCACTGTTGAAGTGTTGCAGAGCCAGGTTTTGCCATAACAGCAATAACCCTTTTCCAGTTGAATGTCTTTTTTTTTTTTTTTTTTTAAATACACTCTTCTAATGCAGGTAATCCAACCTGCAATATGAAACTTAGAGTATCCCTTTTGTCCTTATTGACAACCCCTAGCACAGGTAAGGCTGTCATAGCAGAAAATGTTGCATAAAGGAAAAAAGCAACAATGAAGCTATTAATTCAGAAGCAGAAGCTGATTGAATGGTGTTGGGTTCCTGACTCTGCATCTGACAGAAACATCACCTACCCTAAGTTTCAGTTGTTTAAAGGTTCCTGTGCTGCAGAGAAGGCTCTTGCCTGTGCTTTGGAGCCTGTGTACAGACACCTTTCTGCCAGCTTTCCATCCTTTCCAGTGCACCAAGTCTTTACATGGTTGCACAAGAAATGCTTCTGAAATCAATGCACATCAAGTCACTTTGGCCAAAAGGTGATGGGTGCTGTGGTATTCAATAAAACTTACTCAAAATATGGTGCTATTTTCAGTCAAATTGTGCTAAATCTTGTCCTGAAATCCTCTGAATGTTTTGCTCTTGAATATTCCGGTAAGCATGATGACTGGTTTGCTGCGTTAATCCTATATGGTCTTTCTGTCTGCAGATAATCCTGAGCTGTTGTTGCTGTTCTGAACACATGACTAAGATTCTGTCCCTCCTCCTCTTGACCATATACGGTAGAATTCCAGATGACTGCTAGAAAATAACAGATCAAATATCCTACTATTCGTTTTTCTCATCCTTTAGTATGAGAGTTGACTTTCTTCTACTTGAAAAACAAAACCTGGAGAAGTAGGAAAAATATTCTTGGTCTATTGAGCTCTGTCTGGAGGCATGTAATGGCTCAGACTGTGCAGGATGTCTTCAGGAATCTCAGCTGTAGACAAATGTGAAAGCAAAGACATGCTCAAAGCAAGTTTCCAAATTTACATAGATTGGACAGAATTTCTATTGCAATTTCACATTAATTAGAGATGAAGCTGGCAGTGACGGCTATAGTAAATATTGTTCCCCTAAAATAAAATTACTGGATTTTCCTATTTTTATCCTAGTGATTTTTTTATTTTTTATTGCTGGACCTGTGGAAGATGGTTTGGCAAAATCTATCCCTTTCTGGTGGAAAAAAAAAACCCTTTTCCTTTGGGATAGTTAGTGTTGCCACAAAATTACTACTTGAGCATGTTTCAGATTTAGTAGACAAGCTTATGGTAGGAAGGGTGATAGTTTAACCTTGGGTTGATTCTCCCCACCCCCACTGATTTTACCCATGAACAGATACTGTATCTCCTTATACCAAGATTAGCATATTTGCATAAATATGTTAATATCCATATGGCCTATACTGACATGGTTGCATGGGATGTATATCGTGTCTTGTGTGTGTAATACAAATGCTTACACTTGCTTTTAGCTACAAACATAAAAATCTCATGAACTGGAGAGTCCATGATAACTAAAGTCAAACTTTTTCTTAAAAACTATGTCATATTTAGTTGATATAAAATATCATGAACACCCACTCTTTTCCTTGGAAGAGATGGAATTTTTTTTTCCTTCTAAATAGACTTTCAAAGGATTCATTAAGAAAATGAAATCCAAGAAGAAAAATAGTTGACCCAGCAGTTTGAGGCCAATGAGGCAATTACCCAATAAATTTGTGTCAAGTCAGCCCTAAGTGAGCTCTGCCTAAATGACTTTGTAATATATATTTTCTGAAAATGTTCCATATTGAAATAGGGAAAAAAACCCTCCTAGATGAATAATGTCATTCTGTCAGCAATTGGAATATGGCTGTGCATATCACTCACTGTATAGAAAAATAGCTTGTTGCTTTGCCTACCTAAAGAGAGGTGGTGTTCCACCTGGGATTTGCAGTGTTACCACCTTCTTTGTTTGCCTGAGGAAACACTCAATCCATTGCAGATTGGATATTTTAGTTTGTGGGGGATTTTTTTATGTGTCTTGTTTTCATTAGGGTACAACACTACCTGTTAATGCACATGAAGATGAGAGTGAGGCACACAAAAAGTAAAAGCTCTGAAAGAACTCTGTAACTGAGATAGTGATGTAATGGGGAAAAAAATAAATTTGCTCCTTTTTTCCCCCTATGTTTGCATCTTCTTTGGGTGAAGGCTTTCTAGAAGTCTTTGGTAGGTTTATTGCTCACATTGAGAACTCTCTGGTATTGATTTTTTACATTAATTTAAATGAATGGGGAGCAGCTAAATAATAGTCATGTAGAAGGTGCTGTTGGAAACGCAGTTCTGTCAGCACTGCCTGGTGATGAGCAGTGTGTCATTGCTGTGATGGCATGCTGACAATTCAGCACCAGAATGCAAGCCCCTGGTAAAAGTTGGGACCTGACTGGGGGGAAAAAACCTTCCTGTGTTTCTTGCAGGGACCACAGCAAGAGCCTGAGGCTTGATACATTCCCTGAGGCTTAGACTGAGGGATCCAAGTTCTTTTCAGTAGCAGAAGCTGGGAATGGGCTGTAGCAGAGTATGCAGTGCTGGTTAAAGATGTGTATTGAATGTAGTTTAGTGGACAAGCGTCCTGGTGTTGACAAGGCAATATTTTAATGTGTGATAATCTGTCATCCTAAACTCTTAAGGGAAATCAAAGGTTTACTACATTTAGATGCATGAGTTAAAACTGTCCTTTGCCTTTTGTACTTCAAGACTTGAATTTATTTCTTTTTTTCCTGGTGAAGATAAAGTCAACTCATTTTGAGTCCTAATCAGGAAGTGATTCATAGTCTGTGCTCATTAAATCCTTCCCTTCACTCCTGGGACTGTCAGGGAGGATGTCACACATTACCTGCTGATGAGATGATGTTTTGTGAAGGAGACAAATGTCCCAGAAAGTATTCTCACAGTGACAAACCACTGGGAAGCCGGAAAGGGTTTAGAAAGCCACAGTGAGACTGGAATATGAGTACTTGAGCTAGTTTTATCATCAGTCTGTTAAGCAGCTGCTTACTCGTTAGAAAGAACCATCTTTAGTTGCATGCGATTTGGGGGACATGAAGGTTGAGCCCTGCTGTTCTCATTATTTGAAGTTTCAGATTTTCTTTAGGTTATTAGGGTACAGCACAGAGCATTTAATTCCCCTTATCAGGTCCTTTGGTTATCATTTGATTGGGTGGACCCTTTTCAATTTTTTTCCATTTTCCTCTTTCTCATACTTCATGGATTCTATTGTTTTATTAGTTCAGTGGCCTTTCTGGGTCATTGCAGTCTAAGTATTCTGACTTTTATAAAGGTCTTGGTGACTAAATATTAGTGACCTCTATTCATCTTCCTTTTGCTTCTCCAAGGCAGAGCAGTTTGATTTTGAGCTGCTCTGTGTTACGGTATCAGCGAGTTCATCGCGTGGGGAATCAAACCCCATTTCTTCTCCACAGATGAAGATGTCCATTCAGTACATTGAGCTGCAGAGTTTATACTTCAGTGTTTGGATAACAGGATCCCTGGAAAAGAGATGGAGAGAAACTAGCCTGTGGAGCTTCTCCAGCCTAACTAAAATAATGTACCATTACACAGTTGAAAGAATATTGCTGGATTCGTGGCAGTTCTAGGAAAGTCTAACAAGCTGAGCATGATTGACTTGAATTTCCAAATTATATAAGAGGAAATGGAAAAGTTAACATTTGCTGCACTAGGGAGCTTGTTATACTAACAGAAGTCTTTTTGGAAAATTCAGCTTTGTGTTGGTAGGCTTGTATTTTGAGGCATTCCTTCTAGGGTACCATCTATGAGGCATTTTCCTAGCTCAGACTCTGCCTGAGGGATGAAAAGACATGTCCCTGTGGAGAGTTTGGGGTTCCAAGGTTAGGAATGGATGCTGCCAGAATCCGAAGATTTTACACACCATATTTTGCCATTATCTGGGCAAGTCTTGTCAAATAGATGTGTAACATAGGAGCTTTCCTCTTGCTCAGTCTTGCTTTCTCCTTCTGATAACCCTCTGCCTCATTTGTTACTCTCTGCTGCTCCCTAAGTGAAGTGGGAAATGGGTTTTATAAGGGAAATAAGAAGGTCTGACTTCAGGATGAAAGAGTTCTTGAGAAATAGCTACAGGAACAAAGAGAAACAAAAACTGTCTGAGCAACCTGAACTGCGGGCTTTGGTAGCTTAGAAGTGCTGTATTTGGGAGATTATATTTTAGCAGGCTTTTTTTTTTTTTTTTTAACTGGTGTAGTGTTTTTTAAAAGGCAGGGGGGAGCAAAGGAACACCCTGAAATTCCAAAGTTCTACCTTCCTTCCCAAGCCCTGCCTTGAAGCTCTTAAGGAGGGTCAGAGTACAACTGTGGAAGATTTTAGCTGTAGTATTTAAAGTTTGAGAAATGGAAATGAGAGTCTCTGAAAGCAGAAGCTGATAATGGAGTGTGTGAAATGGCTTTTCAGGTGTTGCTGCTGGCTGTATCTGATACATACCAAGCTTACACTTTTAAGCAAGGGGAGATTTGAATGATGCCCAAAAGTTGCTTTCATACGTAGAACTCTTTGCATCTCTAGCTGCAAATGGCCCACTGGCACCCTGAGGAGTGCTTTAAATTGAAGGACCTTTCTCTAATAAAAGGTCTGCTTCACTGCAAAAGAGATACTAGGGCTGGGCTATAGCATCTTAAAGGGCAAACTGATAAATGAGATATTATTATCTCAATATGTTCTTTTAGTGAAATATTTAAAAGTGGCTCACTCCTGGTGAATTACCTGCTGACCTGATCCTCTAGCAGCCTTATTAAATAGTTGCCTGTTGTAACATCCTTTGTAAAGTTAAAGTATGTCCCACTCCACTAAGCACTATTTCAGATATCCCCATTATAACAAAAAATCTTTATATAGTAATAGTGCAAACCCATGGCTCTCGTGGGTGCTTTCATAATGAGGTTTTATGGTGGCTGTTCTCAGATCCCTTTTTCTCCTTTTGCCAGTGTATCAAATTTACTCAATTCCTCTCCATATTCATAGAGCTTAACAAATTTGCTCTTCGAACTCCTCCCGTGTTCCAAACATCAACACTTCTGATACAGAATGGGTTTATCAAAACCAACAGTGGAAGAAAATAAGGGTATCTTTACACAGCAAAGTACTTCGGCTGGAATGGCTTAATGAGCCACTGGAGCCATGTCTGTACTCCTCGCCCTGAGTGAAAACAAAATGAAAGGAGTTAGTTTAAAATCTTAAAACTTTTGCTATTTAAAAGCTTGATTTCTGCTTGAGTACTGGGGTGCTCTGTTGCTGTTGCATGGCAAGTAGTAACTTGATTTGTTCTGGTCATCTGTCTATAACATATTTTTAAATATTTCTGTTTGCCATATGGTGGTCAGCAGCTGCCCTTGCTGGTGCTGCTTGAGGTTTGTAGTACTGTTACAGCAACAAAACTGACTTGGCTGTGACCAGCACCTGAACAAACAATTGCACTTGTGCCTTGTGCTTTGGAACTATTCCTTGGATATTCTTGGGTGGAGTGGAAGAAATCTTAAACTCCTTTGATGTCTTTCCTGGCCTCATATCTAATTACGTATTTTTTCATAGTTTTCCCTCAGGAGTTCCTTATTTTAAATGCATTTTACAAATACACATTCAAATAAGCCTGACACTATTAATTTTTGTAGCCTAGTTATTTTGTATTGCTGACCATCCCCTTGATACTTGAACTTCTTCCTACAGACAGTATTCACTGTACTTCAAGAACTTGTGGTCTCTCCTCACTGAAATAGAAAGTGTGGTTGGGTTAAAACCTTCTGCTTTTTCTCCCTTGACTCATGTGCCTTGTCCCAGTTTGACTTCGTTTGATTTTATTTGGATGCATCCAGGCAATAAGAAGCAGAGGTGCTCAGAGACTGCCAGTTTTGGTTCCGTGATTTGTAGCAGTCAGGTTTGCCAAACCCCATCTTTGTGCAGAGAGTGGTGGGAGCTAACGGTCTGGTCCACAGCTGAGCAATGGGCCAGTAGGTATTGGTCTAAGCTGGTGGATCCCTGTGTATTCCCTGGGAGCCTTCTGTCTTTGACACTGGCCACCTTCATCTCTGCATGCTACAGGCTCATCTATCTGGAAAAAAAAAAAAAAAAGTGGGGATTAAGAAAATGGCCTGTCCTAGGTTACCCCAAGATCTGTTACCAGGAGCATGTTATGGCTGGTGCTATGATTGACCGTCTGCATATCCTTCCACAGTTTATCTCAAACGAGACAATTGTTTTTGCCCTTGTAGGAGCTATTTTGTTAGGTGTTGGCTGCATTTCGAGAAAGAGGGTAAAAAAAATTTTTAAAAAAATATTACATGAAGCAACAGCAAGGAATAATCCCGGTTTCTGGAAAAATGCTGCAAGAGCTGGTGTGGATGCTCCTTTGGTCTCTGCTCCTGTTTGACACAGCTACAGACTGCCCAAACTATGTGCAGCAGCAGGACTAAAACGTTTCCTGTATTCAAAGCTTCTCTAGCTTAAAGTTTTATTAAAAAAGATCTGTTGAGCTCTGCTTGCAAGCCCATACATCCCACACTGCGCTGGCTGTGAGGTCCGATACCATCTCAGTAATTAAGTGCCAGCATCCTACAGCACAGTGGGTTTAAAAGGCTGTCAGCAGCTTAAATGCCACCTGATATTAAATTGATCAGTCTAACTTTTCAACATTCTGCAGCTGACCCCCAGTAACAATGACCATGGCAAGTTATTTGTAGATGGTGCCTGCTGCACCCTCACTGCTTGGCTGCTTTAATTGCTGATCTCTAATCTTCCTGAAAAAGGTGGGAGTGCAGGAGAAGAAAGGCAGCACTACACTTACAGCAGGTTTTTTGCCCAGCAGTCCATTCTCAGGGAGACTTTTTGAGTTAACAGTGCAGTTCTGGACCCCCAGGACAGTCGTGTCCCTGTGCAGTGGGCAAGTGCGCAGGTCAGTGCACAGAACCTTCACCACGCTTCCAGGTGCAGTGATTCCATCACTTCCCTAGGCAGCCTGGTCTAATGTCTGTCTACCCTTCTAGTGAAGAACTTGTTCTTAATATCTAATTAGAGTTCCTCATACTCCCCCAAAATGCAAATAATGGTGCAGATTTATCCCTCTCTGCATTATTTTCTGCCATTGTAAGTTGAGGCTAATGATATGCTCCTTTTTTAAAGCTCTTTGGGACCATTGGATGAAAAGCACTATGTTATTATTAAAGTGCAGCTTTTATGGTGCTGCCTTTAGAAGGAAGGGGGAAAATATATTCACTTGACAAAATATTGTGTTGTAGATGCAGCTTTGGAAATCTGACTTGCATTGTTAAAGCTAAAATTAAAAAGGACTGTTCCACTGTAGTGTGTCATACTAAAACCAGGCCTGTGTTGAGGCTGCATAGAAGCTTTATGTGCCACTAGAAATGTATAAAAAGAAAGAAGAGCAAACTGAAACAAAAGAAGGGCTGGTCAAAAATAAAATTGAGTGATGGCTGCGAGTGCCCACTTGTGTCTTTGGGACTCAGAGTTGCTTAGGCAATGTAACATCAAGTTCTCAGCAGTGTAGATGCTTCTGGCCACATCATTTTCATGGTCATTAAGTTCAAATGTTTGTCTGTTTCCTGAGATGAGAGGAGTGAGAGCTCTCTCTCAAAAAAAGAAGCCTGCAAATTTTAAAGCAGCTGTGCTGCATGCAATTTGCCTAGGAATCATACCTCAAAATAGCATTTTTACCTACTTTGAACAAGGCAGAAGCAATGAATGCCTCATTGTTTTGTCTCAAGATTGTTTTCCCAGAAAATATCTTTCAAAATATTTAGTTTTTGGTAAATGCATGTGTATAATTATAGATAAAGGCTAATTTGTGTAGCTGAGTTTTGTGCTGTCAAATGGAAGCTGAGTGGTTTAATTCCAAAATGGGACGTCACATTTAAATCATGCCTATGTGCTTTTTATGTTTTTTACAATAGATTCAGTAACTAATCATCACCTAAATTGGCTTTTCTAAATAACAAGCCATATTACATATTCTAATGGCTTACTTGGAAACTGGGAAGCAAAAACGATACCACAGTGAATCAAGACTGTAATACTGAAGTTAAAAAGAAGACAGAAGGTAGTGCCCCATTTGTCTGCCTATGTGCACTCAGCCTTGCTGATGCATTTGCTGATCACCAGAATGCTGGAATGTTTGAAGAATCTGACTAATTAATTGAAAATCTAAAAAAAATGTAATGAAAACTAGCAAATATGTAATTTTTTGGTAGCAACTGCAGGGTGAAATCTTGCTGAAAACACCACAAGGTGTTCTCAATACTCAGACCTTAATTCCAGTAAAAGCCCACCTGCGTGCACAAAAGGAAAAGGATTAACTCATGACATTCTCACCATGAGGTGATCATCAAAATCATGGAAAGAAAAAGCTGTGTAAGTAAATGCTTTCATTCTCAAAATCAATAAAAGCAGAGCATTTCAGGGGGAAAGTCACCTTTCCAATGCATTAGGCCAAGCTGTTCATGCTCACCATTAATTTTTTTCTTTGCAATATCAGATGTGGCAACATCAAACAGCAAACAGCTCTGTCCATCACCTAGCTGGAAGAAACTAATGCACTGCAATACGCAGCTCAGTATTGGTATGGTCAGCCACATGATAATGATTTAAATGATCATAAAGCTGTTATTTTTACAATACAGAATTTTTAAAACGAATGATTTGGTAGGCTTACTAGTTGCCAAACTTTTCAGAATTCTTCTGCTGTGGAAATCTTTAGAAGTTTCTGTAAAATTTGTGTTATTTATTTGTAAGCCCAAATGAAAATGTTCAACTACATACGACCCAAGTCAGTTAAAACATTTCCAGGTTAAAGATCTGGAGGCAAAAAGTCATGCTTTTGCAAAAAGAGTAGTTAATTTGTATGTAGGTTTACAAGTAGTTAATTTTTAATGCAGACAGGTGTCTTTTCAGTGTTTCAAACCTGTCTTTTGTTGGGCAGGAGATACTGATAAATGGAATAGCTATGGAGAGCTTGTGGAAACTTGTTTTGGAATGAACAGAGCTGCAATTTTAGCCCTTAGTATTTTTCTGGTGGCCTTACAAACGGTTTTATGTGGAGAACCAAGGGGAAAATGTTGGCTTTACAGTCCTGATGCATTCCAGGTATGAGTTTTCCAGCTATAAATTGTCTGAATTCACTTCTGATTTTGGAGTTTCAGGGGGACCAGCTGTGTTCTCTGGGTATGACAGAGAGCACTTGCCTGTGACCAGGCCCCTTGATCCAGTGGTGAGCATTGGGCTGGGGCTTTGTTGCTTTATTGTGGTTGTGGATGAAGCTTTTGGAGGAGGAGCGGTTTCAGCTCTGGTGCTGCTGTAGAGTGGACACTCACCAGCCTTAAAGTTCAATTTAAGCCACTTGCTCCCAAATTTCCTGGGATGTTCCAAGAGATGAGCATCCTCTGACTTGGGGGTTAATCGGTCACTTAATTTTTACAGTGTCCTCATCACTTGGACTTTAATTTGCTTATTTGTTGTGTTACTAATTTGATGGGAAGTGCTTCTTTGAGGTATACATGTGGTTATTTGTATAAAGAACTGTTGCACTGACCCCGCAGGACAGCACTCCTCCCTCTGGAAATACTTCAGCCTTGTAAATAGGAATTTGCATTACATGAGCTAGAGATTTAAAAGAGCAAAACAGACCCCTCTTGCCTCTCTTGAAATGATTAAGTATCTTGGCTTTGTTTTATAGTATTACTACATACAAGCTAGGTCCTGACAAACTTCTGAAAGAATGAGGTTGGATTCTTCCAGTCTTTGAGACATCCAAATGCTTTAAATATCATCTTAAACAGTACTGTGTTGTTAAAGTGTAAGTTACAGCCATGGCGGAGGTATTACTGGGTGAAACATTCGTTGCTTGTCTGGAGACATCAGACTGTATTATTAGAGTGGTGTTTTCATGTGGCAAAGATTATTTCTTTTGGATCGTTCTAAACTTGAGTCGTAGCAGCAAAGCGTTGCAAGAGAAGCCATCTCCTAATTTAACCTCCTCAGCTGGTAGAAATCACTGCAGCTTTTTTTAATGGCAGGTCACAGGCTTGCATAAGCATATTTATTCATATCAAGCCACTGAATGTTTTGAGGTTCATCTATGACTAACTGAAAGTCTTTAAAAATAGACGAAACATCAGAAAGCTCTTGAAATGTTTTGTGATATAAAGTCTACTTCAAATAAATGGGATAGTCTCAATGGCCTCTTACCGTTGGTTCATTTTAATGGATTTTTATCCTCTTTTCTTCCCCTGATGAAACAAAATGCAGTTTACCTCTGGCACGAGGTCAGATGAGTGCTTGATGAGATTTGCTAATGTCCATGGTTATAATAACAGCCATGGGCACACCTGACAATAAAGGCCTCCTTTGCACTTACCCCTGCACATCCAGGTCACCTGCTCCTGGGGGGACAAGCTGGGGGAGACTCTGGGCTCTCTGACACATAACTGGGCATCTTAGTATCAACTATATAAGGAGTGAGGTTTTGTATGTGGGTAACTGTTGCCTGTTGAAAAGCTTCTAATAAAGTGATGGGCCACAAGATCCAGTATAGAACAGCTTTTCAGATGAGGCTTCCCTTTAATTCTTCCCCAGGATTAAGAATGCCAGTTCTCTCCTGAGATAATGTTGGCTTGAACATCCCTGCTGGTGGGCTTTCAGTGGTTGAGACTGTGGTGCTTATATTGGGATGCTGCTTAAATAAGGCTTGTGGTAATGGATCTTGGATCTGAGCTTTTTGTTTCTGTGTTTTGCCTTAATAGAAATCAGCACCAGTTCAACCTATACTTAATGCACATGACTGGGGTGCAATATAGAAATGAGACACATTCTGATCAGTTTGAGCTGAGGATAATGGACAGTCCAGGTCCAGTGGCCTACAGAGGTCCCAGAAAATTAAGATGTTACGGGGTTTTTTTTCCTATTAATTATAAAGGGATGAAAAGCTTCCTCCTAAGTTTAGTCATGTTGTTTTAATGATATGATGTGAATGATTCAGTGGGGCAGACAATTTGAAGTGGAAACTGAATGCAAGAATCTTACTGAGTCCTACACTAGGCGAGTAGATTAGGGACCACACATGCAGGCTTGAAAACATTTAATTTTTAAAATCTTGTTATGTAAGGGGGCACAAAACAGTGTAAAAGACTTGGGGCCACACTCGCAGCTGGCATAGATCAGCATAGCACCATGGATTTCAGGGTAGCAACACCAATTTCTGCTGGTTGAGATTCTGGCCTTTCATCTGTCATCAATCTAATAAAATCGAGCTGCTCTAATTACCACGGTGTCAGTCAGAAATATGTTTGCCTGAAATGATAAAGCTGAGTTGGATCATGGAGCCCACACAAGTCAGCAAACACTGTGCAAATCTGAGTTATACCATTTGTTTGCCCACTTAAGGAGAGGTTGTCCACGGTCATGGTATGTGTGGAAAGACAGCGGGGGAGTGAGAGGAACAACTGAAACATATGGCCCAAGTGAGCTTTCTCTTTATTCCAGTGCATCAGGATAAGACAAGCTGTTGAACCGATAAGAAACCTTCCTTATATACCATATTTCAAGATTAAAACCAGGAGAAATTCAGTACCAGTCATCTCACATCTATGTTTGACTAAATGTATAGAAAACTGTTAAACTGAAAGCAGAGGAAAAAAGCCCCCAGGCCCAACATCCCCTAATCCATAATAGCTGCATCATTATGTAAAAGAAAACAGCAATTTCCCCACCAATGTGTCCATAACTGGAAACCTTATCAATCCCTCCAGATGCTCCCTGGCTTTATGACACCATTAAGTTTAATTGCACTGATAAAATGGATTTTATTTGTATGGAACAAGGTCTTTTCAGGATCAGGTTTGGGGAGCATGCAGGCACAGGAGAGGGGTCACATACATTAAGACATGCTCTTACGCTAACTTAATTTTGACCTTGTGTTTCTTGAAGAAAAATGTGGAAGTGGCATTTTTGCGGTGTCTGTGACGTCCTGAAAGGTCAAGATTGAGAACTTTATTGCATCTGCACTTGCTGTGACCTCCTGAAAGGTCAAGACTCAGAACTTTATTGCATCTGCACTTGCTGCAACTTGACACTCTTGCAGTGGAAGGTAGTTTAGTTTTTAGTAAGGAACATTGGTTGATTATTTAACATGAACACAGGAGTTTCAATTTTGAGCTATAATCCTTGGGCTGCTTCTCCCTGAGTCAATGGAAAGAGAATTACCTTTAGTTTCAGGATGAGCAGAGACCAACTTCTGCTGGGTCTGAAAATCCCAATTTGTGGTGAATCCAGGTAGAATCTTGGTGTCTCTTCCTGAAGTCTTGTATCAGCAAAGCCTTTCTACCCCCCCAAACCTAACATTTGCAGGTTTTATCAGCTGTCTTACTCATTTTTTCCATTCCCATCATTAATTCAAAACACCTGCTTTATTTTAGAAAATGTAGCCACTCATCAGTGTTGATGTACCAGTAAGATTTGACAGCATAAATTCAGAAAAAAAAAAAAAGCACCACTATTCTCTTCCTGCCTCTCCCCCAGAAAACTCAGACACCTACAGGGTTTTCTTACTTCCAAACCAAGATACTGCCTCAGAGCCAGGAATGAAAAATACACAGGTTTTGTCATCTTATCATCTTTTTTTAGCTACATGTGTAAATAAAGATACCAGTATGACAACCAGTGACTAAGTGCAGCTCACTGTGAGTAACACCAGGTGGCTGTGCTCTGGCTTTGCCTTGGCAGGACCTTCTGAAATGTCTCCAATGAAGGATGCAAAAGCCAGAATAACTGTTGTTGTTACTGCTTGATATCCCAAGGCAGAGGCAGCAACCTTACTTTAAGTGCAAGGGAAAAATAGTAGTGACTGGCTTTGTAAGACAGGCAGGCATTTAAGAGCATATCTTCCAGTGCCCCAAAGCTGCAGATGTTATGCAAGAGATATGGATAGGGTTTTTTCCTCTGAATTCTTCTTTGGTTTAAGATGGTGCTTCTGTGTCTGGAACTGTTGCTAAACATGACCTGAGATGATAATATCAAAGGAATTGCCCTTCATGTAATATAAAATATAAGTGAATCTTTTCTGTATTGAGGGTTTTTTTTTCATGTTACTCTTTGAGCTTTTTCTCTACATCATATATGTGATACTTATGCTGTATTACTTCAGCATTTTTGGAAATTGATGGAATGCTAGCATTGGCTAACAGCTCTCAGTAATCCCAGGGCCATCACCTCCTGACTCCTTCCTGGAGTTGTGTTCTTCCGTCAGGTACTCTGCTGAGTGTTTTAATTTTTTTTTTAATGTTGCCTCTCTGCAGTGATAGTTGCTGTCAGAAATCTAGTCCTACATCAGTTCTGGTTGAGCCTATGTGTATAAATATAATGTGTATCTTTATTTTTCCATTATTTTGAAAGATTCTTGAAAGTGCCTCTAGGAAGTGTATAGCTCTCTGCTTTTCTTTCTCTGGGTGAAGTATTCCCTTTTATTACCATAAGAAAATCTTTACCTCTTCTCCATTACTATGTCATTTAGTCATCACAGGCAGATGAGTTTATCTTCTAAAAAGTGCCTTTAAGATGTTAAAGTGGTAGCATTACAATTTAAAATCCTTCTGACACTGCCTGTTCCACTGGAGTACTAAATCTTGTCTTCAGTGTGAATGGAAATCAGATAAAGCTTTCACTTGCTTGACAACTGTTGCAAAATAGAAGAAAATGTTCATGCTTTCATATAGTAATGACTGTGTCATCTCAGTGCAGTTCAAAGAGCAAACCTTTTTATGCACATAGACAATGTTTACTTTTGCAATCCATCATTGCTATTTCCTAGACTTGTGGCAAAAATTTAACAAGGGATTTTGTAGTTACCATGCTGTTTACCACAGCGTCACTTAAATGATCTTGCTCATTCACATTCTGAAAGAGAAAACTACATTGTCAAAAAACCCTAAAACATTGGGAACTCAGAAACAAACTGAGAAGCATGGAAGGGTTTGGGGGGTTTTTGTCTTCTGCGCATGATGGTATAGCTGACATCTGCCATGTAGGAGGGAAGAAAGAAACGGTTTATCTGTAGTTTCATCTCCAAAGTACCAAAGAATGAAAAAAAAGCAAAATGAAAGCTGTTCATCAGATGAAGCAAGAGCTTCACAAAAGCAAGATCTCTCTCCTGGCATCACAGACTTAAAAACAGAGGAAAATTTCATGGTTGAAATGCCATCATCAGGGTTGAAAGTGTTGTGTGTACTTTTTCTTCAGGTAGACAAAAAGCTAGTAAGTCTGCATGCTTGTTACTTCTTTAATATGCACTGATGGAGAAGGGATAATAATAGTTCTTTACTCTTTATGTTTTTTTCTCCTGTAGTTTCTGAAATCTGTGTTTCTGTGGGGTGTTGTGTATGATTACAGGTAATCGATGCTGCAAACAGCCCAGGCCAGGCTCTGTGGTAAGAGAGGAACAACTGCCTGGTACGATTTGTCTTTTTAATCATCACTTTAATCGTGGGTGCTCAGCATTTGTAATGGCAGTTGATACAGTCATCAAGGCATAACGAGGAATCATTGAGTAGCATGAAATTCATCACATTTATTTAGCCTTTGTGACCTTTGGAGAAAAAAAAATCTGTTTTTTAATGAAGTGTTGTATCCATGATAGTTAAGGTAAAGCTGGATAAGAGAACATGACTTCTGACATGAGATGCAGTCTTGTCTCACCCTCTCTGCTAGGACAGAGCAAGCCTAGTCAGCCATGTAATGGGTATTTTATGGGGTACATATGAACTGAAGGGATTTGATAGGAGTTTCCACCCTCCGTGTGCCATGGGAATGAATAGAGTCTGCTCAGCCTGCTCAGATTTGGGAGCAAACTGACAATTTCCAAACCCAAAGGAAGGTCTCTTGCCTTCTGCCAGTGCTTATCATCCTTGCAAGGCTGAGCTTCTGCTCTTGCTTTTTCTGCACACGTATTAATCATCTACATCCCACTCCCACTGACTCTGGGATCTGCCTGTACCTTTGAGCAGGACTTGTGGAAGCTGGCTGTCCTCTCTCCATGGGGTTTGCTGAAGCTGCAGCTCAATCCTGCAGGTTGGTTCTTCTGTTGCTCCCATCCCACTTGTGTAAAATCCAGACCATGGTTTACAATGGACCACTGACCTCTGGACCACTGACCTCTCAGGCTTCTGTTAGCAGATCCTGGGCTTCAGGTTCCGAAAAATGAAAATATCTCTTTGAGAATTAATACCATCGTCCTAATGAATCCATATCTGTGTGTCCTTTCCTGTTTTTCCATTGCCTGAGTCAGTTAGCCATATGGTAGCATGGTGTATTTGTTACTACTCATGTGGGGCGACCCTCAATGATTTGTTTTTTAGACTTCAGCAAGGATATTGTTTTCCATCAAAACCATTTCAGGATCTCTTTACAGAGACAAAAATAAAATGAAGGGGTCAATTCCTACAGCAGTTATTTTGTAGTAGCTCTGTTGGGTAAAACTGATTACTTACATGGCCAGTGAACTTGTATTGCTTGTTTGATTTGGGTTGCATTGTATGAACTGAAACAAAAACCGCATCCAGACTGCTCTGGAGTGGAAGAATTTTGCTATCAGTTCAATCTGTTTTCCTTGTTGTTGTTTCCATGTAATGAAAAGATAAATATGCAAACATATTTACTTCATTAATTTTAAACAGTGCCAGGAAAAAGGCTCTGTCTAGGGATTGTGGAAAAATATTGTGAAAATTAGCTCTACATATTTTGCTTTCAGTCAACTCTGTTAATTAGGATCAAAGTACTGCAATTTTTAAAAGTTCTCACTGTTCCTTCCCACACATTTTCATATTTCAAGAAGATGCAGTTAACTAAGTCTGAGACTGTCAGTAAAGCCCGTGGGAATGAGGGTTCATGTACTAATAGCTGGGTACCAACATCCCTGAGGCCTTTGAAAATGTCAGGATTAGCTGTGGAGGGAGGTCAGATTGGGTTGCCTGTCCCTTGGGCAACCGCTGGGATGGGAATGGGGCAACTGTTTTCCCACCCATCCTCATTGCGGAGTGTTTGTGTGTGGTTTCATCTTTGCTCTGATGAGACAAGTGCTGTGAGGTTGGGGCTTTTACAGGTGTGAAACATCTCTTTTTGCCTTGAAATGAGCAATTGGGTACTTGCAGGAAGAAGGAAAAAATGAGTAATGAACTGGGTTGGTACAAGGCACTGGTAGACTGTGGTTTTTCAATGAGCTCAACACCAAATAAAGGTGGTTGTCTGGAAAGGATTTTCTGTGTCTGGGACACAGAAAGGTGGTGCCCAGTCTCTCAAACCCTCTGCAGGCCATGGACAGAGCTGCCATACCAGACCCATCACAGTATGTGCTCATGCTGTGTTTCATGTGCCTTTCTTCTCAAGCATGAAGACATTTCAATTTTAAGCAGGCACATCGTTATAAAAGGATGCCGAGTCAGCTTAAAAATCATGCTGAGATAAATAATTTACCTTTATTGGCACTGATAACACTTGAAATTCTAAATACTATGTTTCCCTGTGTTTCGAGGGGGATTTATTACTGTAATTTATGTTGCTGTGTTGCTTTTTCTCAGCTCAGATGCAAGGCTTTCTAGTTTTGTGCTTTGATATATATTTTACTTCCCAGTTATTGTGCACTGAAAGATCACAGCATTTGCCTTTAAAACATTGTGTGAACTTCTCTGGGTTCACTGCTGGATCTCCAGCATTGGCCTGTTAGTTTCATTTTAAAATGCAAATGGTATGTAACTGTTTATAAATCTGACAAACGTCTACACAATGGGCATAGATCTGCCCTAATTTAATCACACTGGAAAAGTGGCAGGAGGTTTATTTTGCCCCCTCTGCAGAAGTGTCAGCTCTCTTTCTCTGCTGAGAAGCCCTTGGCACTTTGCTGGTCCATTCTCAGTGAGACAAACCTTGCCTTGTAATTCCCAAGGGCTGGGTGAGTAATGGTGTACATCAAACACGTTTTCCCAGCTCGAGTGACTGACAACAGCATATCAGAATGGGTCATGGGTGAAGGATTGTTGCTGCTTAGCTGTAGGTGCCTTGGAGCAGGAATCAGTCTCATTATTCTTTGTTACTATGGTGTCTTCCTGAAAGTGGTCCCAGTCTGTAGCTTGGCTGTAAAACAAATCCTGCTGCAGGCTCTCACTGCTCTTGACTTGCTTCCTTGACTGGGAAATGCAATGGGCTACAGGGCTGCAATTGCACCAGAGGAGGGACAGAGGCACAGCCAGACCGGCCTTTTGCAATCAAGATGATGCAAATTCTGGCTTTAGTGCCAGAAATTGTCCTCTTTTGCATCTCTTGAAACTTCACATTTATTTGAACCGATCACATGTTCCACCTCACAAATGGGTGACAGTCTTGTCCCCTGCCTTTCTTGGGACACTTGTTGGTGATCTAATCTGGCTGGACATGCATAGCAGCTACCAGCCTTCCCTTGTTCTCGCTTCTAACAACCATCCTGGGTGTAGCTGCTGATATAAAGCACTGTTGTTTCTTGGGGGTTTTTTGAGAGGGGGTTGTGGAGTGTCTAGTGGCTCGATAGGAGATTATTTTCTTGCAAAGTGCACAGCTATTTGGTTAACTTTTAAGTAAAATTCAAAATCAATCCATTTCTGTCATTGGGTGCATTCTAATGGGAGGCCTGTAATGGGCTGGTGTGTAGCATTAATTGTCAGATTTCTGCAGTGAGGCTGGGATGCATTTGTACTCAGGCAGAGGATTTCTAGGTGCAGGAGGAGATTTGAGGCTGATTCCAGACGCATTATAAGCAGCGGGCCATGCATGCATGCCTCCATCCGCATCCCACTCCCGCATTCCCCTGGGCTGGAGAGCATGGCCAGGGCTCCCCAGCAGAGACAGTCCTAGCTGACAGCATTTGGGAGCCACAGGTCCAAATCTCAGCCTTGTTTGGCTGCCTGATTTTTGGAAAATAACCTCCGTTCCTCTGTGTCCCTTCGTGCTTGACTTTT
The DNA here is from genome assembly GCA_013398015.1 of Oreocharis arfaki. Taxonomy (NCBI): domain Eukaryota; kingdom Metazoa; phylum Chordata; class Aves; order Passeriformes; family Paramythiidae; genus Oreocharis; species Oreocharis arfaki. Next base: position 201,389 of record VZRR01011908.1, read on the forward strand.
TAAAACAAGTAGGAATGCTGTTGTTTGGTTCTTGTATATTGAATTCCAGACCCTGTGCTCTATTTAAGGGCTGGCTATTGTTATTTCACCAAAGTGCAAACAAAAAGAATGAGCTCTATTTAGTCCTTGGTGTTTGGTGGGAGAACTGGGGAAAGTTACCTTTAGGTTGAAACAATAAAAGAAAGAATAAACATCTATTGCATTTTCCTAAACTAATAAAAATTAGACATGTGGTTTCTAATCCTCAGCCTGATCTCTCTTGCATTCCAATTAATAAGAATTGCTTCTATCACAGAATATTAATTTAAGACAGAATTAAAAGAACCAGTTTCAGGCAGGTCATGGGGTAACACGAGGTGGGTGGTAAGCCCATGCCTTCTGAGCAGTTCAGGTGTGCTGAACTGCAGTGTATAATGGCCACTTGGGTTGGGTGGGCATGGGAGTCATTCAAATCCCTGGCAAGGAGAGGGGAGATAGCAGAGGGGCTGGCTGCTGAGGTGGGCAGGTGTGGGTAGGCCGTATGGCACAAAGGATCAGCAGAACCTCTGAACTGCTGACAGGACATGTCTTGTGGCAAGTGTCATTTGGTACATACATCACAGGTTTGCAAAGTTCAGTTGTTGGCAGAGGCATACAAAAAGCCTGGTGGCATTGTACTCTAAACCTGCATTGGAAACTGTGGCCCTCGAGTGGACTTTGTGAGCAAGACGTGAAGTTATAGCCACCAGCTGCAAACAAAGATTTGAGGAGGGAGGCAGTGAGAGAGCTCCCTAATGGGTCTGTGCTCGGGGGAGTATCCTCACTTATGTGTGAAGGGTCTCAAAATCCTGCTCAGAAGGAGAGATTCTCCTTGGCTGAGGAAATTCATGGGGCTTTCAGCAGCGCAGCTTGGAGGCTGCACTGTTTATGGGAAGAGGGCTGGATCTCACCTGGCAAGAGTGAGCCAAACTCCCACTGCTTGTGATCATGTATGTCCAAACTGCAACTGGATCACAAGGATTGCAAGCTTTATTATTATCATTGTTGTTGTTGTTTTTTGAGGCCTATGCAGATGAGTAGATTGCTGCCAGGTGTCCTCAATTTGTAAGAAGCATCACGCCAGTCTAAAATGAATGGGACTGTAGAGCTGGTCTGACTGCACAGCTCACCTGGGCAGACTGGAAGCTATGATCTGAATTGTGATGGTTTAGGTTTAAGTCTAGTTTCCTACAGCACAGTTTTGCAGTTAAAATGAAATAGTTGAAAATTGAATAAATTGCATCAAGTGGGTCCTTTGATGTCAATCAGCTGCATGTCTGAGTCTGGCTCACGTTAGCAGTATATCAGGAGGAGTAGACGTGAGGAAGGTGGCATTCCTATGGGTCTGTGGATGGAGGAGCTTCTAGTGTGTGACAAAATGAGTTGTGGCTATCACTTTTTAAATTCTTGTTTTATTCTTCTGTTTGTTTATTTTTAAAGAAGACATGAAGATGGGGGAGGAATGAGGGCAGCTTTGTGTTCCTCCTATATTTGTCAGCCCTCGTCTTTCTAAAAATGTCAGACTTAAATTTTACTGTTTCAGTATTGCACAAAAAAAACCTTACCCTGATCATTTTGTCTGCACGGTTTCCCCTAGAGTTTGCATCACCTAATTTTTGTTTCAAATTATCCTTTAGTTAGGTCAGTAAAGAAATATCAAGGACGAGAATTGCAACTGTGGTAAATCTGTACAGCTTCCTCAGACAGGAGCAGCCAAGTGCTGGGCTGTTACTGTGGGTGGTGCACATGCATCCATATCCTGCCAGACCATGAAGCCAGACATAATTTTCCAGTCCTAGAACACTGAATCAACGCTAGGAAGTGACGTAAGGCACAGGAAAGTACAAACCTCCCTCCCACTGCAGACATTTGTAGAAGTTCCCGTGGGGTCTCGAGGGCTCCAGGGAATGGTCTCTTGGCTCTGTGCTTCTTTGCTCTCATGCTCTCCTGAACATTTCCAGTGTTTCCATCTTCTTCTATCCAAAAATCAGCTATGCTGTGCTTAGCACTCAGCTTTTTCAAAATTTCAACCCAGTTGCTTATGGTCCATTACCTTCTGGTCCATCTCAACCCAGATGCCTTTTTCCCTCACACTTGAACAAATCTGTGTGGCTGCACTGGCAGCAAGGCCTCTTCCCTCCCTGAACCTTAATGGCATCGCTTTACATGCAAGTATCAATTTCTGTGTTACTGGTGTCAGTTTTCCTTACGTTAAAGAAATGTTAAGTGCCATTAACATAATCATACATGTCTCTGGCAGCGAACATACCTTCAGAGGTGCCTCAGCGAGTGCAATGTGAGCTGCCCTCCAGCTACGCAGAACAAAAGGTTGTGTGTTAACAATATTAATGGCTGCACAAACCAGTGCAGATGAAATCAGGCTTACTTTTAATCAGTCTTCGGGGGTTTCATGTGCTGAGGCTATTTGTTTATAGTGAAAGCCAGGTTGTGCCAGAATCTATTAAGCACAGGGAAAATGATCAGTCCATTTTTTGCTCCTTCCTAATGTGAGAAAAGGAGACACTCCATGGCAGGGAAACAACCTGAAATGATACTTTGCAGAACATCTCTTAGTCTGAATGAGGCTGGGATACAGCGATAAACACCGTGATGAATCTATAAAAGATCCTTTTAACATCATTGATTCTACTTGCTTCTATAAACATCAAAGCTAAATGTGTCTGTGGGTTCTCTGGGGGAGTCCTCAACCTCTTCAGGGGGCTCTAACTCATAAGGGCAAGAAATGGATTGTCAGGTAGAGATAAATACAGCATCTCATAATTTGCATATGGGTTGTATATTGGTAAAATATTAGTCATTGACCACTTACTTGGGTGAAACACTTCCATGATTCAATACAAAAAGCACTATTTCCTTTAATAGAACGTTTACTTCATAAGGAGGGTTGTTTTCTTGCTCTTCTGTGAGTATTAAAAGTTTAATTTCCTATGTATCAACTGGAATCTGCTTAGCTTTTATGGTATGGGGGGATGCCTTTTAAACATTATGTTTATTATACAAATCCACAGAGAAGTTTAAAAATGAGAAGTTTATTATTGTAGCACTGTAAGAATTTTCATGCTTCTACTCTTGCAAAACAAACAAAAATTAATATTGAAATGTACAAGTGTACCAGAGTCCAAGTCAAAGTTTCATATTGATATTTTTCAAAATGAGACATTTTCAATATCTATATTCAGTATACTTCCATTTATCTGTTCAAAAGTGCTGTTCAGAGAAACAACAATATGTGCTTCCAGATATTCTATGTAAGAGCAAGAAGGAATATCAGAACAGTGTGGGTTGGGTTTTGTTTTGTTTGTTGTTTGGGTTTTTTTAAGCTGATAATAGTTTTGCAGTTTTATCTGCCTGGGCTCAGTATCAGAGGAACTAATTGAAATTTTAGGCCTGGTTTTATACAGTGCAGATTAAATATCTGTTCCTAAAATCAATGAACATTAAGAAAAATCAGTGCATAACAATGCACATAGTTGATGACAGTTTGGAGATGACAGTGAATATTACTGTTCAGAATTATGCCCTCTTCATGTACCTCCGTGTAGTACTCTGAAAAAAGCTAGATTTGTTCTCTGACGACACACACACACACATGTATTCTTTGCTTAGCAGGAGTATGGATGTGAAGGACCAGCTTACAGGTGAAGCAATGTCTTGAGATCTCATGACCTGTCTGTACTACACTGATCAGGCTTTTACATTCTTCCTTCCTCTCATGTCTGCCTGAAATAAATAAATATAGTGAAGTAAGTGTCAAATTAGATTCTGAGAGAAGTTGGAAACCAACTAGTTGTGCTTCCAGCCAACTTCAAAGAGTGAGACTGTTTTTTTCTTCCTTCTGAAACGCAGAATCTTGTGGATATGGGCTCCAACTGTTTCTCTGAAGTCAATTTTTAGGCTGCTTCAGGATTGCCTGTTTTTCTCCTCCATTTGTTTCTTTCTACAGAGTCTTGGCCAACTCCAGGACTACCTGGTGATCATTAGCATTTCAGCAGGAGACAATGAATGGAGAGCCACATGTGTCACCTGTTCCATGGTGACACTGCAGCCCTTGCTGCTCTGTGGGGGTGTTTCAAGGATGCTGAGCATCAGGGGGCTGAGATTCCTGGAGAGAAAGATCCGGGGATTTTTTTAAGAACTAAATTGCATTCCCTTAACGAGTGATCAAATATGCAGGAAGAAAAATGTCTTATAAATCACTTTATCCTACTTCAAGTTATTTTTTAAGAAATACTAAGTTAAATCTGAGCAATATGCTAAGATGTCTTTCAGGAATCAAATGTGACAGCAAAGAATGGACGTTCATTTTCACCTATTCGAGGTAATGAATTGGACCTTTTTCTTTTCCTGATGTTCCACATCCTGCTGCCATCAAGGACAATGACAACCCCCTATTGACTATAATGGGGAACGGTTTGGCTTTTTATCTGGGCTAAATTTTAATTAAGCCTGAAAAAATAGGTCTTCAGCCAACTGTACTTTGCCATGCCAGTATCACATCTGGCCCGCATATCTTTACATTGTACATATTCAATCTTCTCTTGCTGCTGGAATTTTCACCGGCTTTGCTCCATGCTATGGGCACTTGGAGTTGCTCTGAGATGCTGAGCAGTGGATCTTGATGAAAAGGTGTGGGAAGGTGAGGATGTTCACACTCTGGATAGGTGCCAGCTGATCACCAGGAGTCTGCAGCATCCTTCACCTCTCTCACATACTAATTCTGCTCATATTGGCCAAACAGAACATGTGGGAAGTGCTTCCTTTCCACTCCGTGGGACTAAAGCTGTCCCTTGGGTGGATGTTCCTCACCCTTCCCAGACCATGTACTGCTCTCAGTGCGCTGCCCTGGCTGCTTGCATATATGTGTGAGCAGCAGCTGTAGCTTTGATGGCAGTATCGACTGCCCTTCCCCTGGATCGTGGATCATACTTCCATATGGGATGAGGGAGAGTGATGTGCCAAGCTTATTAAATACTCTGTAATGCAATCCTAAAGTTACTTCAATCCTGCCTCCTGCTTCCTCTCACCTTTCAGGCAAGAAGAGGTAATGAGTGAGCAGAGATGAGTGGAGGGGCAGTACCAAACCTCCCTGTTCAGACAGGAGCAAATTAAAGATAACAATGCATTGCTGAGGCTGGAAATTGTGGGCAGGCAGAAGAACAGCGTTACCTTTCCCAATCACCGAAGGCACTGCTCACTCCCTGCTCATCCAGTTCATGGATTTTTTGTTTCATTTATTCCCCTGAGTTTGAAATTAATTTATAACCTGTTCCAAGAGCTTTCCACACTTCAGTCTTACCTTTGTTGAGATGTTTCTTACTTCCTACAGTCAAAATTGGATCGTGGTCCTGATTAAAGTGTCATCAGCTTTCGGGTATTGCCAGCCTTACAACATCAGGAAGGCGGGAATGGCATAGGAAGCATGAGGTTTGTTTATTATTCTTTTTCCTTCCTCCTGCCTTTTATTATCTTTGTTCTTTTCTTAAGCTCCTGAGGAATTTCGGGAGTAAGTTCAAACTTCTCTTTCAGAGCCATAAAGTTCCTTTCCCTTTACTTCAGAAAAGGAAGAAGGTTTTACGGAGTTTTGTGTTTGTGGCTTGTGTGTGATGGGTCCAGGAGCCAGCCAACCCAACTACACAGCTGGGTGATGTGATATCACAATGTGTTTCTATTAACCCACTTTTGGATAAACCTGCTTTTATTCAAGCATCAAATACCTTTATCAGTGTTTTCCTTTGTTTTATGTGGATGGATTACACTAACTTCTAGTTAAGTGCAAATGCTGACACAAAGTAGGCAGCCGTCAGGGATCAGCCAGATTGTTTGGAGAACTCTTCCAATTAACTGTGTTACTTTGCAAAGAGAGAGTTTAGATAACCAAGAGAAGCTACATTTTATAGGACATGTATATGTGTGTTTATTTATAGCTCCATATGCATATTGCTTCCTATGTTGGAGGGGACAAAGAAGGACAGTGTTAGTCCTAAAGATATATTGGAGTGCAGGGGAGAGGAAAAGGCTTAGTTCTTCTCTCCTTTGTGCAATGACAGAAAAACTGAATGACTTTCATAAATGTTTCTTCTACATGTTTGACCCTATGGGTCCCACTCATGAGTGTATTTAAGAGGAACATGCCTCCAGTGTTCTGTGTCCGCCAGCTTTGCTCCCCACTCCCAAAGATGGCACAGTGTATGCTTTATTTCAGTGTGTGTGTGTGTGTGTGTGTGTGGTTATTCCTATATGAATATTTTAAAATGGTTCACGGTGGGGAAAGGAGGAGGAACAAAGGGCTTATCACATTTTCTTCTTCAAAACAACAAAATAGAAATCAGTGGCTTTGTACAGATCAAGGATGCACTAGCTGTGGTCAGCCTCTCTCTCCAGGAATGAATCAGGCTTTATCCAGGATCTCTGGATAGTCTGAAGAAATAGGTAGAAGTCTGAGTGACACTTCATTTTCAGAACTGAGTTGATTAGGAAGATATTACCCATCTTCAGATCTTTGCATTCCGTTTATTTTTTTTCCTACTTGGTTGGGAGGGGGACAGAAAAAGGAAGGGGTGGAAAAAAAAGGAAGGGGGAGAGGGTAGGGAAAAGAAAGCTTTTCCCTTTAAAGTAAACCCTTTCTTAGGCTTAGCCTTTTTACCCAGATCCCGGCGCCCAGCTCGGGCAAAGGGAGAGGTCCAGTGAGCGGCGATGATTGTCAGGATCATGTGGTGCGTTCTGTGGGTGCTGTGAGAGCCGTGTTTATCCAGGGCCATGTGGAGGTGGGCGGGTGCCTACCCGGGGACAGGGGGACAGGAGAAGCTGGGCTCCTGCAGCAGCCACGCTGTGAATAGCCCACATTGACTGAACTGTCTAACCGGACTAATTTGCTGTGCCTGTGGGCTTGATAAAAGAAGCAGCTGCTGGAAAGGGCTCGCTCAGATGCATGTAGATGAGGCTGTGGACTGCCAGAAGGATCCAAGCAGAATTTTCTTCTTCCTTGCTGCATTTCTGCTAAAATCCCTATCTCCGGCTCCCGTGAAGTTGCATTGATCAGGTAAACTATTTTAGTTGTTCCCTGCCTTTGGTGCTGGCTGGCCAGCGTGACGGTCTAGGGATGGAGAGTGGGATAAGCGGGCTGTGCTGCAGGGGTGGCAGGAACAGCTCCCTTTGGAGCAGACACACATTTTCACTGCTCCAGCAAGCTGGCAGTCGTGAGGCTTTGAAAATTGTGCAGCCATGTTACACAGCCACAATTATTTCCCTTTCTCTCCTCCCCATTTAATTTTGCTGTGAATAAGGCTAAGTCTGTTTTTTCTCGTTTGCATCTGCCGATGCACCAGCCAGCCATGTTTTTTGTATGATTATGTGCTGTGCGGGTCTTGCTGGGAATGTTCGCTGTGTTTTTGGAGTCAAGCCCTTTACATCCTCTCCTGGGGGAAAAAAAAAAAATGTAGCATGCTGCATGGATTTCTGTGAGCGCTGGGGACGCGGGCTTGCGGGTTTGTTTGGAAGCCGGGGGAAGATGAGAGCTGAAGGCTCCTCTCATCCCCCCACCCATCAAATTTGATTCTTTGTATTAAAATAGGTGTTGCCCCATATAATCCCCCCCAGTCCCTACCCCCTCTCACAGTTGCATCTATTTTTAAGTGTTGATTAAATAAAGCTATGGCTCAGCTGGAGAAAATGAAGAAGAAAAAAGGATGAAAAGGATGGCCTTTTGTGTGGAGATCTTTTGTGCGGCTCACCCGCCCCCCTACAGCTTCCCGGGGTAGTACCAGCAGCCTTTAGTTTAACTGGCTGCTGCCTGCAAAAACAGCCTTGCAGAATTTGGGGAGGGGGCTGGGGCGGCGGGGAGCTCCGATGTGTTTGCTTGCAGTGTGAGAGAGATGTTAAATGGGTTTGAGAATCTGCACACTGGAAAATGCTGCACAATTTAACGGAAAGGATATTACCTGCAGGGATTAACCCTATTTACTGACAGTCTCTTTCTGCTTCTTCACTTCACACTTGCTGTGTAATAGCTGTGGCGTTTCTGCAGCAAGAGCCTGGATGCTTTGGAGCACAGGAGTGATTTTACCTGACACATTTGAGAAATGCCCTGTAAATGCCTTAAAACCTGAGTGTTTCATTTCTCCTCGAAGGAAGCCTTACAAGGTGGTGTCCCTCCCTGCAAGACGTGTTAATCATCAGGTTACACCTTATGAACTTATGTGAATGTGTTTAGAATTCACTCACTGTGAATACTTCCCCACTTTTCCCCTCCAAGTGCTTCAACCCCAAATGTATCTATGTGCAGTCCCTCTTGTATTGCCACTTTTGGGGTCAAGGCTGGTGGTTTGCTGTAGGGGGATTAATGGCTTCTATGTTACGGGAGGTGTCTCTGAGAGAGCCCTGGCATTCCCTTTTGCTTGAGGAAGTGCCATTTTATCCCCACAAATACATATAGATAGAGATCCTGGCTAAGTGGGGGTGATTTTAAGCTGTTCCCTACCTGCACTGGAGAGTGGAGCCTCTCTTTTATATTAGCCCTTAGTTTCAGGCTGTGCTGTTTTACAGACGTGGGGGAGCACAGTACCTTGAGCACACTCACCCACTGGAGACCAGAGCACTTAGTTCAGTGGTGCTTGTATTGCTCTGCTTTCCCTGAGTCTCAGTGCCTCATCCATGCAAACTCATACTTGAATACATAAATTCGGCTTCACAGCCTGATTGCTGTTGGCCCTCACAGCCAGAACTGAGCATGTTGCAAATTGCAATGTGCCAATATGGGCTGTATGTACAACCTGATTTTCTCTATCGCATTGTAAAAACTGTAGTTAGGTTTGCAACTGGGTGGCTTTGGACTCACATCATTCATTGCTGTGGGAATATGAGGGTGTCATTGTGCAAACATTTTCCAGAGTTTCAGAGAGAGCAGAGTGGGTCCAGGCCATTCTTGGAAGGATCTAAACCCTAACCCAGCAGCCTGAGCTTTGTTGTTCAGGATGTCACTGTCTGACAGTGTTGTTCAGGATGTCACTGTCTGACCCCTTTTCTTGTGGGTTATGGGCTGAGCAGAGATTGGCTATTGTCAATGTGAATTATGGAGTGGATGAGCATGTCATCTGTTGCTTTTAGTGGTATGCACTCTAAAATACTCATGCAGGAAGTTGAAATAAGCTGAAAGAATTCAGATTGAAGGAATGAAAAGAGTAAAAATTGTGAAACTTCAGGTTGCCTATGGACTGTCTCACCAGAGCAGGATGCTTTGTGGGGATTCAGATGCCTCTGCTAGGATCAGCACATGAAAACATAAGTCTGACTCAGTTATCAGTAGGGTCAAAAAAATTCAACTATCCTTTTAAAAACAACAGCAGCAAAAAATCATTGGATAGAAAGGCAGTTTTAATTTTCCAATTTCTGGGTAGATTTCTAACTATGTTTTTTATCTGCTTTTTGTTTGCCTTTGTTTTTCTCCAAGATGAAAGCAGGTGAACCTGGAAATGAAACAATGAGGTGAACTGCACATAGAATATTGCAAACCAAAAGTGTAATATACAAAATTATTAAAAATGAAAAAAAAAATCTCTTTTCCTCTGTCATCTGCCTTGCAGGCATAATTAAAATTAGGACCAGATTTCAGACAGAGCTGTGATTTTCAACTTGATGGCATCATTTTTAAGCCCTCATTGGTTTCCTCGCCAGTGACTGGTGTCTGGATAGATACATGATTGGAAAGCCAGTTTGCTATACGAGGTGCTGTGTTTCAGCTGTCCCTTCACAGTGTATTTGAAATACTGGTGTCCATGTGTCTTCTGGCATTTTGTAGGATGGTGAGGTTATCATACTATTTTTTAGGTTTCAATTTAAAATAAAAAAGCAAAGAAAAAACTTTTCAAGATTTTTGGATAGTAATAAGTAAATAAAAAACCAAACAAACCCTCCATGCAACTGCCTAAAAGAGTTTCACCCATGATGATGATCTGATGTATAGGTTGTCACTCTGCTTAAATTCCACAGCAGAACTGTGACACCATCTGTTCCCTTTCACTGAGTGCAAAAAATGGTTTCCTTTCATTAGCATTAAGCTGCATAAAGAGACTGGAGGTCTAGAAATATCCCAGTCTTTCCCTGACACATACCTTCTTACAACAGAGTTCATTGCAAACATCACTCCTATTCCTAAGAGAATGGAAGGGCTTGAGTTATATGCTATTAAAGATCTTTGAATAGCAGGGAAATAAAATAAAAAATCACCCCATCCATAAATTGCAATGAAACCAGAAGGCTTTCTGAGATGTGTTAAGATGATATTGATTCAGAACAGCTGTCTTTACTACTGCATGCCCTGAAGGCAGTAGGGCTGCTGTCTGCCAGTGTTGGTGGTATCTGGACTGCTTTGGGGCCTCTAGGATGCAGTGTTTTCCTGAGTGTGGATCAAACCCCACTGTGCCTGTCCTCAGACTGTGAGATTTTAACTCACAGTAGCCATCTTTTCACTAAAAATTCAGTTCAGAGACCTCTGCAAAATCTTAGTAAGGCCCTCAGTTGTAGAATTGTTCTAGAAGTTATGCATTTCGCTTTCATTGTCTCTTTTCATTGACCACACTGTGTTTTAATGTTATTTTAATGCTAGTGCAGTGACCTGTTGGTGATGAGACAGAGATGTGTATTCAGCACTGCCCTGTTGCGTGCTCGTCCTCTGGCCACTGTGTTAGGATAACCTGGTAGATGAATGCAAGGCAGGAGAAATCAACATCATTCTTCTCTGAAATGCTATCTATATGTAAATCTGTGGTGCCATTTATTCCCCCTTAAAAGCTGCAAAGCACTTTCAGTTCCTGTTTAGTGGTTGCTCCCTCTGAATTACATGAAGCAGTGAGGGAGGTCAGCCAATGCTGTCCTGCGGGAATGAAACCTCTTTTTGTTGTTGTTCCACTAAGCTGTTGCAAATACCATTGGAGATGCAGCGAACGTAGAGCAAAACAAGCCACCAGAATTACACCGCATACCCAGTGGATCTCAGCATAAAATATTAATCAGGCACTGCAGATCTCAGTTGTCATCTCCTCATATGAAACAAGGCACAGAGCCCCACTCCGCTCCTTCCTCCCGAAAGTCCCAGAATTAAAATATTTGTTAGCTGTGATTAATAAAGACACCTGACTGAGCCCTTGCTGTCAGGGAAGAGCCTCTCAGCATTTTGGATCAGGTTTAAGGATCAGACTTCAGAGCTTGATTAGCACAAGCCTACGCTGAAGGGAGTGCAACATACTTGGTTTAAGCTTGTGCCAACTGGTGAAATTCAGTTCCCTTGGATGTGACAGTCGTTTGTTGTGATTTAAAAAATGGGTTTGCCCAATTATCCTTCAGTGTTTCCTATCTCCTTTAAACTCCATTAGTTCTCAGGTCTCTTTTTCAGCAGTGAAAAGAGCACTGTTGCTCAAGTGCATTTTGAAACTTCAGTTCTATAAGGGCAGTGATATCTGCCCTTCCAAACCAATTTAATACCACCACAGCTCTTACTCTACAAGCTGACAGCCTGGGGTGAACGAGTTGTCAAGGCGTAGGAGCTTTGCTTGTCATGCAGTCACAGGAAAAGGCTTCTAAAAGAAGATATACTCTTGGATTTGGTGTTGTCTGAGCAGCTGGTAATTTCTTCTTCACCCAGCTAGTGAGGGCCTGCTAGTTCCTGGTCAAAAAAGCAGCATGTCCTCAACATAAAGCATAGTTTGCTGAGTTTATGCCTTATAAAGAGACTCAGGTCTGTGGGATGCTGTTGTGCATGACCTGTATTTTTAGAGATGGAGCTGGCATGAGCTTTTCTCCACCAGAGCCTTCTCTCCACCCAAGTAGCAATTTGCATTAAATGTGTCAGAGCTGAATAAGTTTTAAATTTTTCTCCTGATGCAAAATAAAAGGTCTGATTTTAACTACTCAGATTAATTGGGGAGAATTTGACTACAGCAATATCATGACAATGGTAAAAGAGAAGGCAGGTCTTTGTAACTGACTACACTGTAAAAGTCCTGGGAGCAAAACGAATCCTGTGCAAAGCAGTTCTGATTTGGGGAAATTCTCCAGGAATGGCTCTGAATTCTTGCCTAAATCACATCGCTTCAAGTCACAGTTCTTAAGATGGCCTACAAAAATAAGGATTCTAATTTGTGGCAGCAATTTGTGATCCAGTGTACAAGGAATTGATTTGAGATAGAGATGGAGGAGGTAGGATGTGTTGGAATTCAAAATGCTGGGCTGCAGATTTTGCTCATCATGACACAAAGTTTATACCTGTATTCCACCACCCCATCCAGGTACAGAATTCCCCATGTGGAGTCCCAAGGGCAGTTGAGCTTTGTGGCCAAGTGTGTTAGTGAGTTGCATCCTGCCACATCAGTGATGGGTCAGTACCCAGGATCCAGTCCAGCCAGTGGAGAAAAATGGTGGATAGTAGAAGGAGGCTTGAGAAGGGGTAAACCCATGGTGCTGAATGTACTGAATATCCCTCAATTATGCTCGGAAAAGAATCAGATCTTCCCCTCAGTGTGTGTTCTTGTGTCTTGCAGATGTATTGAAAATCTGTGTTAGAGTTGTGAGCAATTAACACATTTCCTGAGGACACATGGAGAGAAACTTAACTTGCATGTGATCTACCACAGTTCTGCCTTGATAGATCTTGGCTATGCCTGTGATTTTAAATGGCTTTACTGACACACAACCATAGTTAAGTGGTGGTGTTCTGGTTGTGTGGACAGGGTTCATGGTGCCAGTGCAGGCTGCTTACCCCCTTGATTTGAGTAATTTGCTGGGATGCTGTGAATCTTCCCGTTGCAATGGATCAGACTTCAGTCTAAATTCAGACTGGCAGTTTTCATGTAGAAGAATGTGGTTTGGCTTCTCTTTATGGAAATGCCTTCAGAAAAAAAAATAGGTAATGAATACAGTTGAATGGGAAACAATTTTCTTTCCCACTAAGTCCTTTAAGGTATTTAGAGCAAGAACATTTTTATAAGTTCATGACCTATCTTTGTTGAACAAAGATGAGACACAAATGAAAAATAACCCTCATTGCAGCCAAAACACATGCTGGGGAGAGTACGGGTGAACTGGCCTTTAATAAACTGAATTGGTGCTATCACCATGCTCCTGGAGCATGGAAAGCACATCCAGTTCACGCACTGCTCAGTGGAGACCAGGTGCATACTGAAAGGAAAAGGACTGGGTGAACATCTGCATGAGGGGGGAAACAGCAGGTAAGAGGATTTCTTGGAGAAGAGGAAGGGGTGGAGATGAAAAGCAATAGAGCAACTTTAATGATCTGGGGAATGTTTGTCAGATTGTGTGGCTTGGAGGAGGAATAAAGATAGTGGATTTTTTGGAAGAAGGCTCCCAGTCTCAAGCTTCAGAGATTTGTGATTGATTTGAGATTAAAATTATGTGATCTGAACATATCAGTGGATTTCATCTGAAATTAGAATTCCTGATAACTCTTGAATGCTGTGCATGTGCTAAGACCTCATTCAAAACACTCAAATATAGACTTTAGTACTGTGCTGGATTAGGGCCACCATGATAAATAAAAATGTTAATGATTTTCCAGGCTCATACTTAAAATTCACTGGTGGAAGTTTGCAAACGGATTGTGCAGATTGCCAAATTAGGTCCAATTACTCAAATTTAGATGAGCTTAGCATAAAACATACAAATGTGTTCAATGCAGTATTCTGCTTAGGTCTGTGATTTCATTTCACCAGGCTTATATTTGCATGAGTTCATTAAAATTTGTTCCATTTCTTTTTTCCTTTAGCATCGCTTTGAAAAAGTGGTATTTAAGCTGAGGAAAAATAGTAAAGAACAGACTTGTAATTATAAAATGAAGCTAACTGGAGTCATGCAGCACCACTGTGGTTCATTCTGTCAAAGAGGGAACTGGAGAGCTCATTACTGAGACCAAGGTTCAAACTGACCACTCTGTCAAAGATTCCTGGTGTGTCAATCAATTAATTACAACCTTCTACTCCATGGTTATCCAGTCTCTGAAAAAAAAAAAAAAATTCCACTTCAGCAGGACTGCTCTTGGTTTGTATTCAAATTCATATTTATTTTTCTTATTAGAAATAAGAACTTGGACAAGGAAGCACCTTGCTCCTCTTCTGTTTGTTAATCCTTGGGGACAAAAAAAAAAAAAAAAAAAAAANAAAAAAAAAAAAAAAAAGGCAAGACATCTCAGCCTGAACAAATGAGAAAATCTCCAGACAGACTAAAGGCTTTAATGAGCTTATTACCTCTCTCTAAAGCCATGCAACGCTTTCAAAAGGTGATGGCCTGGCATCTCCTGGAACACGGCGACATGCCTACTTGTCTGTATTAATGGCTTTATTTATTGTTGTATAAGGTATCCAAATGTCAAAATAATATTTATGTTTATTTAGAAGTACCACTTAGTGCTCCAGTAAGTTATGGTTTGTTATTTGGCAGTTATTTTATCTTGCTCACAGTCCAGATGTGAAAAAGCACACTTATTTTGCATGCAAAACCACTTTTTAAAAAGAACTGTAATACAGCTCTACACCCCCCATATGTGTATCTGTATTGGTATAAGAATGAATTATCCATGCTGTGAGTCTGAACACTTTTAAATAGCAGTTTAAACAATAATCTCCAGCAGTCTCAAAGAAGCCCTAATGTTTAATAAATTGGTAATGAGCTGCGTAAAAAGTGTATTGTCGTATCATAACAGCAACTTTGTAATCAAGATTGCAAACTGTTTTTCTGCTGTAAGCGGGTTCTGACCGTCTGCTCTCGTTCAGCCTTCTCCAAAGAATGGGTTTCAACTTGAAATTCCTTGTGTGTGATGGAAAGAGATTGTTCTACTTCTCCCAGTCCCTGTCTGCTGAGGGTTGACTGCACAAGGTGTTTCCTCTCATTCTCCTGTTTTGTCAAAATGTAGTGATTTTGCTTTTGAAAAAGTGTTCTGGCTCTTGGATAAAATAGAGTATGTCAGAAATTGTTTTGTAGAAGAGAAAAAATAGTGTTGTTTGATTCACTACCATGAAGTTATGCAGGTGTTTTCAGAGTAGTGGAGTTGTTTTCAGGATGTAAAAATTTATGAGACAAATCCTCTCTGATCTCGGTAAACCATGTAAACCTTAGTTACCACTGGGTGTGGCAGCTTAAATACCTTTCTGTAATCATAAAATTAGCCATGAAAATAGAATCCGATCTCTAGAGAGTCCAGAGTGTCCTATTTCCCCACTACTTCTCAGTACAGCACTCATAATAATCTCTGTATGCTGGATCTGCCTTTGTTAGTGCAGCCTCTTTCGGCATAGGTGCTCCTGTGCCATGTGCTTCTCCCGCCTGGAAATGGGAACAGTAGCTCTATTATTTGTGGAATGATTCCTGGTGAATGCTAACATTGCAGCCACTTCCTCTGCCCTGGTGCTGTCAGCTTGAGTTTTTGCAATGGGAGATGTGAGTTTGTGGGAAATGCAGTTACATATTTTGTTTCCACGCTGTCCCAACTGAGCCAGGCAGGGCAGCCTGGGCAGGAGCGTCTGGTGCAAGTGGTTCTCAGTTTCTTCCTCCATGAAAGCTGTTGCTTATTAGTTTCATTTGTTTCTCTACTGTATTTCAGGATAAAAGCCCCTAGAAAATACAAACCTCCAAGTGACAATTGTGTGAAGTTTTGAGGCTAACCTCCGTGGCTGAGCTGTGAATCAGAGGGTTGTAAATAAGCGCTGCACTTACCCTTGGACAACAGTCTGTAATGAATGTTTCAACATTTTCACTCCATTTGTCACTTCCAGCCAGACACTGATTGTATTGGTTTGAGTTGCCTCATCTAAAAAAACTATATTGCTAGTTTTTATGTGTCTCCCAGGACTGCAGTTAGACTTCATGGGACAAGCAGTGTGCCCTGCCTGCCAGCAGCCATATTCCATGGGACAGCCTGGCTCCCGGGCCATGCCAGCCCCACTGCCCCGGCGCTCAGGGCAGGTGTATTTGAGCTCAGTGGGAACCAAGGTATTTGACACCTTTGAAAAAAACGAGGTTTATATCAAATAGATTGTTCAAGCGCTTTATAAAAATGAAGTCTTTAGCTTTTCCCATATAAAACAAGACACCAAACTGAGGCACAGGAGGGAAAGCCAAGCATAGAGGCAGCTGCAAAACTCTGAAGCCTTCTGATGTTTGGACTGAGCTTGCTCTGCCAGGATCTGCTCTTGCTGTGCTAGAGAAGCAGGGGGGACAGTAAAGGTAAGCAAAGAAAACAGTCACTGAAAAGAACATTTTATCTGGACTCTTCTAATCAGACATGCTCTGATGCTTCTCTTTGCCTTTGGAGGTCAGAAGGGGCTCCCGTCTGCAGCTGCTTTTGCCAAAATTTGTGTGACGGAGGGCAATGCTACTTGCAAACCAGGTTTTGTGGTGATGGCGGTAGAGGGGAGATACAGTCCAGATAGGATGACATCTTCTGGGTGTCACCTCCCTAACAGGGAAATACAAGAGGTTTCATCTGTGGGGACTGGCCAGCTGTATGTGTCACTCTAACTTGTGTCATGGTGTTTTATGCTGTTCCTCCAAGAGAAGGCTCTGAGCTGAAGTGAATGTATGAACTCAGGAAACTCTCTCTTGTGTCTTCCACCTTGACCTTTAGCAAGCATTACTTAAATTTGGATTGTCAGGACTTGAAATCTTGGTCTTCCTATTTAAGTGAGATGCATCAGGGGCATCTGTATTTCCTCCACATTTATGCAGAAGTAATGCTACCACTTCCTGCATTTCCAGAGACAGAGAAATTGGGGGCATCAGTGTTGTGCACCTGGGCACATTACAGGTTGGCCTAATTCAATTCAACTTAGGAGATAAAATACTGTGAGTGCACTTAGGTTTGTTGAGAAACCAAGTTAAATGTTTACATACTCAGTCTGTGAAGCTCTTAGAGTGTGGCTTAATGGACAAATCACAGTAGTTAAGGTGTGTAGGTGGTGGTTGCAGATATGTGTTTCTGACCTTCTTCTGTAACCTTGGGAAGCTTTTCCTTTTCTGTAAAATAGGGGTAACAATACATCTCTGCTTTAGCAAAGTGCCTGTAAGCGACCTGATGAAGTGCTACGTACAACCAGCCCAGGATAAGAGCCTTTATCTGCTGCGTCAGTTATTCCTATTCTAAGGCTGGTTGCTGAGGAAATAAATAGAACCTGTTCCTCTGTATTGAGTGCCCGAGTTCACATCTGCTCTATATTTAAACATGCAGTTATATGTTTTAAGATGTACTTCTTTACAAGTTTTGTTATTAAGCACATGTGCCCTTCATAGTGTCATCGGGACCATAAAGTTTAAATGCTGAATGCAGAAAGGAGAGAACAAGAAAGCCTTTTAACCTGCATGTTATTAGAAATCCATTTCAGATAATCCCTGTGGAAATGTTACTGGTAGTTCTGTTCCTGAAGGCAGACAGTAACTAGTCATGATTTTTCCAGAAAGGAAATGCTATGAACTGGGCAAAGCCTAATGAAGGGGAAGTGGCTGATTTATTGTAAACAGTTATAGCTTTCTGATGTTGCCTGGATTTTATGTTAATCTTGTTGTGTGGACTGTCTGTTGGGAATAATTGAGAAACATAGAAGATTGAGTAGCTTTTGTAGTCCATAAATTATTGTCTGGTGAGTGTAGGTTATAGTCTTGATCAACTTCAGCACCAATTTCTTGTAACTTTTCCAGAAATTTAGCCACTTTAATATACCAAGTTATGATAAATTACGAATTCAGAATAGAATTGTGTCCTATAGAAGATTGCTTCAAGGATTCCTTTAAAGTGAGGACAGGAGGAAGTGAAACATTAAAGAAAACCCAGTCTATGTAAAGTGTAAATTCTCTCATTTGAATTCTGAGAATATGTTTCTTTAGATATAAAGAGATACAATGGCATCAGCACTGTTGTATTTCCTGCTATTGCTGAAACTGGGAATGCCACATAAGACCTTCCATGCTGGGAATGATCAAAAGCCTCCCCCAGGTTTTTGGCTCATCCTTTGGTTTTAAAATGCCTTTTGAAGACAACATACGTGGAAGAAGTAAGAGCAGAGGACAAGGTGCCAAGGTTTCTGCTGCAATGCCCAAGTGCCACTGAATTCCAAGAGCAGCTGGGTGCAGTGGGAGGTGAGCACCTTTGGGCATCCTTTGAGGTGGCTTCCAAAGCCCTGCTCTGCAATTGCCTTTGCTGCAGCATTGTCACCAGCCCCTTTTATTTTCTTCCTGGCCTTTACAGGGGCAAATGAGCAGTGAATTTTGCATGATCCATAGGTTATCTCTCCACATTGACTCCTGATTAGAAAGAAGCACCATGTAGCTCTTAAACAGCTGCTCTGTGAGAGTCCTGCTGCAGTCTTTTAGGGGGGCACACAGCAGAATGTACCGAGCTTAAACCTGTGCCTGCAACATCCCTTTCTTTGTTAACAGGAATTAGCACATAAGAAAAGGGTCTTTAAGGGTGCTTTATGTAAATCAGTCCTCAGATTTCAGAGAAGAGTGGCCTTTCTGTGTTAAATATGATTTTGAACCATAAAATACGTGTTTGTATGTGATTTGTACAGAAAAGTATGGAGTCGTGATAACTGAGATACACTTATCATATATACTTGAATTCACCATCTCAGCTGGACTTTGAGCTTGTGACATCTTCTGCTTAAAAAGAAAAATGTAAAAAAAAATCCATGTCCAGCAACAGAAAGTTCTTCTTTTCTGCTTTCTACCCAGAGATCAATCTTCCACATGACATATTTCTAATATCACCCAGGTAGCTGGGAAATCCTCCTCCTTCCTTACTGTCACGGTTTGAGACAAGTTTAGGGGGAAACACCGTGGAAGGGACATCTTCCCCACAGAAGGGGGAAGTACTCCCAGTACTCCCTCTCCTACCAATATGAAAGGAATTTCTTGAATGAAAGAAAGAAAAACTTACTTAACAAGCAGAGTGCCAGCACAGGGCACAGGAAAAATATGAGTAATGTCAGATAATAAACCTCCTCTCTGCAGAGAAAGCTGGTGGATTTAGAGTTCCCTCTGTAGCTGGCTCGCCCCCGCCCCGAGGTCCGAGGCCGGGATGCGGCGTCCCCGCAGCCTCCCTGCCGGTCCGCGGGGTCCGATGAGCTGGTTCTCGGATCACAGCTAGGCCGGGCGGTTCCAGAAGAGGAGGAAGAAGTTCCGAAGGATTTCGGTATGCAGTCCTCGGAAAATTTCTTGCCTCAGCTAACAGGCTAGCTAAAAGCAGGAAGGTGCTCCCTCGGCTCTGCAGCGGTGAGAATGCGGGGGAGTGTTCGTGAGTCCTTGAACACGAACCACGCTGAAGAATTCGCTCGGCTTCCCCGGCTTTCCCTCGGACCCAGCTTAAAACTGCGGGACCCATTTCTGGGCAATAAGCAGACGATAGGGGAATACAATATTATCATAAAATCACCCCAAGACACCTAAAAAATTCAGTGTGTCAGAGCTGAGGACAGGATGGGAATGGATTTATGCTGCACCAAGCACAGCTCTTCTAGATGCAAAGATGCTGGATGTTTAAAAAAGGTTTCCTAGAGAGCTGAAGAAACAAGAGCTTTATGGTACTGAAGCATGGAGATTTTTACCTACTCTATGAGAGGCCCACCTCTAGACTTGAGAGAGAGCTATGCAATCAGACTTGAAAGCTGTCACACTTAAAAGCTCTTTTTTTTTTTTTTAGTGTTTTATTATTTCCTGCTGAGTTCCTACATCAATGTAAAAACATATTCTGTTACAGTGCATGTATTTTTATTAAACCAGTCTTTCTAATTTTTCTGTGCACCAATGTAGAAGAAGGAAAAGCTGCAGAGGGCTTCAGTAGGCTGCTGCTGGGAATGGCCTTGGTATCTCCAGACAGGCTGTAGTGAATAAGGGTTATGTGTGTTTGTAACAGCTGATGAGTCCCATTGATGTTGGTTCTAGCATGGCTTAAACTTAAAGCTAAAGTAGACAGCTTGTGCATGTTGGCCAGCAGAGTTAAAGCTCTCACGCTGTTTTTTATTCTTAGTGTAGTGTGGGGTAGCCTGAGAACAGCACATTAGTCACAGGCCAGAGCTGTGCCGGATGTGTAGACACTCAGCACAAAATCAATATGCCGGACTGCCAACAAGATACGATGCAAACTGATGTAGACAGGAAGGGACTCTGTGAAACAACCTGTTGGACAGTAACTGGTGGTCCTGGCACTCTGACAAGCCAGTGGCTGCCAGGAGGGGCCTTGGCTTTTTGAACATTATAGACAAAGAAGGCTGGGAAACTACAGTGTAGCATGGATGGCTGCTCACCACCTCTGCTCATCTGTGTTACTGCGAGTAGAGGAGTAGGATGGATGGAGCAAACACTGCTGGTGGCAGATGGATGGAATGAGATGTCAGTGGATATTCTACAACATGAAGTAGCACTATGTAAGAGACAAGGGCATGTGTTGACTTAGTAAGGTATCATATTAACTAGTGTTTAATGATCTCTCTTTTTAGAAAAGAGATTCCACTTTGATTTTCTCAATGGATTCTCTTAGATTTTCTCAATTGCCATGATCCACACCTAGGCTGATTTTCACTGTGAGGGTGGTGAGGTACTGGGAACAGGTCACCCAAGGAGGTTGTGGATTCCCCAGCCCTGACAGTGTTCAAAGCCACATTGGATAAGGCCTTGAGCAACCTGGTCTAGTGGGAGGTGTCCCTGCCCATGGCAGGGACACTTGGGACTAGGTGATCTCTAAGGTCTTTTCTAACCCCTTAAGATTTTACAATTCTAATGATTGTCAGTTGGGCTCTCAGTGAGCTCACCACAACTCTCTTGTAAACTCAGAAGCAGCAGAAGCAAACGTAGAAAGAGATTTTGTGCCATAGCTCTACTTTTTGATTCTTTCTGCTTGAGGGAGGTTTGGATTTTCTCCCCCTTTCACCCTTGGCAGTCTTCCATGTTGTTTTTAATTGCAAAGCAACATGGTGCTTTTTCCTCAGCTGGAAGAGTTGGCACATAGTTCTTTTGTGCAACTGAGACAATAAACTGCTGTATTAATCATTTCATACAAGGTAATAAATAATAGCAGAACTGTTGCATTTACCTCTCAGGTTTCTACTAAAATAATCCAACTTCCTGAAGGCCTTAGAAGTGGGATTATAAAACTGGATTTAAATCTGTGTCTTTCCTGGTGTCTTCTCCCTGACCTTGCACTATGTGAGATACCAAAAATCTAATTGCCAGTGTAATTACTAAAATGTGTTCTTATTTGGAAGCAGGGTTGTAGACAAACTTTGTGTGTCATGTACAGTAAAGTCTCATTTAGATGTGGGGAAAAGAACAGTCCCTGGCATCCTGAGCCATATGGCTTTCTGTGAGATGTTGCTAGGTGCAAGCTGCCTTTCTTCTCCAGCAAGATTAAAAGGAAAACCAAGCTAGGATTGCCCTTTGGGGATGCTTATAGATAGGATGTGAGAAGCCCTTCAAAATTCCTCCTCTCAACATTGCCTATTTTGCTAACAGTACAAAGCATCGAGCACACACCACAGCAGATAAAGGGAATTTTGAAATCAGAGGCCCAAACCAGTTTTTCAAAGTCATGAGTTTTGATCTTTTGAGGTTGACGCTGTTTTGCTGTCCCTACCCACACCTGTAAACACCAGTCTGGGAAAGCATGGCAGGAACAAGGATTTCAGAGACCCCACATTAAGGGTTGCAGGCTGGTGGGTTCCCCAGTGTGCCGGAGGAAGATGTTGCATTCTTTTTTTCTACTGAGGGATGGGAGACCCATGTAAAGTCTTTGTCAAGAAGATGTTACAATTAGAAGCAAATAGTCAGGTGAGCTGCAGAAAGTGAGCATGTGAATGCTTTTAGCCCAGTGCATAGGCAGGGAGAAATGAGTTTTCCTCCTTTATTTCACCATATTTAATTGCACAGTTGGTCTAAGGGGGACTGCAGTGAGGTGCTGCAGCACAGCTGGGCTCAGGTCAGTGCTAAATGGTGGTAGCTGAATTTAAGTTCTTGAAAATCTCAGAAAAACTGACATTTTGTTGTTAAATTTTTGAAAGCAACAAGGGTTGCTTGCTGGGATTTAAATACACTTAAGACAAAACAAATGCCAGAACAGAGCAGTTTCAGTTTAACAGTTAGTAATGTTAGTGGCAGTATTTCTGTTCAGGGTTGTCTTGCAAGCAAAGCACAAAGCGGGAGTGCCTGAAAAGCAGAAAAACCACAGCATTTACAGTGGAGAAGGCTGTAGCTTTTCCCTACTGGGACATGGTGCCCATCAACTCAACAGCTGTTCTGCTCTGCAAGGACACTGCCAAGGTTATAAGTGTCTACAAATTGAGTGTCTTGCTGATGATCTTTTGTGAAGTATTTAATTTCTAGGTGAAGGAAGAAGGAGTGAATAAATTGCTTTATCCCTTGTCAGAGCTCTTCTTTATGAAGTGTAGTCATTTTACTCCCGGTTTGAGATTGGCTTACATATTTTTTAATTGCAAAATTAAAATATTCTAATGATTAAACTTTGCTCAAGAGCAATAGCAATCTCAAATGTTTAACAAAAAAAGAAAAGAAGAAAGAAAAAAGCCCATACGCTGAGTTTCAATGTGGGTCATGTACACATGAAGTTTATTACAATGTATTAAGAAACAAGGTAACTTCAGTATTTCAGTATTTCAAGGTGTTTCTGCAGGATTTCTGTGGCCTGGTGTGCTACTGCAAGTTCCCAGATGCACCAGTGTTGCTACCATGAGGGTGAGAAAATGCCTGAGCTTTGTGGAAAACTGTTAAATTCTTCAAGGACTGGCTACCAGAGTAGAACGGGCTTTGGGAAGATTTGCTTTTAAGAGAAGCCTGCATGATACTTATCTCAATGGATTGGGCAGACAGAATTGTGACAGGATCAAGAAGTGATCCTGAGCTGATTCTCAAGTTCTTTGGGTGTTTCTTCACTGTCAAATTTTACTCTTTTAAAAAAATATGTAACAGTGATTTTCATTTTCATGAATATCACTCAGAATGCATGAACTGTGAGCATAGAGTTGGCTTCCCACACAGTGAGAATTGTGTATGCTTATGTGATTTTTTCATTAAAAAACAATGGTGGGAAGATTCAAAATTCTGAATTTGTAAGTGACTCCTTAATAAACACAGATACAACCCAGAGGAGAAGCTTTTCCTTCCAAATTGTATCGCTAGGAATTTTTAAAATAAAACTTGACCTGCATTAGCAGTCCCACCTAAAATAGCACACCTTGCAGGTGATTTCCATGTGGTTTTATTTCCTAGCAGATTACTGTGCTGATGGCAGAATTTCTTTAATAATGCAACAGAGGTGTAAGGAAGCAATGGTAACTCAGCTGCCAAGGCAGAGCCAGAGACTCATGGTTGATTCAGTTCTTGGGAGAAACCTGGAGATTGGAAGAGATTGGCAGAAGGTGTTGCTTCTGTCTTAGGTGGTGAGAGAACTGTCCTGTAGCAGATCATGGATATGACTGGGGAGAGTGAGGTGATGGAGAATGTACCAGTAAAACTGGAAAAAAACCCTGTTCCATTTTGAAAGAGTCTCCAGAGACACAGGAGTAGGAATGGAAGAGGGAGAGGAGGGTGGATGCACAATCTCAGGTACAGGATGAAGAAGCTGAGTCTGTCAGGTGAAATACAGAGGGATTCAAAGTGATAAGGAGGGATTGACATCAAAATTCGGGGCCACTGAGACAGCCAGGCTGGTGACCCTGGGATGACGATGCTGGACGGGTTATGCTCTGAGATAGCATTCATCTCACCTGACTGCAAACATCTATATCTGAGCTAATGCTCTAGAAGCCCTTTAAGGCCAATGCAGATAAATTTATGCTCCAGGAGTGCAGCTCAGCTCATCATGAGGTGGCTGTTGGCCTGAGTAGTGCCCTGGTTTGACTGTGTTGTGTCTGGTCATTGAGAGCACGGGGAGTCTGAAGCACTGGCTCAGTTTGAGGTGTGTGCCCTGCCAGCCTCGAAAGCTGGGTGAGATCAATGCCACCCCCAGGACATGCCCCAGGCTCCACTGCAGCTAATGCTAGGGTGTTTGGGTAGACAATAAGGGACTTCACCTTTATCTGCAGCAGCAAGGGGGAGATATAAATGGCAGCACAGCAATAGAAGAGTTTTCCAGCAGATAAGGCTGAGCTGCTCCTCTCAAGAGTGGCTGCTCTGAAAGCAGAGTCTGTTGGTTGGGTGCCCACTGAGTGCTAGTAAGATGACCTGTGTTGCGTTATTTCGTGAGGTGGTGTCAAAGGCTACAGAAGATCTTGTTAGTAGCTGCAGGAGGACTACAATATATTCTGATTTTGTTTTCCCTTCTCCCAGAGGAAAATGGTAATTTAGCACTTTTCTCATGGGAACCAAATATTGGCGTAAACTCTGGGGTCATGAAATCCAGTGACCCTGTTCGCTCAGGCAAACACATAATATCATCCCTTTCATAAACTGATCAAGTATTTGATCTCACAGAAACCCAGCAAACTACAGGTTATGCTGACAAAAATAAAACAAGCTTTTGTAGGAGAGAAAGAAGCATTGCTCTATGCCTTTCCCTAGCTCTTTTGTTTGTTGTTTTATGCACTGTGGTGTCAGTACTCAGGGTTTTACTAAGGATGTAAATATAGATTTTTAAGAGACGATTTGGATTTCTTTAGTATTTGAACATCTTTGTGCTGTCCGGGGTAATTCTCACCTATCTCCTTGTGGCTTTGAAATGGCAGTTGTGTTTATAAATGGCTTTAAGGTAATTGACAAAAGGGGTGATTTGCATGGAGAACAAAGTAGTGCTGAAACTTTGGCAGAGACCTATCCACACCTTTTGGTGCATGGGGAAAAATAACATCAAAAGGGGAAAAGGTTTTTTGTTGGATTTTTTTCTCTCTACTTCCACTGGTCTTTGTTCCTGCCCGTGGAGGATGCCTGTGAAGCACAACTGCTCTATTCCCAAGATAATTTTTGAGAAGTAATCAGTTGGTCGAAAGTATAAATAACCTGTATCAGATTAAGTAAGAGGAATAAGGTCCCAGAACTGATATTCCCCATTATTATTAATGACCTTTCCTTATCACCCTGGAGAGGCAACTAGCTGACTTCAAGGGTATGTCCTTGCAAGAAGGTTGGAGTGAAGATACATGGGTAATAGAGGTGGAAGGTTAAAAACAGACCTAAACTGAGGAATAGGTGTAAAGATCTACTGAAGGTATAGAGCTGATCACATAGCTTTCTATGTAGGTTTTTGGGTTGGTTAGTTGGTGGGGTTTTTTTATTTTTAATTTCAGAAGAACTGAGCATTTGCTCACAAAATAATGAAGAGAGGAACTCATCAACTGCCCACAAGGAAATTTAATCAAGTGCTCTATCAATTTGATTTATTTGAGGTTAGTTGCCATAAATAACCTTTGTAAAGTATTACAAACCTCCACAAAAAAACAAACTAGGAAAAAGCTCTTGGATCGAGAAGTCACCAAACTTTGCCAACACCAACGGTGGCGAGAGGGCTGGGGCTGAGGGCTGGTGCTGGTGTGCTGTGAAGTGCTGCTGCCCGTTTCGGAGGGGCGAGGATGGGGAAACTTCTCCCTCCGCAGACACCGCGATGGGCGGAGGCGGGGTGCGGGCGGCGGCCGCGCTCTGCGGTCCCACCTCCGCATCCTGCGCCGCCTCCCAAGCCCTCTCCGCGGTGGGGCTGCCACCAACACGCCTCTTCCAGGCAGAAATCCTCCCAGGCAGCAGGTCTGCATTGCCCACTCCTCGCTTGTGAAGGTTTTTCTCGCCTCGCCTTCTCTGCTTGATACCCCGTCTTGCTCCGTGCGCCAGGGCAGGCGCGGGGCTGCGGGGGGCTCTGGGCCCCTCTCGCCGCCATTTGGTGCTGGCAGACCCTGGTTGACAGAAGCTGATGATTGATGTCAAGGCTGGGAGCAAACAGCTGCTGATTTGATTATTACTGTTTCATCTCCTAACCTTTTGGAGCACTGTGGGAATACTTATTCACCTTGTCGCACTTTAGTGGCATTTGGTGCGGTACTTCCCCAGGAACAATGAAGGAGTGGTGATGTACAGAGTTGGTTTAGAAATTCCTGTTCCTGTTCTTTGTGTTTACTTACAGATGTAGGGAGAGAAGCAAAGATCTTGCTGTATGGAGGAATGGAAAATTCATCTATTTGATTGGGAGCAGTTACAGACATAGATGTGCAATATGTTAATAAAGTAATTGTGCTATGTTACTATAAAGAGGATGTCTTCATTATAAAATTCTTGGTTTAATACTGTCATTACAGCAGATGTATAGCATATGAACTAATTTGCATGCAGATAAGGAGACTCTGACAGCTTGGTAGCATAATTACTGCATAGCATACAGCTCACTAGTGCTGGAAGCTGAAGCTGTTACTGGAGGGGTGCTCATGGGACTAATTATGCTGGCTTTGTTAAATTTAAAATAGTGTATAGCCAGGAAAGAGACCCTTCTCCTGTGCCGCATGGTGTTGTGCACAATAAGTTACAGAAGCCTTGAACTGCTTCAGCCATTTTAAGCCATGCAAATGCCCGGATCTCAGCACTTCCCAGTGTAGTGGAGTCATCGACTTGGATTTAACCAGGGTGCCGGTATAAACTTTCAAACAAAAGGTTTGAAAACTCTAATATTTCTGTATATTGAAACTCCAGTTAGGTCCTTTGGATAAGTGAAGAAAACTATAGCTGTAGTAACTTTGTTTTGTTCAGTACCTGATGGAAGTGGATGCTGAATGGGTGAACTCAGAGTGGTGAATGGATTTCCCCCCCCTCTTCTGGGTGCGCCTATTGCCTTGCTTCATCACATCCATGTCTTTGTGATTTGTCTCCGCTTAATTTCAAACATATTTCAGCTTCCTTTTTTTGTCTTTGCTTTGACTGCATCTGCAGTTTTTAAAGATCTTATTATTGAGGTTTTTTTATGGATTTCAAAATGTTTAATTCATTACTAAGTCATTATAAACTGAAGCCATTTTATTTTCCTGGGGAAATCAAGACAGTGCCACAGGAGATTACTTCCCCCCCCGCTACTGTCAGATTAGCTTGCAGAGAAGGAAGGAATTTGTGAATGCAGTTGACTTTGATTATGTAAGCTGGAAACTGGCGAACAGTATGGATTTATTTCAATTCCACTTAGTTTAAAAAGAAATACATATTAAACTGGGAGTGCCTTAGGGCATCAGATAAATGGGAAGCCAAGCAGGAAGTGTGTATTCTTCCCTGACCTCTCCTGCAGAGCAGTAGGTGATGCCAGGTAGCCGGGCAGACAGAGCTGCCGGGGCTGCAGGTTGTGCCAGGGGAGTGGGATGGCTTTGGCAAGGAGGATGGGAAGGAGACAGGAGCTGGTTTATAGCCAGGACCCAGCTCTCTGCCCTCAGGGAGGGGAGAGGCTGCTGGTGTGTGTGGGGCACTGCGGGTTCTCACTGAGATCTTGCTGGGACTGGCAAAGGGAAGCACCCTTCTCCCCGCCCTGTTGGTGACATGGCAACGAGGGACCAGGTGATGCTCAGACAGGTGCTGTGACATCCTGCTTCAGTCAGCTCCCGGGAGGTTTTACCCCTGAACCCATCAGAGCCTGGCTCTCGTGCCAGGAGGGCCCTTCTCCCATATCCTTACCTGCTGCCAGCCCTGGGATGGAGCTGGATGTGGAGCCATGCTCCTAAAAATCATCAGCATCAAGGGACCACTGGGACACTCAGCAACTCTGTCCCATGCCATGGGTAAGGGTGTTGTGCTCCATTGCCTTAATACATTCCCTCTCTCAAAGTAAATGTTGCAACTCCCACTCATCTGTCTCCGTAATACCCCATGCTAAACAAGTATTAACTTACACCTTTTTCCTTTTGTGCTAAATATTTGGCCAGGTATTTTATTTTGCAAAATTCAAGCTCATCCTTGTATGATCTGCTTGCATTTTGTTAATCTGAGAATATTAATAGCCTGCTGGCATTGCTGCTAATTTGGAGTTTCTGCTGTGGAGTGAATATGGTAACAAATTTTTGGAATGGTTTGTTAATCTTCTCAATGTTCATTATGTATTTATTAATAGTAATTAGAGCCAGTCATAGCGATGCATTTGGAATTTTTTGTATCAATCAAACAAGTATTTTTTTGAGAGGATGATCATTTAGTAGGAAATTAGTGTGTAAATATATAAAAAATTAAATATGGTAGGAGAAACAGTACAGGAAAACACTTAACTGAATTAATAGTTTTCACCAAAATTCTTAGTCTTGTCTGATCCTCCCATCCCTCCCCATCTCCCAAAGCAAAATAAAACCGGGAGGAAGAAGGGAAAGATCTTATCCCTCTTTTAAAAAAACAAAATTACTCATTGAAATAGTTCTATTTGGGCTTTTTTCCATATATCAGGGATTTCAAGGCAATTTTTGCAGGTTATTCAGACAGTTTTAATGCGCACATGCATGTTGAGATATTTTTCTTCTTTTTCCTTCATGTTTGGTGGTGCACTTGATTTACGTCAAAGGGTTTTTGTTTTTCAAAGGCCAGAAAGGAGCACAGTTCTTTTGAAAATCAGATGTGCTGTGCTCTCTTGACTGGGTCTCAGTCACATAATCAAACCTTTCCCAGCCATTGGTGTTGCTCACTCCTCCAGATAATGTCACAATGTCCTTTTAGGACAAGTCTTGAATGAGTCCTGTAGGTCTCTTGCAATTAAATGAACAATGAATAAGAGCATCTCTGAGGAGTCATGATAGGACTTTGTTGTTGTTTCCTTACCAACTCTGCTCCTCCGTTTATGCTCTTTAGGCCTGCTGTTGCCACTCAGGAAACAGATTATCCAGCACTTCTGCATCTTCCAGCCCAATCAGAGATTCCTCCTGAATCAGCAGTGCTTATTATTTCCAACTGTACATAATTATGGTAGAGAGGTTGCACCACCATAACTGGATAATGTCAGCAGTTCTATTACAGCACCATACTTTTAGTGTCCTGAAATGGGGATATAAAATCTCACTTTAGCTTTATAGTCCTTCCAGTGGTGAGCGATAAGTGTGTGCAATCAGCTTTTAAGCAGTTAAAGAAACCCATAAAAAAATTCCTCTTTGGGATGTCAGTTGTGTAAAAGCTTGTTACAAACTGGGGTTTAATGCACTTTTGCAAAACTGTTAAGCACCTGAAGCTAGCAAATGGCCATGAAAATATCAATAATGCACAAGCACAGAAAGATTTGCAGGTTGGTGCAATAAAAGAAAAAAAAAATGTGGGCTCCAGTTTTAGCAAGTCTGCCAAAATGATGTGGATATTTAAGGGTGAGGAATGACTCCTTCGGAGCTCTTCTACTCCAGGAAACAATTGACTATACATATTTAACAATCTATTAGTACAGTTGTGTAAAAAGCTTTTATATATATTTAATTTTTTATGAAAATGGTACTTGACATGAGAGGTCAGCTTTTTGCAGTTGTTTTTCTTTATTTTTTTAGTGGTATTTTGAGCCATTTGTCTCACTGCAGTCTGCTCTCCCTCCTGTTACCTACCCCCTGCCTTGTTCACAATATCATGGATTAAAGGCAGGAGGTTGGCATTAACCAAGGGCTTCCGCAGAATGAAACAGCCTGATTCAAGATGGTCTTTTTCAAACAGGAGAAGAGGGTGCTAGTTTGTCTCTGTTTAAGAAGTAGGATGGAAGTTCTGCCTGCTGCTTATCATATTTATGCCAGCAGAGACCAGTGATGACTGCAGTGCTCTCTGAGTTCTGACAAACTTCTAATTATAGCATACACTGCTGTAAACTCCAGAGGTGATAATGAAGCCCGGACCCATGTGTCAGCAGAGCTTTGAAAGGGTAATGCATTCCCGTTCTGCATTACTGGTCCTTATTTGTATGTTTGCGGGCACCTGGACTCCAGTAATGATGTCTTGCTTGTTTTCACTGAGCCGAGAGGTGAAACATGCAGAGCAGTGGAGATGTGTAATTTTATCAAGGTAATCGAGTATTTGTGTGTCCTTTGAGAGATGCACAAGGAGAGGGGCAAGGGCAGGAAGCTTTCCTACAAGACTTTGTGTAAACTTGTTGCCTAGAAAGTGTTGACAGATCTTTAGCACTTTGCTGTCTGATGACAAACTCATTCCACTTCTGAGCATGGGGTGTAGGAAATGACTGACCCCTGTAAACTAGGCTTACTTATATAGTATGAATTCAGCATTCACAAAATCAGGATGTGCACAGAGTAAGGGAGGGACTGCATTGAAGATGAGTTAGAAACTTGCCCTAGGAAGCTCTTGGTGAGTGATGAAGACTTTTTTTCTTTTTTTCCAGAAGTGATGAGCGTAACCTTGCTGCTCTCTTATGCTGTCCTAATTGAGATGTGAACCCATCGTGCAAACCTTTACATATTCTGCTCTTTAATCTTAGCATGTGAACCAAGCTGGCTCTCAGAGGGGGAGGTAACCAACTCTGCCCTTCAGGTTCTGCAAGCAGAAAAAAGTAACCTTCCAGGCTTCAACCACTAGGAACACCTTCATGTCTGGATGACCTGACAAATGAGTCCAGCTTCTTACTGCAGATAAATCAGTGCAGTCTGTGTGACAGATTTGTCTCTTTGCTGGTGACAAGTAGTGTATCTTGAAGCAGATCGTGAGGGTGCAGCAAGTGGCGTCTTCTGTAGCCACTACTACTTAGTGGGCAAAGGATATAGAAGTGGTGCTGTGGTCCAGTGTGGGAGGGGTGTCCCCATCTGGACTTCTCATCCCTCTTTGGTGAGAAGGGTGGGACCTTATCCCAAGGTCCGAGCTACTCGTGTGAAAGACAGAGTCACTTGACTCTTGTGGATGTGCTACATGTGGGCCAAGGGTACCAGAAACACCTGTAATGATGCACTCAGTCTCCAGGAGGAACAGAGGTTATCCCCTGCCCTTTGCTGTGGGGTAGAAGCAGCTGAGGAAGAGAGAAATATGATTTAGCAGAGGTTTAACAGCTAACATGCTCCAAAAATTTTGATATGTGTTGGGGGCAAATCTGACATAACTGAAATTATACAATAATCAGGCTTTTTTTCCTTCTGATCTTGCCTATTTTTGTCTGAGAGAGGGACTGAAACCCTGTTTGTGAAAGAGGGGGAAATTGCTTCAACTGGTATGAATAAGACAGACAGAAAGAAAGAGAGAGAGAGATAGATTAGATCGATTGATCGATTGATCACCATGGTCTCCTTATCTGCTACGCCAGAAAACTGCAGCCCAGTACAAAGCTGAGAGTTGAATAACATGGGCCTTTTGGTTCATCCATCTCTTTTTGCCTTTCTAAAGATGTTCTTTTAGTTTTGTGCTACCAGCTTTCATTTGCCTGGACCATGATCATCATCCACAGCTGTCTCCAAGGTTATACAGAATATAATTTAAAATTAGTTGGTATTGTTTAAATCTAAATGCAGCCTACTGAGGGCTGCCAGGCTGTGGCGCCCAAAGGGATGTGTGAGGCTGAGCCAGCAGTCGGAGGTGGGGATGTGCAAGCAGATCGGGGAGGGCAAGGGGCACTTGGAGGTGAGGAGGGGGTGGGAGCTGGCTGAGCACGTGGCGCCACGCTTATCTGTGTGGAGGCGCAACGCCTCGCAAACTTTTAAACTTTTAGTCTGCAACGTGAATTTATGTAAGCCTGCGTGTGGAGGTGTGAGGGTCACCGGGCTGCATGGAGGCTAGAGGTGAGCGGGGACTGGGGAGAGCTGCGGGGAGGCGGCGGGGCTGCCGCAGAGGCGCAGCGGGCACGAAGCCGGCGGGGCCTGCCCGGAGCCGGGTAGGGGGCTCGGGGTCCCGGCGGAAGTATCGGAGTTCCGGCCCAGGACACGGAGCAGGGAAGGCGGCGGCAGCCGGGAGCTGCAGGGTAGAACCTGAGTTACAGGGGAGAGAATTTGTTTTGAGGTGAAAATGAGGTGACTGGTCCTTGTCGGAGGCGCCAGCTCGGGCTGTTTCTGTGTGAATAAACGACTCTATGGAACAAGCCACCCGAGACTGTGCCGTGGGAATCCTGGGGTGGAACCGGGAAGGAAACCTGGTCTGACTGTGAGAGTGGGGAGGGTAAGCGGGGTCCCTGCTGGTCACTGGAGCAGCTGTCGTGAAGGGGCTTTGGTCCAAAATAATAATACTGATTATTGGGTTATATGTAATGATATATAGCAGTTCTATGTAGAACGATTGTGTAATAATATATATATATCTATATAATTTATACATCTAGATTATTAAATACAATCCTGGACCATGCAGAGCCGGGCAGAGCCAGGCTGGGTGCCTCTGGTCCCGTCACTCACGTGGCCTCCCCGGCCCCCCCGCACTGTAGAATAGTGCTACCCTGGGAGTGAGTCCCACCCAGCATGCTCCTCCATCGTCATTCCTCTCTCAGCCCTGGTGATCCCAGTCCAGGGTCTTGGGGAAAGAGTTTGGGTCTGGACAACACTCTCAGGCACACAGTGGGATTGTAGGGGTGTCCCATGCAGGGCCAGGAGTTGGACTCGATGATCCTTGTGGGTCCCTCCCAACTCAAGATAGTCTGTGTGTGGCTCTGTCTATGCTGGAAAGTGTTGATCACAGGTGTGTAAAGGTCCTTGGCTGGATTTGAAGTTGAGTGTTGCTCATAATCCAGACACACAACCTCTTGCCCTTGGTAAGCTGCAGCACCTGCAAATCCATAAATACTTGGCTGCTGAGCTCTGTCCTTGAATGACTGCAGTGTAGATGTGCACGTTGTAAAAACTCATTTGAAAGAGGCCTGCTCTGAACAGATGAATGGGTTGGCTTGGATACCTTTAAAAAGAAAAATCATCTTCTACCAGCACGCTTTACAACTCTGACATAATTTAGAACAGCATTGTCCTCCTGAAAATTCTGCTACATGATTACAGTGTTTCCAGCTCTTGTGATTTGCAAACTAGAGAGGAGACCTTGAAGGAGGTCATTTAATCCATTCCTCTACCAGAAGGCAAGAGCAGCTTTGCCTAAGCATCATCCGTGAAAGACATGATAGGGAGAGTTATTTTCTGCTCTTTGTGGTTTCAAAGCCACTGACCATTGGGACAACTTGTAGCTGCTAGTATAGAGCCAGTCCTCCTACAAAGTTGAATTTTTGATGTTGAACTCTCTTAAAATCTACCTATAAGTGCTATAGTTTTTACCAAGATATTTAAATATCACCCTGGGAACCTGAAGTTCTTTGCATGGGAATGGTGTATGGAAAAATAGGATGTCACTAAGTAAACAGGTGGCATCAGCAGTCCTGCTGGCCTGTTACTGGCCTGTGTAACCCAGAATATACAAAATAAACTACTCATTT
The DNA here is from genome assembly GCA_013398015.1 of Oreocharis arfaki. Classification (NCBI taxonomy): domain Eukaryota; kingdom Metazoa; phylum Chordata; class Aves; order Passeriformes; family Paramythiidae; genus Oreocharis; species Oreocharis arfaki. The sequence goes on from VZRR01011908.1 coordinate 234,732, forward strand.
TTCTCTGCGCTACTGTTAGGCCTGGGAGGAAGAAAAGCAAGCACTGGATGTTTGAGAATAAGCAGCTTTATAAATCCAGTTCTATAAATATTGTGACCATTGCTACCTGACTAGCAGGTATACCAATCTAGATGAATTCATTATTTTTTGTAAATTCACACATTGTGGTAACTCACAGTCATGCTTTCCAAACAGATGAGGAGTGTAAGCTAAAGGTCATGAAATAGTACCACAGATAGCCTGTAGGTATCTTCAGCACCTGAGCTTTCATTGTGGCTTCTCATGGCCACACACTCCATGCTCTCCCTGGTCCTAATGGGAATTGTTTGCACACAGCGAGTGGGGAATAAACCAGGAAATCACTCACTTGTCCATTCAAGAGGCTGTATGTAGATCTGTGACAAGCAGGAGTCACAGCTGGCGCTGTCTGCTTTGAAGCATTCCTGCTGAATGACCCTGATTTGTGTGCCATGGAAAATACCTGCTTAGGTCTGTGGTAGCAAGAACCTGTCATTGATCAAAACAGGTTTCTCAAAGTTTGACTTTTTCAAAGTGTGTAAATTCATCTCTGTGCATTTGTCTTTCAGAAAAATTCTTAATCCAAATTGTGGCTGATGAATGGTTGCATTAGTTGTGCACAAAAGGGTTAATTTTACCAGCCTTCTTCCCTTTGAATGCTGCTTTACCCTGGGAGGAATTGACTTGCATTATGCAGGTTGGACAAATTCACCTCCAGTCTGAACTTCTGTAAAAGTCTCCAGGGAAGGTCAAGTTTCTGTTATTTTCAATAATAAATGAGATTCCCATTGAGTAAAATGATCCAGGAAATCAGCTTCAGCTCTCAGAATAACAGTTTTGTGGTCTCTGATGGAGGGCTGGGAAGAACTGATAAGAGCTGGAAGAGAAATGAATGAATCTCTACAAGCTGCAGGTTTTACAATTCTAACCTAGTAGAATTGGCTCCCAACACAAGTGTTAATAACTTTTTATTTATTTTGAGGATTGTCTCAGTTGTGATTTTCAAATACACTTGTTTACAGTCTTATCCTGTCTCAAGTAAAATTTTTATAGGTGAAAGACAGCTATAAAAATAAAGGAGAAGGTGGTATTTTTGTAATAGACAATGAGTTCTCACAGCTCACAGGAGTGTTTTCTCTTCTGCATGTTTTTCTGCCAAATGGATGTTTGGAAGCGTTAATAATTGTGTTTTCCCCTTCAACTCTGGAAGTAGCCTAATTTGGCTGAACAGTCAGAGGGGAAAAAAGATTAATGTGATTCGTTCATCTAGAAAGTGTAAAGCATAACTTAAATGGCAATAGTGGTAGACAGAATGCTATAGTGGATGTTTCAAACTTCAGATTTCTGTTGAGGTATGAAGTGATCTGAAAGGAGTGAGTGGCAGTTCATCAAAAGCATATGTGTTTTCTTTTAATTCTGTTTTATTGGTCCTTTCCAGTTATTAATCTCAGAATTGCTAAAAATACATGGGATAATGGATGGTTGCTGTTCAGAGCTCTAATTTACTTTACTGCACAGTTGCTGTGGGAAAGTGCTTTAGCTACTTTGACTCTTTTGTATTGCCTCGAGAAAGAATTTTCCCCCATGTGTTTTGCTCCAGAAGTCATCTGTTGTTTTTCAATGTATGCACATAAACAGCTCTTGCCATTATGCCTGAATATTGAGTCAGCAGTTCCCTCTGATGAAGCCATCACCAGGGCCTGTCACGTTTATCTGCACAGATCAGCATCACAGAGCACGTAATGCTATTAGCTCCCAAATGTTGTCTGCTAACCACGGAACTGTGGGACACGAGTGACCTTCTGCTTTTTCCTTCCTAATCGGCTCTGAGCTTGGGCTGCCAGCTTGGCTGTTCTGTGCCTCCATAGCCCATCTAAAAAATGGGCACAATTTCATCTTCCCACCTTGCTGGCGGTATTTTGAAAGCGATTGTACTCACAAATGGGAGCTGCTCAGATTTTTCGATGTATGTTGGAAGATTGGGGTGTTCGTTTTATTTTTACTGTAAATATTTAAAATGCCTCCAATGAAATTATGTCTCATTCATTGGACTTTGGTCACCCTCATCCTGCAGTGGCAGAGGTAGCAGGGATTTATCTCTTATTTTCTTTTGCCTTTCTGCAACATGTCCTTGACAGGATGAGAGAATATTTAATAAAAAAATAGTACTGGGAGATGGAGCTGCTGCCTCTCTCCAGCCTCGTCACCTCCACCAGTGCCATGGGCAGCAGGGATCACCTTAAATCAGCAGTGTCCTGAGCCAGAACCAAAAGACAAATTTTTTTTCTTTTTACTTTTTTATCCACAAAACATTTATTGCCCTGAGGCTGCTACCCTCCAAAAGCTTGAGCGTGTGTTTAACGCTAATCGTGGAAATTGGTCTTGAAGCAATTGGGATACTTGTGTGCTTTGAACTGAGCAGGTGATTTGCAGCAAGTCCCATTATCAGTTCTGTACCAGCATCTGTCTGGCAGAGTGGTTTCACGTGCATCACTCCTCTGAAGGCCTCAACACTGCTGTCAAAGGATGAATGCTTCACACTTTGAAAATAAGTGCTGGAGTTTAGATTTAAACTTTATTTTTTTTAGTAAGGTCTTATCTGTCATATGATATTCTTGTCCTGAAGAAAGGCAGTGTGTCTCTCTGATAATCACTCGACTGCCCACTAAGTCAAATAACATACAGATACTTCTGAGAGAATATCATCTCAGGGTTTTTCTAAAGCCTGGATCTGATTATGTGCTTCCAGGCATTCATTTTCCAGGCATGCAGTGATCTAGGAGCATAAGAAATCAGATTTCTGAGGAAACTGTCTTCTCAACACCTCAGATCACAGCACTCTTCACCAACTGGGTCTGCGCTGAGGAGGTAATTGGGATATTGAGGATTTCTTTCATATCCTCTGTGTGATGCCAACACAACTGCGAGCTAAAACCTGGTGGCGTTTTTCTTTGCAGGGAATTGGAGGCAAGACAAGGAACAGCTCATTTGTTTGGGCTGCCAGACAGTTGCATGAGGATAATTATTGCGTGCTGTTTATTTGTGTTGGACTCAAACCAGTGGTTATGGGGACCTGGAGATACTCTGGAATTACTTACCGCAGTGAAAGTTAGAGCTGCCGGTGTTACAGCTCCATGAGGCACCTTGTGTTGTCTGGTGCCCAGTCAACACCAACAGGGCATTGACAAACTAGCAAATGAATTTAAAATGGCATTTAAAATTGGGGCACTTGCAGAAAATTATTTACAAGAAGCTAATAAAATGAGGAAGTCTGTAATGTCATGGAAGGATTGTTTTGTGTGAACACAGAACTGTAAACAGCTATGCTGGGATATTTAACAGAGAGAAGGTATAACTAGAAATAATCAGATGAAATGAAGCAAAGATCATTTAAGCCAGGCACTGGATTATTTTATAGGGGTGTTGCTTGGCTTCAGAAAGGCAGAGTAAAGCACCCTGTGAGAGTGTATCCTATGAAACTCATAGGTCATGACAGGATTTGTAGGCGAGGTTTTTACTGCTTGTGTACAACTGGAAAAGCAGTAAAATCAGTGGAGAAGCTTGTATGCCTTATCAATAACATGACAGTTCGTTTTGGACTACAAAGATGCAGAATTATGTATGACCTAGCCAGCAGGCTTTTACTGTACCAGGAAATGTTTTAATAAAAGTGAGGAGAACGAACTGTAACTTGAATTTTCTTTAGTATTCTATTGCACTTTAAAAACTACAAGTTCTTTCTGTGTTAGAGATGGAGGATGTGGAATTTGCAGCAAAGGAACTGTAAATAACAAAATATTGTGATCATTTTTATTTCAGCGGGGTAAGAAAAGATTTAAAATTTATGTATTTGATTTCTTTTACATTTTAACACTTCCAGTTATCAATAGGGATGAATCTGAAACTCAAACACCAATCAGCTTCTCAATCTTTTGCATTTTTTCAGCATCTTGAGCTGTTATCTAATCAGCATCACAGAAGGTGAACCAGGACAATGTTTACAACCAGCTGAAGTGGTAGCAGTCATGAAGAACTAAAACATGCCTTGCATACAGAGCTACTGAAAAAAAATGCAGGAATTGGTAGCAGTTAAGAACAGGTAAAATTAAGGGACAGAATCTGTAGGGAATAGTGTCTAAATCTGCATATTGCTGGGTAGATTTGCTGTCTATTCTAGTCCTTCCCTTGAGTTTTACAGCAAGTGCATCCGTATGGTTACATGACTGCACATTTCTATAGTCTCCATCCTCCTTGCTATAGCAGAAGCATTTGCATTTTTTGGTCAGTATTGAATATGAAGCTGGAAAACTGCTAAGCAAAGGTCAAGGAGGATTTGTCAGGGAAAAAAACCCATCTGAACCAAGGGTTGGTGAGTAGACAGAGCCAAAAATTGAGGAGCTGCAGGAGACTGACGTTCCAAGAGTGTGATGAGGTTATCACAGTTCTAAGTCCATTAGTTTTATAGCATTTCATGGCTCTGGGCTTCAGGAGAAAGTGTTCCATGGAGACAGTGTTTTCAGTGTACCTTGTTCAGAGAAAAAGACTGTTTTTAATAGCTGTATTGATGTCGGGGGGGGGGTGGTGTTTGTATGTTTATTTTATGGGGGTTTTTTTGAAAAAGGGAAAAAACCTCTCTGCCTCTTTCTTTTCAGTAGACTGGATGTGGTCACTGAAACAAACTTGAGGGAATGCCTCAGAGATAAATCAGTATGTTTTCTATGACTCTTTCTGCGTTGGAATTTTACAGAGATTAGACTAATGGACTGGTCTTCCTGCTGTTAGGTGAGGTGTTTTATTCAGTCTTTTAACTGCAAATCAGAGGTCTGCTGCAAGGGCAACTAAAGTCAGAAGAAGAAGTTTTATATCACACCCAAACAGGGATGACCCACATTGTGTTTTATCTCAGCCATACAAACAGCAAAAGGAGGTAAAGAATCTCTATTGAGGCAACTGAGCTGTTGGACATCAAATAATCTGAAATTTAGTACTGTGGCTTTTAAGTGCAGAATATCTTTACATGGATATATGTGCACATATGTATGCAGATGTTAAAAGCAAACATTGCTTTTGAATAAAAGCTGAATTGAAATACTACAGGTGTTCAGTCTGTTGGAAATGCCATTTATTATGAGCTTAATTGTGGTATCTGATCACAGGGCACGTCTGAAGCCTTGAAGTAGAATAGGAAATAGGATATCTTGTTTTGTAGAATTTAAAATGTTTTGGTATCCAAGTTATGAAGAAAAGAGATGCGGTTTTTTTCTTCCAATAGTTGTGTCAGCTTGTGTAGTAGTGCTGTTGAGGAACACACCTGGTCCAGCTAGCTGGGCTCAAAAGCTACAGATTGAGATGGAGATTGAAATGCACTTTGAGCTTTGGGTAGGAGCCCCAGACGTGAACTGCCAACCTTTGGGATAACAAAAGACATGAAGATGGGGGATGCCAGCCAGGTAAATGGATACTGAAGGACACCACAGGAGCCTTCCAGTCCCAGAAATTAAAGCCTCTGGCCTTGGGAGTGTGACTGTCAGAGTATTCTTCCTTTGACTGAAATAGTCACACATATTACCCGAACAAGTTTTCATCATTTTTTGATAAAACTGGGCTTTCTGTTCTTGTTCACTGTATTTCTGCTTCAAAACTCCACTGCCTGTGGTTCCCCAAATAGGAAAATTTCTCCACTACTTCATGGCAGGCAAAAAGGATTGTATAATGTTTATAAAACCCTTAAGGTTTCTCCGAAAATCAGTGAGCTTGGCTTATCTGACTTCCCTGGTTTTGTGTCTGTCTTTGCTCTGTGACTTGGCAATTCATCTTGCAGGAGTTTACAGTGTACCCAGTCCCAAATGTTGTCTTGTCCCCTCATCTTTTCCAAAGCCCTTTTCTCCCAGTCTTTGGTCTGGAACATCAGGCAAAAGGTTTGAGAGCCGTTTATTTCTTACCTATTGTATGATTCTACTCCTGCATAACCTACTCAAAACTTGTACCAAGCCGTGTGAAGATCTGATAGCTAATGAAATGCAGTTTTTAATACTACACTGTCTTAATCCAGCCACTCAGGCAGACATCACAGGGAGTCAATGGGTGTTTTCTTTCTCAGCAGCTGAATGCTGCTACTGGACCAGTTCACAGCTTGGTTTAATAATATCCTGGAGTTATGAAGCTCTCAGACTGGGCTATGCCTTCTCTTTGGCAATTTGGAGAAATCATATAGCTCTGCAAGCAGCTATGAAAAAAGCAGATACAAGCATGATAGGTCATACCTCCTGATAAACGACTTCCTAAAATGTGAAAGTATGAATAAGAAAACGAAGTATTTGTTTTAAAGTGCTGAATGCATGGGAGCAGCCCTCCATCCCAGGTCTCCTGTGAGTTAAGGGTATTTTAAGCACTTCCCTACCCATACCTTTGGCCTGTTGTATTTAATACAGACGTGTACATTCATATGGAATAGTGATCTGAATCCATGCTGTGCTTTTCCACTGCTCTGCCTCAGCGTGGTGAGGCTGCAGGTGTCTGCAGTGGGGCAGCCCTGTGCAAGCCCTGCAGGGATCAGACTGGTTTGGGGTTGAAATAGCCTAGAGTGAATGATCTACAGGATTAAAAATAACGAGCTAATCAGAGTGCCCTGTAATTATCCAGTGTATGTATTTAATTTACCACCCTCAGCCATAGCATTTCCCGAGATAGACGTTTCTGTGGTAATTTTTACATAGATGAAAGGTGGACCTTTTGAAATAAAGGTGTGTGCCATGGCTGTAGAATTATCTAAGCTTCTAAAAATGTATATATGAGAGAAACTGAATATAAGTGCAAGTATATAATCACTTTGTTAATTTCACTTTCTATAAGTTGCATCCACACTTAGACAAATGGCAATTTTCATTCATTTCTATGCCAGTATTTAAAAGCAGAACATTACAGTGCAATCTCATTACTACAGCTTTATTGATTTATAAAATTACACTTTATTACACTAATCCATATATTAGAATGAATAAAACTGTGCATAGTTACAGCTAAGGTGTTCTTGCCAAGGAGGTACATAGTCTGCTTTTTCATCAGCAGTTCACAATTTAAATTAGTGGATGTCGTGCTGTTGGACTCCAGAAGCACAGGATTAATGGCAAACTCATAAGTTCATGAAGTTTAATCTTCTTGTGAGTGTCCCACCTCGTGGGAAATAAGAGGGATTTGGCTGCAGGTGTCTGGTGAGGTAACAGAAGTCACTCAAAGAAAGGGATCTAGAGCTGCTGCTATTGTGAACCTGAGAATATTTATTGTTTATGCTTTATCTGGTGCTAGAATACTCTTTTCTTTGCTTAGGAGAAAGCAAATGAATGCTCTGAAGGACACATGAAGAGGCTGTAACTGCATTAGCAAGTGCCACATGGCAATAGAACCACTGGTGCTTTTCTCAGGTCAGGGGGGTGATGCTCTGAATATTTGGCATAGATCCTTAAATAGGTCTTTTTTAAGTGGCTTTCTTGGGGAGTGTGGCAGGTTTTATACCCTTACTTCTTGTCATCAGGTAATTAACAGTTTCTTTAATTGATATTACAATGGAGAGTGAACCCCTCATGCTGAATTGGCTTTGTGTAGCCTTGGCATGATGTTTTGCAACACGCACAGACGAGCTTGCAAAGCCCCGACAGAGTGGCAAGTTATTTTTGTCCCTTTTCATCTGTTAGGCCCTGATCCTGATCTGTAGGGTTTCCTAAATCCCATCGATTTCTCTAGAATTAGGTTCCTGGAGTCATTTGGGAGCCTGAGTTTGGCTGATCTTGTGCTATTAACCGGAAACAAACCTACTTTCTCTACCTCAGAGCGCTCTAAGGATAAATGTGTTGAAGATTATCAGTGTTCTTATTTGGTGGCAGGGAAGGCCACTGAAATACCAAAAATAGATTTTAAAAGGACAAAAATAACTTGCTGCCTGGAGGGTTTACGCAATCTGAGCTGTGCTGTGAGGCTTGGCTGAATCACTTCTCCGGGGAGGCTTCGGGCAGTCCGTGCTTCTTTGAGGGGAGGGATCAGGGAGGTGCAACTGGACACAGCACCTCGGAGAGAGGGAGAATGGCTTTTGTGTATGCTGAGGGTTACTTGTGTGCATGGGTGGCATAGCCCTTCGTGCAAAAGGTGTTCCTCACAAGCTGCTGCTCTGGGCTCCTTCTTTGGCCACTTGCTGGAAGGAGTGGTGGGAGAAGGAGATACTAAGCTGTTTGTACAAGTCCCTTCCATCTCCCCCATGGAAGAAAAATTGCTTTAGACCTCAGCCATTAAATGCGTTTCTCTGTGAAAAGTGTTTGTAGAAAGACAGTTTTGTCTTGGTCAGCTCTTTTCTGGGTTTAATCAGTCTATCCTGCTGGCCCCAGTCACAGAAATTTGCTTTTAGTCCTGCAGTTGTATGTATAGTCAGGAAGAGTCAATCAGCATCTGTTCCTGCACATGCATCATTAACAGGGCTGCGAGTTAATTTCTAGCAGCAGACACATTCTTCTTTGGATTCAATTTCTGCTGTGCCACCAAGACACTTTGAATGCTTGTCACATTCTTGGGCTTTATAGGTATCAAGGTGCTGGCTAGAGAAGGGACAGACAGAATTTCAAATCCCAAAATGAGCTTCTTGAGTTTCAAGTTTCAGGAGAAAATTGTATTTATAAGCTGAGCCTGTTTGGTTTGTAACAGATTGTGCCTGTCTGAAATGTCCATATTTTATGTAGTTACAACTATGAATGACCCCTTACCACAGGTATTTGAGGTTACAGTGTGTAATGGATTGCACAACAATGTCCAAATGCAATTCCTTTTACTTCTCTTGGGGAAAAAATAAGGTATTCTTAGTTTGAACAACCCCGGAAGTCAGTAAGATAAGGTAGTTCTGTGTACAGTGTCTTCTTACAGACAGATTACACTTCATTTTTGTGAATGTGGATAAAGCTGTTTATAGTACTGTGCTACTGCTAAGTTCTGCCTTAAGCGTGGCTGCTGATCAGGTTGCCTCTTCTGGAGTTAGACCGGGTTGTCGCTGTCTTTTCCCTTGTCCATTTGCTGTTGGCAGATCTGTGAAGTTTGTCCTGCCTGGCAGTTATCTGGCACCATACGTGACAGATGCAGGAGAGCCAAAGCAGGCTCTCCGAATTACCCTGTGATGTGAGGGAAGAAGGTGACCTCCAAACACAGTGGGAGGGGAAAAGGGGCTATTTTCCTAATATGTTTCTTCTTTGGCAGCTGAAGGCTTTTTCCATGTAGATGATGAGAGCAGTCTCTTCTTGCTGAATGAACAAAAATAGCAGTTTCGCAGAACAATGGAAAGAGCAGCACCCTGCCTTCCTCCCACCCCTGCCTTTCAGTACCTCCCGCAGCAGCACTTGGCCTTGCGTCCCTGCACACTTCACATTAAAACCTCATTTACTGCAGTTCCACCCACTGCTGGTAACCACCAGTGGCTTGAGTCTGTATAAAATATGGCTGTAGCAACTATTATCATTACTTTGAGTGTACAACTCTCACATTATCTGTCATTTTATGAGATGCTGGTCAGTGGAGATGAGGAGCAAATGGCTTGTCGTTTGATCAGACATATTTTGGTGGCTCACCAGATCGTCACTGCCAGCCAGTGGAATTGGAGAAGGAGTTTGCAGAAATTACTGCTTTGCAAGTGGGAGTTGTAGGTATTCTGCAGTTGTAATGGTGACTTCCAAATTACTTGCCAGGGGTTGTTTTGGTGCATAGTAACAGTATTACTGCTCAAGAACTGCTTTTGTTTTAACATGGAAGCAATTGAAGTGACTGCAGCCCCACTGAAGTCTAATTTTTGGATTACAATAAGCGAGATTCTGATTAATTTGGCAGCAGGACATCAGTGACTATTAACAGCTTAACTTGAAGCCCTGGTAGACTAAATAAAGAACTAAATAGCCCCTGAATCATACAGTCTGGCCGTAGTATAATTGCGGCTCATGTTGGGTAAGTGTCAGCATGGTTGATAGGCAACACAACAGCAGAAGCTATTTGTCTTTTAAATGGGCACTTAAATTATTCAGCATAGTCGTTGGTAGTCATCAAGACATCTGAGCCACAGTCCAGTTATTCTAGGCATGTGTGCAAAAGCTGTAATTAGTTCACGTCCAGCACTGAGGTCTCCTTGGACAAACTCACCTGTGTCTAGAAGCAGTTTCTCAGGGGGGGTCTCCAGCCTGTGATGAGATCCCTCTACTGTGGCCCAAGCATTAGGGATGCATGAACTAACTGGGATGCAGATATCTTGGGGGTGATAACCAAACCAACAGCTGGGCAGACATTTCATTTGGCATCTGAGCCACTCATGTTGGATGTAATTTTGCTTCTCCAGTCCACGAGAGAAGGCAAAAACTGCAATGGTAACCAGTAGCTTTTTTTTTTTTTTTCTTAAGTCTTCTGTGGTTACAGGAAATTTGAGGAATTCCGCTGTGAAGGTAATGTATGTAACTAGTTTTATGTGCTGTGGGATATGCTAGACAAATAAGAGTGAAAGCTTATGAACCATTGAATGTGCAGAAGGAGTTGGTAGCCACTCAGTTTCTCCTCCAGTTCCTTCTTTTTGCAGCATTAGCAATTCTGAGGTAGTCACACAATGGACGTAGCTCAAATTAATTAGCTAAATTGGTACCTAATGGCTATAAGATTTCGTGCCACTTAATATTTCAGTGCAAACAAGACAGGCAACTGAAAGTATTTAAATATGACTGGTTTATCTTCTCAAGTGGAGTATCTTATCTTTTGTTTGGGCTAAGTACAGCTCTCATTGGGCTCAGTTAATTCTGCCATTAGCAGTGGTCTGACCTGCTATTAGCTCTGATAAAATGTAGAGTCATCCCCTTCACTGGAGACCATCCTGTGGCAAGGATGTTGAAATGCAATTTAAAGGGGGAAGGAGGATACACACACTTTGCCTTTGTACATAATTAAACCATGCTAATGATGGGAGACTTAATTACAATTGGAGTTTGTCAGCAGAGACCTCCAGTGGTGGCTTGCAGGCTGTGATGGTGCTGGCCTGTGCACACACAAGCTGCACAGCCATGGAGCAGTTGTTCCAGGCTATGAAAGGGCTCTGGGTGGAAGGTGCTGATTGTTCTCGGTGTCCTGTGCCTGGGAAAAGACATGGAGTTTGCGCCTCTTGGCTCTCTTTTCTTCCCCCCTTTCTTGCTGACCATCCTCTCCTCCCACCCTCCTTGTGAAGCAGCCCTTCTGGCTTTGTTTTAAGTGTGGTTTGTAATCATTGTACACATCCCAGATGGTTCATGAAAACTCTTTGAAATGCCATCTGCCAGGCGTGTGTCCAGCCGGCAGCCTGTCATTCTGCTACAAGAAAAACGGAGGCGGGTTTTCCCTTCCCCCCGCCTTCCTGAATTGCATTCAGTAACACTTGCTCAGATGTGGAGCAGGATAACAGCCGGAGCATCTGCAAGCAATCTCTGCTCCAGACAGCAACATGGAAAGTTGTTGGATTTTTTGCCTTCGCCCAGATAAGATATCCTGGCCAATGTAGTTTTTATTTTCCCTGGGTTTGCTGCTCAGGACCAGCTGAGGTGACAAATGTTATCTCTGTGATGCAATGTTTTGCTTTTCCGCGATGGCTTTCCTAATGCCTTCCCCATGTGTTGCAGGCAATCGTGCTGATAGCAGGCACAGCTGCGATTTTTTGACTTGAGCATATTCAGGAAATTAAGAACATTGAGATGAAACAAATAGATCCATTAAAATGGCTCAGAGGAATTACGGCAGAGATATAATTGTCACGTCAAATAGGCAGCCAGCACTAGTAAACTGCTGACTGCAATTTCACTGCTATAAAAATTTAGAAGGAAGAAAAAAATGATTAATAAATATCCTCTGTGGGAAGATACAGATAAAGAAAAGAAGAGACTTTAAAAGATAAGGTGAAAGCAATCTTGAAGTTCTCTGATCTTTGTGTTCCATCAATGTGTTAGTGGTTATTGGGAAAACGTACGTCCTGATCTTTGTCATTCGGCTCACGTGCCACATGGCTGGGGGTGGCGTTTGACTGATTGATGAGCAGTGGTACAGAGTCTAATTCTCACTTCCATTGTGCTGCAGGCATGGGACAGCTACAGCATATCATTGGTCATAGTTATTGTCACGGCTTTTCATTCTTCCTGCTTCCTACTCACGGGCCAGGTTTAAGGGGATGTGGCAGTAGCCACCAGACACAATGCTCTGGGGCGGGTCCTCACAGCCTCAATGTCTACGGCAATGTCAGTGCTCAGGGAGGAGATGTTGCATCTGGGCTGCCACCCTTCATCCTGGCTGCTGGGTGTGTGCTCCACGCTCCTTGTGTGCCAGAGAGGGACCTGAGTGAGCTGCTCTGCTTGCCTTTGGATGGAAGCACCAGCACTGGGACAGAGAGGGGCACATGGTGCAGCTCCAGCATTTCTTTGGACTAATCTGTGAAAGAAAATTGTCTTCTGTTACAATCTACCCAGTAAAAATTGCTGTAGCCTTACTATAAGGATTCAGAAATACAAAGAATACAAGACTGAGTCCTAGGAAAGAGTAATTCTGCTAGCAGGGTGGAGATATCCATCACTATTCCCATCCCCTTCCTTACTTTTTCTCCCTTCTTCACCCATTCATACAGCACCAAGAGGAGGAATGATGGAAAAAAGCACAGGAATTTATGGACTCTCTGAAGGCTGATGGTAAATAATAAAAAAAGAGAGTTTCTATTTTGAAACAAGAAATGGAGCATGTTAGAGAAAGTGGATGTCTGTCAAGGAAATTATTCTAGTGATAGTCTTTCAAGGGTGTCACTCTGTCAAGACTGACCTCTTGAACAGTCTCTCAGATGAATAGGAGATAAGCAGACTTTCCGCTTTCCTGGCACTTGAGGAAAACATTTGCCAGATGCAGGCATGGTAAATTTATGCTTTCAACTTCTGAGAGCTGGAATCTTCCCAGTTAGTTTTCGGAAGCTCAGCTTCTTTATTCTTTCTTCTGTTATTTCATAGAGGGTTTAGGAAATTGTTTGCGCTGAGAAGACACTGCCCAGGGGCCAGAAGAGTCCCTCAGAAATGAGAAATTATGCTTTTGTTAAATGTTAGGTATGGTTTCCATATCTCTGAAGTTATTCCCAAGCCAGCAGACTGGTTTCAGCCACAGCATTTGGACACCTCCAACTCTCTAACTCTGGATTTTCTTCCAGAATTCAGTTTCCTGAACCATCTGTAAATCTGTCATTTATATTTTATCTCATATGTACAGAATCCAGTCACCTCCCAGCCTCCAGAGTAATTGAAAATAAAGGCTATTGAACAGAAATGGATCCTTATCAATGAAGCTGTGCTCAGTGACCTAAAGTGCAGCATCCCAAGCCATCTTAGGAAAAAGGTCATGAAATGACTCATCTTACACTGTGCTTCAGAGTGCTGTAAATTGGCCAGAAGGGAGAAGAGTTTCAGAGCTGGCAGAGTGGCAGTGATCAGAGCCAGCTCTCCATGGGTGCTACTGAAATTGTGAAGTGCCAGAGAGAGAGAATCAGTGTGACTTATTACTCAAAGGTATTCCTGAACTGGAATGAGTTTGTAGGTGAACTTCTGTGAGAAGAGTTGGCAGGTTGTTTCTTTAGTGAGCACGTGTGAATAGTGCATCAGAACTGTCTCATGGTACTTTTTAATGCTGAACAAAAAATAATAGCATAAATACAGATAAAACACTAAGAAGAAACAAGGGAGAAATTATGTTTATGATGTGAGAGAACATTTGGTGAGATAGTGATACAGAAATAATGGAACCTGGAAAGTAGTTGCCTTATCTGAGAATACAGACTGCAATTTTAGTGAAGTTGGAGAGATGATTCTAATAGCAGGAAAGTAATTGCTGGCGTTTTTCCAGATACCGGATTTTTCCTGGACAGAGAGATGTGTTTCTGGATAGAGAGATGAGAGATTTCTTTGCCAGAGTCTTTCTGAGAATACAAGAAACATTGTCCTTCAGTTGTTTTGTTCTAATTGGTGCCACCAGTTCAACCCGAAATCTGTATCTTGTTTTTACAAGGGCTCCAAAATTCTTTTGACTCTTGTAGCTCACAGCACTGTGTTTTACAGATACTGTTGTACCTTTGTGAAAATTTGTTATTGCCTCTTTTAATTCTGGATGAGAAAACAACTCTGTTAATGTTCTAACTTTTCCTTTCAGGCACAACCCGCCCTCCAAGAGAAGGAGAAGTGCCTGGTGTGGACTATGACTTTCTGACTGTGGAGGAGTTTCTGGAGCTGGAGCGAAGTGGGACCCTTCTGGAAGTAGGAACTTATGAAGGTATGGGGCCACAGGCAGTGAAAAAGCACTTCAAATACCTGTGGCGGGACACCACATTTGCATCACCCTCCCTCAAGTTAGGACCTTGCTTTACATCCTAGTGCTCTGCTTTCCTTTTCTCTGTAACCTGAGAGAGGGAATTCCAATTTTGCTGTGCTTTTATCTTTTGTCTTCAAGTTAACTGCCTGAAAAGGATAACGTCAGTAGGCCAGGAAAATTCAAAATGTAATCCCGTAACAGAATACTGGGGCAATATGCATCTATTGTTTGTATCCACTATGGCTCATCTCCTTGTTCAGTTTTTCTTTCCTCCTGCTGTTTCTCTTTCTCTCCATCTTCATCACCTGGTTGTGTCACTGTGCAGCTATGTGATGCACTGCTTTTTTGGTTTTTTCTTGGATGGTTGCTTCTAACTTGGGTCATTGTGTTGATCCTTTTTACAGCACAACTTTGCAAACAACAGCACTGAGACAGCCAAGGGGCACTGCAATGTCACCAGGGTGAGAGCAGGAAAAAGCTCCAGAGAAATGCAAGGCAAATTGGCCATTTTTAGGTACACAGTAGGATTTGTGTAACTAGACCTGCAATCTATAGCTCCTTTAAATTGAAAACTCCTTTTGGACTGGGTTGGGTTTTTTTCCTCTGGAGAACATTCAAATGTACCTCTTGACAAGACAATGAAAAGAAATACTTTACAGGTTTGAAAGTCCTTCCAGTGTACTTCAGCTCAGTCATTTCATATTTCCATGTGAAAGAAGTTTAATGGTTCTTTCTGTAAATATGAGAGGTTGAAAAAGCCTTATTCTTGCAGCCTGATTCTGATTATTCGTTATAACAAGAAACGTGGAATACATTTAAAAATACAAACTACACACAAATAGCCAAAAGTCTTTGAAAAGTAGTCATCAAACATGAACAGAAAAGATTGTGACGTGGTTTTGGTTTTCAGGGTCTGAAGAAAGAGTCTTGAAATACTGTTTGTCTACTTCTTTAAAAACTCCTTATTAAGGGCACCTTTAAACCTTGTGCTCATTCCCAACTGCAGACAATCGCAGTGTCAAACCTGGTTTGCATGAAGATGCTAAATGTATAATTTGGTTTCATTCTTCCACTTCTCTGAGCTGATTAGCTCCATCAGCACCAATGCTAACGCTCCAGCAGCAGCTCTTCTCCAAAATGAGCTTTTTCCTCTCTGTGTTTCTAATTATAACACCAAATTAATTTTCTTTGTCATGGTGCTTGAAATAGATCATTTGAAAGGCCTTGCCATTGCTTCCTGATCTATTTGTTCTAGTGACCTTTTCACTTGGAAAGACAAAATGGGTAACTCTCTGTAAGCTGGCTCCTGGGACATGCTGGGAAGTAGTTCTCAGGAAATGCTTTATCCGTCTGGGACAGTTGTAACATGGTTGTTTCACTGCTTATGTGATTGTATGCAGCAGCAGCTAAACTGTTTTGGTTTCATGGCTTGCTCTTTTCAGTTGCAGAAGATGAGGTTGATTTCTCATAAGTCTAATGTGTATTTCATTTCTGTGGGTGATTGAAGTGCCTGAACTTTAAAGGAATAATTTTTCATAAGTGCTGAGAAGCTTCTTTCCCCACTGACATTAGCGATGCTGGTGCATTGTGGTTCTGAAGTGCTGGCCTATGGAAGGAAAAATCAATAAGAATAAAGCGAATAATGATGATGCATGTTTGCACATATGCATCAAGACACATTACTATTTGATTGTAATGTGAAATAAATAGAGTTAATTTTTCACTTACGGCTTCAAGAAATTATTTTGCTGCCTTCTGAGATTTCTTTAATGGCTCTGTTGTACTATTTTTTGGAAATCTTAGTTTACAGCTGTATTGATCAAGAGAGTGTTACCCTTGATTAGATCTTGGAAGATGGGGTGATTCAGACTCAATGCTGGAATCGCAAGTAATTTTGTCTATAAAAAAAATCTGCAAAAACTCAAACCACAAAGCGAGTTAGACTTTTAATGGCCAAGTCTCTGTAACTGTCCGGCTTTATAGTCTTAGATATTTTAATTATCATTTGTTTTACACTGCATTTTGCTGCCACACTTTTTTTTAATAAGTGTTCTACCATGATAAATTTCACTGTAATCTTGATCAGTGATGGCTTATTCTAAACCAGAGAAATAAAGCCCAACAAAAGGAAATAATCATCTAATTCTACCTGCTGTACTGAGTAGAAATCGTAACAATTGCAGAGATAGGATTGCTTTTGATTTAATGCTCTCAGGTGATTTAGAGATGAAGGAAGAGGAATGCTATGAAATGGACAGTAGGGATGAGGAATGGGGAAGTTTTTGTGTGCCAGCCAGCCACAAGCTCATGTGGCTCAAGCAGGCTGGTGTTTTGGGGTCTGCATGGTCCCGAGGACCCTTCCGGCCTTAATTTCTAAGCATCAGCATGTGGTGGTGGAGAAGATGGCCATAAAGTCACCAGGATACTGTCACTGTGAAGAATCTTGCAGAAGAAGAGGTAACAGAAGCATTTAATAACAGTTACTAAAGAGAAGTTCTGGGGAGAAAGATTAGAAAACAGGGAACCATCAGAAGAAGGGTAATACACAGGACTTTGATGCTGATACAGATACTATTGATTTGGAAAGAATAAAGAACGAGCAAAAGAGAACAGGTGGAAATCATAAAAAAGCTGGAGAGTGTATCACGTTTTCAAAGTGTTCTAATTGCAAAAAGAGAAAGTGCAAGCTGAACAGGACAAAAGAGGTGTTGCCGACCTACAGGGCTTCGTAATGCCATTATTATTTCTTCTCATGCCCTGCAAATAGTTTCCTCTGGGCAGCTTTTGATTTACATCCCAGTGAAGACAGAGTGGGCATGGCAGCTGCTGTTCTGGTCACCTCATCTCCGTGGCGTTTTCTGCACCCAAAAGGCTTCAAAAAGTATAATCAGCTGGGAGGGGGCATTGGCAAGCCTTAATTCCTGGGGTTTTCAGTTTGGCTTTTAACATTCTGATTTTTAACCATGAAGCCCAGAAACATCTGCTTTCTTCCCCTGATGAAAGCTACGTGTTGAGCACATGAATCCAGCAACTGAAGCTGGAGGACCTCCCCAAAAAGCTGTGATGCTGCCCCAGTATTGGTGATTTTGCCCCACATAGATGCTGCAAACAACCCACTCAAGCCAGTTAGAAATTTCTATTGACAATACTCATTAGGAAGGAAAATTCTTTTTAGGCTGCACATCGTCTAGGCCTTCTGGTGGATAGGAAATCACTGTAATTGTAGTCTCAGGCATTTATTGACTGCTCCTTCAGGGCAGAAAATACTGATGGATGCATGGAAGTACTTGTGTAGGTTACTAATTATTTAGCAATTACTTCTGCATTTGAATTGCAGGCTCTCACAGGGACCCCAAGGGAGGGGGTTTTTGAGCACAGCCACCGCTTCCAGATTTTATTCTTGTTTTTTCCTCGGCTGCTGAGTAGCCCTGGGCAGATCAGGTAACTGTTGTATACTTCAGGTTTCTGGCCTGGAAAATATTAAAACAACACTTACTTCTCTCTTCATTAATATTTCAGCAGATACCCTGTGCCTGCAGCTATCTGCTCTTCCAAACAGGGGAGGAGAGTGGAAGCAACGGTGTTCTGGAGGGCTGTGCTGAATTCAGGCAGCCCTGGAGATGGGAGCTGTGCAGAGGCACATGGGGAGAGGAGCATGGTGGCTGAATTTTGAATGGGGATGGCTGTATCACCAGGCTCTGGTGAGGCTGTATGAATGAATGCCTGCCCAGCACTTAGTGATCCTCAAAAGAAAAAGTGCTGCACTTTATAACATGTGAAGGGTTATTACATTATAGAGTAGTATTGTCAAGGCATCATCTTTCATTTTCGGGACAAGTGTTAATGTGATTGCCAAGAGAAGTAATAAGTAATCTGCATTAGTCTCATGACTAAGATGTAATGGGGTGACTTGCTAACATTTTTAAATTATATGAAACTAGCTACTGTAGACAGGGTCTCCAATTGTGGTACTTAATGATTGTAATAAATTACGTTAATAGTGCAGTTTGAATTTCAGCTGAAGTAGAAAGGTGTATTCAACAACATGCTTCAAATCAAGATGCCTTTAGCCTAATTTATCTGATGTGCTGGCTCTCCTTGGGTTTCTGCAGCAGCCACGCTGCTCCAGCTGCCGTACCAAAATGGGTGGGGTTTTTTTGCTAGTGCCTTCATCCTGTGGGTGTCACCAACTCGGTCCCACGCGGAAATAGGAGCTGAGCCTCATTCACAGGCAGAACATGAGGGGAAGATTGGGCAAGGGTGGCAGATGCTGGGGATGCCTGTGCAGGTGAACATGTTCTGCTTAATAAGATCAGATCTGCTGATTTTTGTCACCAGACTAGAGATTGACTCAATAAATCATAATGGCTCCTTTATCACTATGATAAGGTATCACACTGAATCTCCATATACTAATAGCTGTGCACTACAGAATGATTCTTCTCTCTTTGGCTCTTAATACTCTGCTTGCTTTTTTTCTTTTTATTTTTTAAACCACTAGTAAAGAAAAAAAAGGCAACACCTTGTGTATGTGCAGGATTATCAGTGTTAAGCATGAGTGCTGCTGTACTGAAGTGTCATCTGATAACAGTGCTTTATTCTGCAAACAGCTGAAGTGGTACATGAGTAACTCTTGTTCTTTAAAACCAAATATTCAAATATCTGATAGGGGTTTAGAGTGACTTTGAATTTCCTGTGGCAATCCTGACTGGCTTCTCCTTCTCTGCTCTTTCAATAACAAGTTTCTCAGTGTGAGCTCTGTCAGAAATTGTTCATTAGCAGTCATGCGTTTTAAAACACAAACCTCAGGGAAAAGGTTCCCAAACACCTCTGGCAAAAAAGGAGATATGGTGAATTAGTTGCTTTCTTCTTAAGTTAAAGTTCTGATTATTTTAGCCATCATTTACTTTATGACCATGTTTTTATGTGTTGAAGGCTGTTCCTAGAAGTCCAGGCATATTTTGGCATTGGTTTTTTTGGTACAGGGTGTTCTTAGGGCTCTTCAGGAGTGGCTGCTTCTTGCTGGTGTTATCCAGCTCCTCTGCAGAGGCAGCATGGCCTCCACAGGCTGCAGCATTTCCCTTCCTGCAGAGCTCACTGCCAATGCCTTCCAGAGAGGGAAGGTGTTACTGGGACACATCCTCATGGTGGGGCTATATATATAAGTATTTAGCTATCTGCAAGAAGAAGAGTTTCATATTGCAATGGCTTGGCATTGTATTTTCTTTATTCGTACAGTCCTGTGCTAGCTAGGGTGTTTCCAGCTGCTTCTCCTGCTTTCTGTATATATCATACACAAGCACATGTTTATTTATGTTCCTATGATTTTTTTTCTAATTTATTTGAATGTGGATATAGCAGTTGATATAACACACCTGGTCTCATGGAACACCTTGAGCCTCCCCAGCCCCCTCCTGCTCCATGCTACCAAGGTTGTACTGCTTATTTATTACTTTTACTATAATTGCTTTGGTTTAGGGTTTTTCCTTGTCTTAAATGTGCTTGGATGCACTTGTACATGAGTGCTAATAACAGTATGTGGCAACACCTAGTGATAACACAGGAAAAATCAGAATAAGTAAGAGTGATTTGTTCTGTGGGTGACTTTCTCCCGTGCTGCCACTGCCTTTAGGACACTAATTGGAGTATATGTTAAATTTCAGACATACTTGAAATGTGCAGTTTGTAACAGTTTGACTTATTTAACAAGAAACCGTAACTGATCTTTCAGTTAACCTCACCATGAACAACTACAAAAATTGGCAGAGAATCTCCTGTTTAAAGCAAATGGATATATTGTAGGTTAATTTCTCTGAGCTCTCCTTCATTGCGTGTTTTCCTTCCCGTCCAGATGCTGTATCTGCAGCCTCCTCCTGGTTGCCTAGATACTCTGAATTTCCTCAAGGCAGTTGCTAATCAATGTGCAGTTGCAGCTAGGTGAATCCCACAGACAGCAGCCAGATCTGTCATCTAAATGTGGAAATCTGTAGCAGAATGTGATCTGGGAAGAGAACAGACAAAACACGATGGCAGGAGCTCTGCTCCCAGGAACCGATTCATCCTGTGCTAATCAGACACGAGCACTCATGCTGGATTAGATGAGTAGAAGCTCTTCTACTAAAATTAAGGGTCAATTGTTTTGATTCTTGTACAGTGCAGAGAAGAAGAGCTGTGTCTCAGAAAAGAAAACAATTACATTGATAATTACATTTCAAGTCTTTGTGTCAAGGCCTTGCTTAATTTTGCCGCTTATTTCCAAGTGTCTTTCTCAAAATACCCATTTGCACCAAGACAGAAAGCTATGAAGTGCTTTTTAAAACATGAGCTATTAATGGAGTTCTTGTTAGCACAGACTGGTCGCTTTGAAGATCAGATGCACTTCTCGTGGACACAGGGCCCTCTCTGCTGCACAGAGGCCTTCGAGTTTCTTGGGCTTTTCGTAATTGCAAAATTAGACTTCACAAGTAGGCATCAGTAAATTCAGAACTGCATGAACTCTTCTTAGTCCTTTGCTGAGACACAAATGCACTCTCAGTCCCAGGCACAGACATCTTTCCACCAGAAGAAAAGAGAATAGCTGCTGCAGAGCAAACACCTACAGATTAAAGTAACTCAAATTTATGGTTTGGGACCACATTCTTCAATTGCTGTAATTGCACCATTAGAATTGGTGCTCAAACTCATGTTTGACCTTGAAGTCAGCTCCTCTGCCTTCCTCCACATCTCCATGTCAGCTCCCTGTCCCCATCCCAGCAGCCTCCATGGTCTCATCTTCCCTCTGCCTTAGTATGCATTCCACTTTTGAACCTGTTAGATTGTGCCTCTCTTCTTGTGCATTTCTACCCGTTCCAGACAGAATCTTGGCTGGATGGAGTCCTTTCAGACCAAATGGAATTGAATTCAGTGGTGTGAATTCAATGTTTTTATGGAATATATTCGTAGTTATTTTACTTAAGGGTAGCCAGTTGCTGTATTTTTGTGAATTGTATTTTAAATTCCAGCTCACATAAACAATTTAAGATGAGTTTACTGCCCACCAGGGGAATATTTATTAAGAAGGCTTTGTTGTTTGAAATACAAGACAGATTTTCCACTGCCCCTTGGTTTCTAAAATTTTAAGTTCTCTTGACTGATAGTGTTGCTTTAATTCAGAACAGGGTGGAAGCTGCTGTAGATTGCTTTCATTGATTGTGATCACTGCTTGAATTAGCAGAGCAGGAAGTGTTATGATGATGAGAACTTGTCTTATTGTTGTGATAAGCTGTTACCAAAGTCTAATTACTGGGTGTGATGCTAAAATGTGTAAGCTGCCTACACTTAAAGATAAGGAGATGAAAAGAAACCAACTCATTCCAAATAGCTCTTCTATTTGGGTTTTTTCATTATTATTGTTATTTTTGTGCACTCTCCTGAGTGGTGCTTTAGAGTGCATAGATTAATTCATGGATTTGGCTGCAGATGCTGCCATCAAAGTTCAGCTGTGGTTAAATAAGTTTTAGGAACCAAGGGACTGAATAAAATAAGGGTTAGTGAAAAGTGATGACAAGGGATTCAGTTAATGGTATGTGCATCTGCGGAGTGAATGTGTTGTTATTAGCTATTAATTCAGGTGCTGTAGGCAGGATGCAAATGTGATTGAGAAGAGGGTAAGGCTTAGAGTCCCAGTTCCCATAGGAATCAGGCATGGGAAAGTGCCATTCCTGCCATGCTGGCTACTTCAGAACTGGCATTTCCACAGAAAGGTAGAGTTTCCTGCAGTCTTGTTCCAGAACTCTCCATTGTCTGGGAGACAGGCTGCTCCTTTCCAGCTCAGAGACGTCCTGTTGGGGTCAGAGTCCTCAGAAGTTTTGCAGAGCTTCACCTGAGCTCAGCACTCCAGGGAGTCTTGCCCTAACTGCTCTGCTGACTTCAGAAAATGTTTTGGGATCCTCTGGGATGACAGATGCTTGTGTATGCACATGTAACATGCTGTTAATAATTAGAGCTGATTGGATATTCAGTACAAATTACACTGGCTATGAAGTTAGCCCCTTCTTTAGGCTTACAAGTGGCTCAGAAAACACTGTTAAAGCCTATTTTTAAATGCATGTTTTTTCATAAACATTGATAGACTTAATTTCAACGAATAATGTCAAGTCTGAGTGTTGTAAAACTCTTGCTGGGCTGTTCACTGTCAGTTGTTAATGGAGCATGTTTGGATTTCTGAGTCACAGTGTAAATATTTTCTATTTCCAATTTCGAGGATGAAACATGAGGTTTGATGATTATTTTTACCAGTCCCCCCTAATAGTGTGTCTGCTCCCACACCCAGGCCCACATGCCAGGTCTTCAAAAATAACCGCCTAGAAAAGAGAAATAGGCCTGACTGCATGCAGCAAACGTGAGGGAAAGATAGCATTTCCATTTTCTCTCATTTTCCTTGTCACCTGGAAGCTGAGTTGGAGCATTCTTTTGAAGATTTTCATCATTAGCTGGGTTATTTCCTCACCTTGTTTGTCCTTGTGTGAATCGGAAGGAAGAGCTCTGATTTTTTCAAATACTGACTCAGGCTTCATCTGCCTCCTGTTCAGCACCAGTGGCTACCTTTCCCATAAGCCTCACACATGCAGAGCCATGCTCAGTTTCAAATTCATATTTGCTCTTTTTATATGTTCATTTGTATTTATAGAGATCCTCTAAGACAGTACACTGTCTTGATAGAAAATAATTATTCACAAATGTTAGTACCAACAACCATGGCTGGTTTGAAAAATGACTAATGATTTTGGTGTAAGAAAACCTGAAATACTTTAGAGAAGCCTGTTTTTCTGTTGAGGAACAGCTCTGCATGGACTTCTAGGACCTCCAGTTTTGCTGTTGCTAGAGGAGCTGAAGAGGAACAAAATTTGAAGATATAATCATACATTTCTCTGTAATTGGAGGAGGGATGGTACCATCTGTGCTTTGTTCTTGTCCAGGGGAAATAAAACCCACACTATCAACATCTACATATCCCCTTCATCCACTTTGTTGCATCTATCCTAAAGAATTTAACCGTTTACCACAGACGCGAAATAACTTTCGCGTAAAATAGTGATGTGCAGTGCTATAAATAAAAGTTGTATTTATGTGTATGGCACACACATGGCTCTCTGTGCTTAGCAGTTAATATCGTTAGAAAACACTTTTTTTTCTGGAAAACCAAACAAAGCAACACCCCCCCCCCCAAAAAAAAAAAAAAAAAAAGGCCTACAAAATCCCTGAGTAGTATCGTTCTTCATGAGAACGAGGATAGATGGGAGCAGGGTTAATAATCCTTTTTTTTTTTTGCCCACCTATTTTTGTATTTTCCCTTTGCACTCTCTCTCCCCTGCTCCTCCTCTTTTTGTATAAAACAGTCCTGCAGTATGTAGAGCATAAGAATTATTTCTCTAGCAGAAACTGCAACCTGCTTGCAGAGTCTCCGTACCCATTAGAGGCTCTTTCCAGAAGTAATTTTCTTCTCTCCATAAATTATGTATCAATGTACATTTAGATTCTGAAATGATGAACAGAAGATGAAAGTGTTGCGAAGTGTTGCTGCTCCGTTGGAGCTGGATCCACATCGTTGTATACAGGCTGGAACACACCTTGTTAAGACAAACCTGCACATGTTGCTGTCCTACTACTCCAGCTGTAAAAGCATGGAGGTGGGAGCTGCTCTGGCTTCTTGGGTCTCAGCTCTATGAGAAACACTTTTTCACCTCACAGGAGGCAATGAGGGGGAATGATTGCAAGTGTTTCCTAAATGGTCTTCCCAGATGAACTCTGCCAGTCCAAGTCAGGGTGATTCCAGCTCCTGATGGGTCCTGGTGATCCTCCTTCCAGGAGGATCTGCTCCATGCTCCTGCCAAGCACAGAGGTGGGACTGGCTGGCCTCTTTCTGGGTCCTCTATTATTAGGAAAGGGATTATGTTTCTCCTTTTACAGTCAGTGGGAGTTTCACCAGACTGCCATGACTCCTCAAATATGATGGACAGTGATGCAGCAACTCCACCCAGGTTCCCTCAGGACCTGTGGATGCACCTCATCGCTTCCCATGGACCTGTGCACCTTCAGGTTCCTTAGGTGGTCTCAAACCTCATTTTCTCCTACAGTTTCTGAGAAAATATGTACTGAAAAATTGAAAAATAATGCTTTCAGGTTATATATAGCATGTGGAAATCAACAAAGAATGTAAATAAATGTATGTTTTAGAGAAGAATTTTGCACTGTTGCCACAATTGAGCTATATGGGGGAGGCATCCTTTGTGTTTTGTCATGTCAGAGAGCATGGGGAAAATTTTTGAGTCTGCCCTTAGAATCTGAAGATGGCAAATAAAAATTAACAGTAACGATTTTCTCCTGAAAGACAAATTTTGGGGAATTTTATGTAAAACTGTTGTATATAATAGATCATTGTGTAAAAATTAAAAGATTCACCTTGCAATAGGTCTGAATTCCTGTAATGGCCAGTGCTGTGGGAACAGATTCCAGACCTGAGGTTGCTGTGAAGAATTTCAGGGTAAATCAAGCACTGCTTTGGTGTGGAGGTGGAGTGAAACAGGGACAATGAAATACCTCTGTGCTGTTGTGGCATGAATGAACCTGCACTTATTCTGTGTGTCTTCCACGGTGTCGTGGTTTGAGCTGGCTACGCGCTAAGCTCTTACAAAATTTGTTATTTTGCATAAGGGGCATCAATGATATTGAGGGAAACAAAAGTAATTTGCGAGGCAAAACAGGCATGCACTTGGGTACATACAGTGTAAAGAAAGTTTTATTACTAACAGAACTAGAGCTAAAAGAAATTATAGAAATTAAGGCAATAAAAACACACTCTCTTCTCTTCTATCTCCCCTCCATTTACCAAACTTGCACAAAGGATGACACAACATGAGATTTTGGTTAGCGATGTAGGTTTTAAAAGTCTCTCTAATATTTTCAGGAAAACGAAGTTTTTTCTCATGCTTAAACGTGGTTTCTAAACTGGCACTAGCAGACAGACCCGCCCAGAAATCTGCTGCTGTGCAAAACACCTCTCCCATGAAAATTTTGAAATCTCTTTCACACAACATTCATGGGCCACACATGGGGCGTCTCTCGTTTAAGGATAAACTATTTCAGCCTGAAAGCAACGGCTTTTCTTCTTCACAATGGCTCTCTTCTTCACACAATCTCTGAAAGCCTCTTACAGTCTCTCACAGCTCCTGGGTGACCTGGCGTGGGCACCTTTGCTTTTCCCGCAGGCTGCACACAGAATTCTTATCTCCCCATGTCTTTAAATGGATTAAAGAGAAAAACAGTTTGTGATATTACAACTTTACCACGGTCTGCAAAAGATATTTTTAAGTTGCGCGCGAAAGATGTGGCACCGCCCTCCTTTCTCCCGTCGCTATCTTGAGCTCCGTCTCATAACTTACTTTCTCTTTCTGATCTTGACGTCGTCATGTTGCAAAGTTGCTGCTTCTCGGACTTACGTTGGAGAAAAGCCTCTTTCCTTTTATGCTGCGGGCTGCATGGTGTCTTCTTCAGTCCGGTATAAACTGTGTTGGCTGCAGAGGGCTCTGCTTGTTCCCGCAAGATCTGCGCGGGGCCGGGGGGGATGAGAGTGAGGGGTAGAAGGGAAGCCCCCCAGTGTCCAGAAGCCGCGCCGGGTGGTCTCAGCTCTGCTACAGCTCATGGTTGTTTCTCAGCTGCCCGCGGCTCTGAGACAGTTCTCTCGCAGCATCTCTAGGGCTCATGCCTCGGCGCCGGGAGAAGGGAAGGCCCGGGCCCGCTGCAGGAGACGGAGGCCGGGGCCCGTTCCTCCCCCGCTGCCCCGCGGGAGAGCTGGGACAACTCCCACTTCTCTCACTTCTACAAGGCTTGAACATGCAAATTCGGAAAAGCTCAATTGGCTAAAACTCACGTCAATCAACTCAGTTACAACCCACGACACACGGTCACTTAAAATGACAGGGAAGCAGGCCAAGCACTTTGCACTGTTTCCATCACAGCTGATGATGGATTCTGAGCGTGTACTAGCATAGCTAGGGGTGCATCTTTGTCTCTTCAAGTTTAGCTTTAAGGTCTGATTCTTCACTTCTACCCAAGTTGACCCAACTGCTGAATTTCCTCTTTGAAGAAAGCAGTGCCATGTGGTATCTTTCCTTTTCTCTCCTTTGACTTTAGTTTTCTTTTAGAGAGAGAATAGTTTTTTTGCTTTCCAAATGCAACATCCCCTCTAAAAGAACCTGTGTATTAAAGCGGGCCATCGAGCCTTTCATCACTTCTCTTGGTGATAGTAATCATGAATTTTTTATTTTCTGCAGGGCTCATTCCAGATCTGCCACAGCATTGTGTGGGTGCACAGATGTAAAAAGGCTACTAATTGAAATTCGGATGTAACGAGACAAAGTTTTGCTATTCACCATGACTGCCTTTTGTTTTAGCCCGTGTACGCTCAGTGCACCTGAACAATACAACCATTGCTTCTCCATTTAGGTTCGACAAGAATAACTAAAAAGGCAAAAAATATTTCCATGTCTGCTGTAGAGATGAAATATGCACCCCCAAAAATGGGAATGGCACGTGTTAGCTTCTTTATTTACTTACCTGTGGGGAGGGACAGAAATTTTAATGGAACCATAAAGAAAATGAAATAGAAACCTTACTGCTATAAACTGTTCTGTTTTAAAGATGCAAATGTGTCTCTATTGCCTAGGTAACTATTATGGAACGCCCAAGCCTCCCAGCCAGCCCCTCAGTGGGAAAGTGACTTCCACCGATGCTTTGCAAAACCTGCAGTCTGGCTCCAAGCAGTCGACTCCAAAGCGAACCAAGTCTTACAATGATATGCAAAATGCTGGCATAGTGCATACAGAGAATGAGGAAGAGGATAATGTACCTGAAATGAGCAGTAGCTTCACAGGTAAAGAAAAATACCGCTCGCTGTCCTTCAGTTAGGATACATGGGGAGAGCTTTTGGAGGGTATTTTGAAGGGGGGGATGTTGTTTTTAATGTGTTTTCTGTACAGCTGTCAATGTCAAACAGAACTGGCCGACACCTGAATGGCAGATGTCCATGTGTGAGCATCCCCATGCACAGTTGTGTCTTTCCAAAAAGGCCTTTTAGGATTGAACTGGTTGAGACAAAAATGTGGGAAAGTTCAAATCCATTAATTGCAGAAAGGTCGGAGAAGAATTGAGCTGTCGTTGACAGTTACAAACAGCATGAAATGCCTCAACCAGGATTACATTTGAAATAATTATTGCTCTTTCCTGAATATGTTGCTGTCCTTTATCCTTCCTTGCGTCTAGAGCTGTCCATCACATACAGTTACTGTTCTAGGTCGTCTTCTCCAGGGTACCTCCCAGCAAGTGGAGTGCTGCTTGCTGCAGGAATGAGATCTGAAGCATGAGTGCAAGTTCTGTATTTCATTGAGGTTTTGTGTCCTACTAAACACAGATCTTGTTCCTACCATGGCTACCATCAAGCCTTGGCTGAAAGATTACTGGAAACCTTTGCAATCTAAAGTCAAGTGTTGTGCAGGCAGAATCAGAGTAAAACACTGTTGGAGATCCACTGAGTTTCTGCAGAAATCAACTGGAAGTTTGTGAAGCTCTGAGGGGCAAGAGCTCTTCCCCATGTCCTCAGGCCTAGTATTTGTTACCACTTAGAGCATTGTTACCTCCGCTCGGTTTCAAGCTCCGAATTAATCTTCTGGGCTCTTTTTGAGGCAGGTACTGAGCAAGTATTATCCACACCTTCAAGCCTTTCATAGCTGCTTGCTGTGGCAGGTCACCATAACTGGCGCCAGGTCCTTTGTCCTCTGATCACTTTCTATCACCATGAAAACTTTCCTTCCCAGCCTCTGATGAGTCAGAGGATCTGTCCTGCCAGTTCCTACCTGCCAATGTCCTGGCTCAAACATCTGTTTAGAGCTTTAAAAGGACTTAGGCTGAGATTTAGTTTTGGTCCTCTCTGGGCCAATCTGTCGAATGACTTTCGAAGATTGTGCTCTGTTTGGCTACTACCTGCTACACATTTCCAACTCAGGTCGCTCCTAGCCAGCCTAATTTCTCCCAGGTTGGAATTCCTGTCTCTGCTGACAGCTCATTGACAAAATTTTGCACCGAGGGTGGTTTCTCACATGTTGTGACTTGACAGCAGCCTCAGCCCTTGTCACACGATCCGATTTTGGGAAGAAGCTGGTGGGAGATCTGTTGTTTGATTTCCTTGCTGCCTGTCTCAGTTTGGTGCCCCTGAAGTAGCTTGAGCATCATTTCTCTTCCTTGTTTTCCTTTGCAAGATGAAATACGGGAAGACGCAGCTCATTTGTCACAACGTTATCACACCCTGGCCCCTTGCCTTCATTAAATGGGCACAGAATCAAGAAAAGAGTTATTTCTCATATACCAAAGTGATTCCTTGTGCTTATTTCACATGTAAGTGTGCTAGCCATATTAAAATGATCCTGCTTCCCTAGGAGACCTCTTGTGTTTTCCAGATTTTGGCATGTTTATACTCTCAGTTCTAAGCTGGCGATGATTCTTTCATGCTTCTTTATATTGTCATCTTCTACCTAAAAATATCAAACTCCAGGAGGGCTGGAAAGCAAGCACTGAGGGTGCTGATATAGTCTAGCTCTTTTTCTTCCCATTCCTCCCGGTTTATTATGTTCCTCTGTTTTGGTAATGGCAGCACACAGACTTGAATAATGAAGGAGCTATTTCCAGGGCAGTGGGCTGTGGACTGAGGATGTCCATGGTCTGTGGTGTGGAGAGCAGGTGTAGAGTCCTGTCTGTGAAGCCCTTTCAGTCCCACTCCTTGGGGACTTGGCAGAGGATGACACTGATCTCTCTGTCTTTTGCTCAGTGTGTTGTCTGTGCTTGTACTGATGTTCTCAGGGGATGTGGAAGTACTGCCATAAATTTTCAACACCTTCCAAGAACCAAACAGAGAAAATCCCTTTGGTAGACACAGGGTTAATATCAGAATTTGTCTGTTGTTGCCAAAACCTCTCTATGAAGGAGTGAGGGCGCAGATCTGTTTATTGGGGAATGTTTACTGTGATTAGTGATGGAAGGGATGAGCAACAGTGTTTCATGGATACAGCTCAAAACTGCAGGAATACAAGCATCAGAAATATTTCCTTAGAGGGAGAAGGGCCAGATACAGCGTAAAATACTCCAGACTGACTTTGACTGCAAGGATACTGTGATGAGCTGTAGAATAAACCTCCTCAGACAGCAAGAACAGGCACTAGTGAGCAGCAACACGTGGACACATGGTGCAGTGCTGACATTCATTTTAATTTTTAATTTAAAATAATGCACTGCACTGAAGACATTCACCATTAACATGTTGAATTTGAGCTTCTGGCAACATTTTGCACTTGTAAAATTTCCTCTTTTGATCATTCTTCAAACAGGAAATTTTATCCTAATCCTGTCCCACAGTTGGCACTGCAGGAGTGAACCTGTAAGCCTGCTTGAAAGCGCACTGAACTCCTCTACACCAGTGAGCCTCAGACAGCTTGGAAGAATTTGGTACCTCAGCAGGGCCTGTTGGAGCAAACACAGGAGCTGATCACCGCTCCTGATTTGCTCGGCGAGGGTCTGGCTGGCAGAGTGTGTGTGGGCAAGGTGAGCTCACCCCTGCTGCCACAGAGACTGCTGGGGCTCTACCTTCGTGTCATCTGTTGCTGTGTCTTGTGAATTAAAAGGCAAGGAGAGGAAAACTGGTAGGATAAACCTGGAGAAGCAAACTGGGGGAGAAAAAGACTGATTCTCACTTTTATCTGTACTTGTTTCTTCTGCAGCAGAGTCTGGTGACCAAGACGAGCACAACACGCATATCGTGAGAGAGGCAGCCCCACCGTCTGCGATTGAGAGCCACACCCACGTCCCCACCACGGAACCATCTCAGAACCTCCCTCAATACCTACCTCCTTCTGCTGAGGATAACCTAGGTCCTCTGCCGGAAAACTGGGAGATGGCCTACACGGAGAACGGAGAAGTCTATTTTATAGAGTAAGGCACATTTTTGTTGTTCTAATTCCATCTCTCTCCCTCTCTTTGGGCATGAGTAAACCTCCATGGATGCGTATTGTGTGTGTACATGTGTGTATTAAATATTTAGTGTATACAGTTATGTTGCAGAGCTGTTAGTTCTTTACTGCTTCTGAAGGGGGTTTGCATTTCCTGATTGGATTAACATCCAAATTACTCCTGAGTTCCAAGGCAGTGGGAATTGCTTGTTTTATGAGGGTAGTTACAAAAGCAACAGACACTTATGAAATATGGGCCAGTTGTTTTCACAAGTGGAATGGAAGCTCCTAATTGGAAGGGCTGAGACTTCATATCTGGTGCCTGCTTCTGTGCATAATGCAGCAGAGGGGATTCCTCCAGTCCTGTGCACAGGCAGCAGAGCCAGGCATGGACTTTGTGTGTTGTCGCCTCGTCGCAGCAAATCGGCCAAATGTGTTAATGTTCTCCAGTGGTTTGCAAAAGGTACAGCTCAGTGCAGGGTAGGCACAGCAAGTTTGGAACACCAGTACCTGATGCTCTGCTCTGCAGTGTTTGCCTAAGAGCTGATTGCTGTCAGCAGTTTTATGATATTGATTTTTTTCATGCCATAAATAATAGTCTCAAATTATACTTGTCTAAATTTATTGAGGCAGGAGTAACTTATAAAATAGGACCTGTTAATGTCAGAGATGTCTTGCACCGAGTTTAGCTAGACATTAACACTCAATTAGCCTTTGAAACTCAAGCCCTTAGCTGCCAAGCAGAACAGGGGGTGAGGAACTGATTTTGGATTTGATGGTCTGTTTAATGCAGTTGTGGAAACTGTACCAGAAGCCAATGCCCAGTTACTGCAGAAGAACTTCCTCTGCTAATTACCCCTCTCTCCTGTGGGAAGAGAGAACCATCCATACAGCTGGATCTGGTGTTACAGGTCTGCAGTCCTGCCTTGTCATCAGGAGACGGGACTTTTGGACAGGGCCAGGGAAAGGTTCAAGAGCAGGTTTTCCTTTGGCTTCAGTGGCAAGGGAACACATTAGAGAAGATTGCCAGAAGATCTGAGGAGCTGGGATGACTGAGGGCACTGCAGCAGCCCTTCACAATCTGGGAGAGGGCTGCTCTAAAAAAGGCCGTTTTCCAGGGCACTCTCAATTACCTGAAGAGGCTCCAACAGCCCCCAAGTGTCAGACAAGGTCGAGAAAGCAAAATGCAAATTCTCATTAGATGAAACCAAGATGTGTACACTACCCTGAGCATGGCTTTCTGCCCCTCGCTGTGTCCTCAGGGTGCCTCGTTATTTGATGCACTTTCTGGCCTTTATATATAGAGCAGCCTAATAGCCTGTTTAGCCTGCCATTTTCCTCCTTGGAGGAGGACATGATGAGTAGTAAATGCTGCCCAAGCAGTCGGTTGCTCCCCTTTTGACGCCATGGGGGCCCCTGCTGTCCTTCCTTACAGGTGCTTCCATAAGGGGTTCTGCTGCCACCACCGATTTCCCCAAACCCACCCCTCTGGCTATGTTCTCTTAACAATGCAGGACTGTAGCACCTCTAAATAATTTGTCAGACCTTTTGCAGGAGAATCATGTATGTGTTGGGAAAACATAGCCTGTACATGTAGTCCTGTGTGATGTGAAGCTCTGGTAACAGCACCTGGTCCCTCCCTGCAGTGCAGTTTGAAGACACATTCCCATTAGGCTGATTTTCTGCATGAACCTGTTGGTGTGGATGCAGCACTGAATGGCTGCAATTGTGTTAATTCTAAGGACACCTTCTACCTAAAAACCATTTAGTTTCATTTGTATCAGATTAAGAAAGTGTACTAATGAGCAGTGTGGACCCAAGATGGCTCAGATGTCTGTTCCAGCATCTGTGGTGCTTCGGGTATCAAGTCAGGGTGCTGAAGGAAGCAGCATAAGCTTCTTGCGCAGAACCAGTGCAGGTCCAGTGGGGCCGGGGCTGTGTGTCAGATAACCAATCCCAACGTAGCTAAGCAATTTGGCACTTGAGATATATTTCTCTGGTGCTTTAATTGGGATTTTCATTACACAGCATATCTCATGTTACAGGTCTAACACAATCCTTTCCATCTGAGCATGTGATCTGAAAGGTGTTTAGCTAAATGTTCTGTGCCTCAGCAAACTACACTGTTGTGAGCCTTTGGTTAGCGAGTACAAAAATTCAAGAAATACGCAAATACTCTATTGCTCTCCTCCTACCACCCTCCTTCTCAGCTAGACTGCAGACTTGCTTATTTATAAGGTGGCAGACCCCCTCTGCTTTATTTTTGTTAATTTGCTTGAATTGCTGAATTTCTGCCGTTCAGTTTTCTAGGTGCTGGTTAATTGCCCTAAAGCACACATAAGGATTAAACACATTTGCTCATCCTGCTTTGGGAGGGCCGGGTAGTAGGATTTGTAAAACAAGGACCTTTTATTTACTCTCTCAGATCCTGGGAGCAGGGCTGGCCCCTTTTCTTCCAGTACAATAAAAGTTTGCTGGTTGGTTGTTAATTCCTCAGGGATCATGGCCCTCATTACAGAGCCCTCATGAGACTGTTGTGAGGCTAAAGTTCAGTTTGTAAACCTCTTTGAGACCTTGAAGGAGAAGTAAATAGCATTACTATGGTATTGAAACTTAAAACTGTTAAGCAGTGTTAAAGGCTAAGCTAGGTAAGTGATACCTCAGGGACTGGAGGGATATCTTTACAGGTTGTGTCTAAGATGACACCAGGTTGTAGAAGAGGCATTATATTTCCAGGTTGTCTGCTTATGCAAATGAAATTATGGCAGAAAATAACTTCTAGAAAAATGTATTTTAAGCCTGTTTACTATGCAGCCTTTACCTCTGGGACTGGCATCATGGAGCTGTCAGGGGACTTGTGGAAAGGAAGAGTTGAAAGTAAAGCAGTTCAACTTCCATCAAAGGCTTAGACAGAACATTTTTATTTGTGTAATTATAAAGTTTTCAATCAAAACCATTTTTGACTAATGCTTGGGTCAGCTCTAGACATGTCAAAGGTCTTTTGTAGGAACAAAGTTCACTGCATAATTTAGTGAGGAAGGGAAACTTCTGCCTTTAGCTCAGAGACAGCTCTTGCAATTAAAAAACAAGCCACCAGAGACAAAAATTTGGAAATTAATATTGTAATATTGCAACATTCACATTCCTCTTTCCAGTCAGGAATGCTGATTTGTGTATTTTCACTTGTTACCTTTGTGTTTTCAATGCCGAAGTTCTTGTGATTTGGTCGACTAGTTTGCACATCAAATTGTAGAGCTGTTTCTTTGCATCAAAAGTATGCCTTCAGGTCTGTTGAATAATAAAGAAGATATATACTTTTGTGTCACAGATACTTCAACTCTTCTTTATTAACAAAGGTCATATTTCCATTTTTGGTTTCCAGCCATAATACAAAAACAACATCTTGGCTAGATCCACGGTGCCTGAACAAACAGCAGAAGCCTCTAGAAGAATGTGAAGATGATGGTAAGAGACTAAAATAGTGACATAATACTGTGTTTGGTCTCTTCCTAGGTAACTTTTTTCCTTTTCCTTCTCTCTTTCTAGTAACTAGTATTCAGAAAGACCTTTTTTTTTAAAAAAGAGGTTTATTAGTAAGTACATAGAGATAATATCCATTATGTTGTAAAATCGTTGTGAATGTGAAACAGCCGTTGAGGTGCAGGATGATTTAATAAAAATCAAGGAGGTGCTACAGGTAAGAGGCCTCTCTTTTTGCGAAGGCATTTGGAAAGTCACTGATGCTGAACAAGACTCGAAGCTGTCTGACATGTTTGCTCCTTGGATCACTGTGAGGGAGGGAACAACAGTCTCTGCATGCTCCGTGTAACACTTCAACTGCTTTGCATGGATTGAAAGAGTTAGGTTGTTATTTCCTGGTTTGAGCAGAAATAACTCTATTGCTTCACTTCTGCTGTTGAATGCTGACAGTCTGCGCAGTGTTGAGATTGCTGAAAACAAATTCCATTTGAAACTGTAGATTTCTGACACTGAAAATTTGCAATGATAAGATTTTGTATTCCTTGAGATGTTGGAAATGCAAGCCACTGTCCAATTTAGAGCAGCCAAATGCAGGACTGTTAAAGGAGGTTCTTTCCCGGCCTCCTTTAGGAGATGCGGGAAGAAAAAGGAAATTAAGAAAATAACTTAAATGTTTGGGAAAACCTGTGAGGGAGTTTTGGTCTACTGACCAGGAAAGGTGATGATATTCAAATACATAATCTTGGCTAATAATGGTAGACACTTCTTAAAAATGGAGGGATTTCCTTCATCGGTGTTGGTGCTATCCTTGTAAAATCAGTCTTCATAATATTATTAACTTCCTACTGGTGTCAGTCATCTCAGTAAGAATCACAATTTTATTTCAGAAAAGAGTCAACTCAATCCCTTTTCAGTGTTAGGTTCAACTCTGGCCTCCAGAACTGCTGTTTCTGTTTTTACACATGCAGTTTTTCAGCCTCTTCTGGCTTTTGCTTGTGAGATTTTGCAAGGTGTAAGAATTTACCTCTGCAGTCTTGGCTGCTGTGATGAAGCAGGTCACCAACTTCCTACTGCACAGTGCAGGATACCCTCAAACTACAGGGAGGGATGTGCCAGGCGAGGAGCAGCCAGTACCATGAGGCTACAGAGGGTGACTGAGCTCCTCTGTTACACAGTGTTTAGTCTCCTTGCAGAAGGGAAAGTCTTTCTCTTGTCCTCATAGCAATTGTAAAGCAAACATTGGAATAATTTGTTTAACTTGGAATAGAAGCATACAGCTGGTATTATTGTATTTCATTCAGTTCATAATTTTGGAGAGCAGTGGCATCTTTGTTTATCAACTCCTTAAAATCAGCTAATTTCATCTTCCCACACACCCCTTCACTTCATTCACCAAGTTGCTCATTAATGGATATTTTTAACATTCAATAGTTAAACCAGTTGCTTCATAGTTACAGCAGTGCTCTGCACTGCTTTTCTTGGCTGCTCTAATCTTGCTTAGCACATAAGAAAGGTTATGTTTCAAAAAACAAAGAGGAGAGAAGGTTAGTTTTGCTGCATCATAGAAGCTGGATGTTTTTTGGCAAGCGTCACGGTTGTGTGTCATTTCACAAAAGTCAGTGGGATGACTCCTCTGGTTTGTTTGGTGTGTGTGCATGTGAGTTGTCAGGCTCATCCCACCCTCTTCATGGGTTTTATAAATGTTAGATGTTGTTTCAGATTTGTTTGGGTGCAGTTGCCTTGTGCTTTTGCTTCATCAGGATATGCGTCCCTAACAAAGTTTTTTGCTTGTTTCCAGTTGTTTAGGCTATCAAAGGAAACTGCAATTTGTATTTTACATTTTTAGTGGTCCCAAACAACTGCTTTGATAGAATATTTTGCAAAGAGGTCATGGAAGTGGGTTTTTGAGTGTCCAGATGTTGCAACCCTACATTTTCTGGTTGCTTCTGTCATTCATTTATGTGGCTTAAACTTTGGGTCCAAGATTGTTTTTACCATCTTTGTGCTGGTTTTGTCACCATCTTTCATTTTCAGACTGCATTATTATTATTTATAGGCTAAGCAATACTTTAATCATCTGTGTCACTATTAACTTATGAATATGGAGCAGATAATGATAAATGCAGCAACAGCGAATATTGATGGCTTTGTGTCTTTGAAAAATTATGTGATCTTTGTCCCAGGTGCCCTGCTAAAACTGGTGCATTCCTGTCTATGCCTCAGCAGTGCATCTGGGCTGTGGGTCTGTGCCTCCAGTTAAACGAGGCGCTTCACTTCATGTCTATCCTAAATCATCTGAGTAGGACAGTGAAGTCTCTTGAACCTTGTGTGCACGTAAATTTAGGTGCTTTCTTGAAAACCTTGCTACATTAGTCCTTATTTAGGTGCAAGGTTTTCCTCTCAGATTTCTTCATTAGTATCCAGGTCTGGCCTTCTGATAGATCCATGTGTCTGTAGAACAGATTGTGAAAGTCGGACCATATAGATCTGAGGGAGAAGCCTCACTACAATGAGAACATCACAATTGCATGACTTTGCCATATCAAACCATGACATGGAAGTAGTCCATTGATGCAGATGTTTTGAGAGTGCGAGAACCAGTCTTTCATTATGTGCATCAGATCCATCAATATTCTGATCACTGGAGTGTGATAAATGGAAAGCTTGGGCTCGGTGTGTAGAAAATTAGTGCTGGTTCTGCTGTTTGCTGTAGGGAATTTCTTGCTTGGTGCCGGTATCTGAAATTTTCTTTTAATTTTTTCTGTCTCATTTACTGCTCTTCCCTTGGAGAAGAAGGGGTACACACGGAGGAACTGGACAGTGAACTAGGTAAATCATCCATCTCTTGTTTTGATATTTGACTTCAACTGCATTGTTTTGAGCCTTTAATTACTTACTTTCTCCTTTGTATCATTTTGCATCTTTCAGTTGGTTTTGGTTTTTTTTTTCAACACGCGTAATTTATCAGCAATGCTTCCCCAGCACAGAGAGCATTTATCTTTCCTGAGCTTCAGATCTGCAGTGGTTTTCTTACTGATTTAAAGTTTGAAGAAAGCTAGAGAGCCCTAATCTTGCGAAGTTGATTCAAAGCCACTTCCTCCTAGACTCTGCAGAAGTCAGGGTCTTTTCCTTTGGCATCTCTGGCTCCAGGAAAAAGCTTATAGATGCCAAAGCTGAAATGAAGTAGCTCATGATGTTTTTTTCACTGGGGCTAAAGGCATATCCCAGACAACAGACAAGTGTGATTCAGAAAGTTTAAGTATTACATCGGATACTTTGGCTGAGCTTGTGAATGAAACAGCTTAAAATTTTCCCTCAGTCAGTGATTTTATGAACAGATGATTTTCAATGATTTACACTTTTATTTGCTGCATCTCTTTTCGAAGGATGCTGTCTTGATATCTAATCTCAGCAGTGCTCATTGTGTTTATACTGATGGCAGAGGTAGTTGTTATTTCTGTTCAGCTATGCTCTAGTGCACTCGGAGAGCTGAAAGGATAAGAGGTTACATAGGATTTTATTTCCACTAGGACTATTATTGCTTTTAAAAAGGACTGTACTTGCAGTTCATCGTACTGCATACTGGAGGAATTGTATTACCGGAGAATTAAGCTCTGGTTTCTGTAATGACTTCCAAGTAAGTGTATTCTGCTCCCTGCTCCTGTGTGATGGATATAGCATCAGCAGCCAGCAGTGGACTTGGAACACTGCTCCACAAATGGTTCTTCTGAATAATATGCCTGGAATAATGTTGGAGGCCCAACTTCTTATAGAGCAAGAATTTGAAAGAAATTACAGTTTAAAAAAGAATGCAGTCTCTTTAGTGGTACCTGAGTGTTATGTGCAGATCAAGTAGCATCAGAACTAGGTGGATGCACACCAATAATCTGCAAAGGGTTCTCACAAAGGTCTTCACAAGAGTGGCTTGAAATGAGAGGGAGGTTTTAGAAAAGCAAATTTAGAGGCAGTATTAAACAGAAATTACCCTTCGTTCAGTCTGCTGTCAGGAACTAGTGCAAGAGCAGAGCTGAAAAAATAAATGCAGGAAAACTCATTAATTGATAAGCCTGACCCCGGATCTGCCGGTACTTACGTACACAAGTGTTTTGCTCGAATGTCACGAGATGTTCCTTTTGTTTCAATGCAGATAAGCTTTATTGAGCTCACAGCCCATCAGTATGCTGTTGAGATGAGCAAATGTTGCAGTGTAAAGAAAGACATCTTCAAATTATTCAATTAGTTGCAGCAACATTAGGGAAGGGGCATGAAAACGTAGTATAGTTACAGTAACTCAGGTTAGTGAAAACTGGTTGGCAACAGCTGTTTAGTGCCTTAACTTATCAACGGTTTCTGTTCTAAATATAAGAAGATTAAGACATGAGGCGTTTTCACAGCCTCTTGTTTTCTAAAGAGCTATGGAGTAATAGGTCGCCTCATTTTAACAGAAGGTTGTTCTTCAGACACAAAAATTTAACCTTTAAAGCAGAATTTGACATGGCTTGGGCCAACCCTCCTGGCTTCACAGGGATCAGTAAGAGCTGAGTGTGCTGAGTTCCTCTCCAGCTCCTTCACAGTAATGCATGGCTGCAACTGCAGTACCTGGTGGCTGGAGAAGTAATTTTTTAGGAATCCATCCAGCCCCTCTGTATGTAGGGCAGGATACTAGAGCATCTCAGCAGGAATCCATGTACTTACCCAAGACCTAAAATTGTGAAATTAGATATTTTTCCATTTAATTTACCTGCTGATAAATGCTCTGAGACTGCATTGGTGCTGCGTGAATGTACCAAAATAAAAACCATACGACTCATTCAGGCTCCTAATGATGCAAAATGTTTTTTGAGATCTCATCTTTGTTATAAAATCTAATGCTCTGGGCCATCTTCAGTTTGGCTGGAGAGATAGAGAAAGGAGATTAATTTAAAGCAGCTAAGAAGCTAGACTGCAACATGGCTATGGTGAATATTGCCTTTTGCTTTAGAGAACTTTTAGAAGCTTGTAGAAGTCAAAAAGATCATCTAGAAAATCAACAAGAAATGTGTTTAAAGCTGCAGTTTTGTATATTGTTATATCTGAAAGCATGGAGATTTGTTCCTTAAATGAAAAGCTGCAAAGGTAGTAAACTGGAAAGATTTTGCCATAGTGCCATTTTTGGGGTTAGGAAAGTGCTGGTGTTCTGATCTTTTGTGAAAATACTTTAAAAGGGAGGAAAAAGTTGAAATTTAATATCAAAATCTTCTGTGAACAGAAGAAAAAAACCAAAAATTTTTGCTTAAACTTTAAAAATAAAAAAGCACTTAATAGTCCAAAATAGATAAAAAATACTTAGCATGAAAACTGGTGGAACTCATTTGAAGGCATTTGAGCATTACTTCTCCTTTCCCTCACTGACTTTTTATTTTTCTTTCACCCCAGCTTGATCTCTTTACCATTCTGTTTTCACCATAGTGCAACAAACTAAATGGCTGCAACAGCTTGTGATTTTCCCAACTGCATGCTAGGTCTTAATTGAATTGCACTGAAACTCTTGGAGCCAGTCCCACGGTGTTTTCACCTTCTGGGCCTCCTCTGCAAACACAGGAGTTCCGTTTGCGAAAAGACTTTCAAGATTGGCCTCTAGCTTTCTGACTTTTTCTCAGATAAACTTGCAGGATGTAAAGGAATATCTGATTCTGAAGCGTTCAATCTGCTGATAAAATCATGGAGTTTTTTCATGCCCGAAAGTTAGCACTGGCTTGCATTTAATGGCTTATGTCTCAAGGAATCCAAAGAATAAGTTAAACACAATGAGGATGAAATAATGATAAGAATGGAAAACCTACCTTTTACCTGCAAATAAGGGACATGTGGAGCAAAACCCATGCAAATTGATTTCATCTGATCTCCAGCCAATTCTGAACACAAACATAAACTTTGAGTGATTAGTCCATGTGTGTTTGTATAGATTCTGTTCCTCTCCAGTCTGGAGATATTTCTATCCTTATGGCAACATTATTCTAATTAATGGGCCATTGTTGATTGTATTGGCTCAGCAATTGATGCCATTAATGGACATAAATCTCTGCATTTGATAATGAGCAAACATAGATTGCTGTCAGTGTTGACAAATACCATGTTAGATTTTGACGAATTATTTTGCATGGGGTATTTGAACTTGTGTTATCCAGCAATGATGGTTTTTTCTAAATTTAAATGAATGTGCAGAGTTGGTAGGACCACATGTGCACAGTTCTTAGGTGGTGGAGCCTTTTTCTGAGTTGTTTCACAGTATTACACAAACCCACCACTCTGTATTGTTAATAGGATGATTATTTTGTTACCCCCAGCCAATGGGAACGTCGTGTTTAAATGAGTGGCACAATAATCAGGCTCTTAAGTAACACATACAGATTTAATAACCCTCAGTTGGATGCTGAAGTGATTGCATTACATTCACTAATTATAGTTAAAGTACTATCTACAGTCTAGAAAATCAACAGGAACAAAAGCGGATACATTTCCAAATGTTAATTTCATCTTCAGAACTGTTTTTTATTAATTATGGTAATGAAAAGAAGGAAATCTCTGTTACATGTGACTATGGCAACGTGTGTTCTTACCTGAAGTGCTGTGCAGTGAAATACACTCTCTGCGTGCCAGCCCCTCTTGGGTGGGTTCCATATGGTGGCATACATGTTAAATCTACCTTGTCCTGGTTTTGTGTTGGGCTCATGTTTGAGCGATGCAAATCCCTAAGAAAGGAGTAAAAAAAACCTGTTTTCTTCACTGGGGAGCATAAATGGTTCAGCCCTGGTACAGGAGAGGCAAGTGGTCTCTGCCAGTGAGCTACAATTTTTTGACATTGTCTCACCCACCTTCATGGGTTGGTGTTAAAATGCCTCTGGCCTTTCCTGCATCAACTTCCCCTGCAGTGCTCCATCCAGGACCACTGGCCATGGTGGAGAAACCAGGGGGAGTACTTGAGGCAGTCCCAGACAGGAAATTTATTGAGCATTTACTCATTTAATGCAAAAAGCACATCAAAAGTTGAACAATGTTTGTGTCTTCCCAGTGATGTGCTGACCCAGCACAGGGGCCACAGGCTGCGATGTTGGTGTCATGCTGTGCCAGCCCTTCAAAGGGGACTGTGATCATTATAAAAAGTATCCAGAGCAAGGTCTGAGCTTCTGATGAGTTTTGCACATTGGGCAGGAACAGCTGTCTGTCAAAAAAAAAAAAAAAAACCAACCTGTCTTGGAGGCTTCAGTAATGCTTTTTCTATTTCCAGAGTTGCCTGCTGGTTGGGAGAAAATTGAGGATCCCGTATATGGTGTCTACTATGTAGAGTAAGTGCTGCTCCCCGTTTCAGTGTGGCTGTCAAGTGGAGGAGTTTTTCCCTCCACCCCACTCTGTGCTTTGCTGGTCACATCTCAGACCAGGGAGGAGGAGACCTTGGCCCTTTTCAGGCTGGGGGATGTTATAGGGTCTGGGAGAGGGCAGCGCTGTCTGGCCATTCCTCATCCATGCTGGAGTGGGAGTGGGCTCAGGGGAGACACCATTGCCGGGGNAGGAACAATCCAAGGTTGGGATGTGCAGGAGCCCCAACACCTCACAAAATACTTCTATCCAGAGAACATTAACACGTGTGCAATTAACTGAGTTCGATCGCCTTCATGCAGTGCTATGGTCGCAAAATGAGTGTGCAAAGCAATCCACCAGCTAGTTGTGTCCGAAGACACCCAAAAGGATGGAGAAGATGGTGTGATCAAACAGCCATGTCAGAGGCTCTTCCATCAGGCTGTGTTGTTGTGAATAGAATTACAAGTTTAATGGGACTCTCTGTGGAATTAGAGCAGCTTCTCCTTTATCGAAATGTCAGATTGCTCCTTGGGGACACCAGAGATCTGAGTTTTGTTTCATCACTGACCCCATAAAATGAATTTTTAATTATGTGTATACTCCTGTCTAGTAGGATGGCTTATGATAGAATAGACATGGAATACAGTTTCTGTCTGCTTTGGCTCATTTCTGACCCTACCATCTGTGCCTAGGGAAACAAGGTTAGCAAACTGTGTGATTAAGTCTTGACATTTATTTACCAAAGACATCAAGAATATTTTTTGGCTATTAAATGCCATGTCAAGAGGTCTTTACAGGATTTTTTCCTGTCACTTTATGTACACATGCCCGTTAGTTTTGTGGCATGCCTTACTGATTGAATTAAATCAAAAAGTAACTGCAATAAGACATAATTTTATTTTACTTGCTGTCTCTAAGCTAGCAAGATGGTTATAATTTTAGCATTTGTCTCTGTCCCTTCAAATCAGGCACTCCATTATTACATAATGGCTTTTATTGAGAGACAATTGTAACACGAAAAAGTTTATATAGTTTTTAAAGTAGTTTTTTCTTAGCTCTCTGAAGATATCTTGAAATACCCTCCAGTATCTTTTACAGAAACTCATTAACTTGTTTTTTATTTAGTAAGTTAAATATTTTTCTAGCGATTTAATATTGATCTTTAGCAGAAAAATTTCTGAACATATATCCCTGGAGTGCTTCTGTCACAGTTACTTGAAAAAGCGGTTGGTTTCCATGTGGGTTTTTTTATAAAGACGTACTGGATAGGAGACAATATAATATCAAGTTCTTAATGGTTAACTTTGCTTTGCATACGAAGATAGCTTTATGGTAATATATTTTTCTGAGGTCTATCTGTTCCTCTGCTGTAGCAAAATCACTACTGAAAATGGCTCTTGAACAGTTGATAAACCATTCAGGGAGTCCCAAACCTGCCCCTGCCACCCCAGCATCTGTGGCTGCTGTTCATGACTTGGTTTCATAAGGTTATTAATCCATGCTGAGTGCATGCCTTGTCTGCCATGCTGGGACTCGGCTGATTTTTTTTCTTGTCCTGGAATTGGTAAGAAGTATTGGCTCTCAACATCTCATAGTGCTTAAAAGCTGCCTAAGGAAAGCAGCTGAAGTTTCACTAAATGCTTGTTTCCACTGGGAGTATTTGCTGGTGGCTGATTCTGGATAGATTTTTATCTGTTTGGAGCCCATCTCATAGCTTGCATCCCTGCAGATACTTTTAAGACACCCTGTGTGCATTGATCAGATCACTGACAGATGTTGGGGTTTGGTTTGTTTAGTTTCGTTTTATTTTGTTTTGGTTTGGTTTGGTTTTTTACTTGGATGAGCCAGGGAATGACTGCACCTCTGGGAATCTGATTAAAGCAGGGATGATACAGCCCTGTCTTTTAAAATGCAGTCAGACAGAATGCCTTTCCTGCTTTAATCTCATTTTTCACAGACAGATCAGTACTTTAATGCATTTGAAGGAATTAGCCATTCCTACTCAAGACATCATATCAATACGAGAATCCGCTTGTTCTACTAAATATTCTTTTTAGACTAGATGACCCTTGCTCCACATCCAGTGCTGTTGGGTGTTTGGTATTTTACTCCTTTCCTCACAAAGAGGAGTTTCAATGCCTGGCCCTCATTCCTGCTTGTTGCACAAAGGGTTTCCTAATTCATTGCTCTCTTTCATCTCCAGCCACATCAACCGGAAGACACAGTATGAAAACCCAGTTCTTGAAGCAAAGAGGAAGAAGCAGCTTGAACAACAGCAACAGCCTCCAGAAGGTTGGCACCCTTGAGGGCATGGTGTGTGGGGGTGTTCATGGGGGAATGCCCTCCCTTGCCATGGCAGCACTGTGCCAATGTGTTTGTCCTTCCCTCCTTGCCTTAGTGTTTAAAGGTAAAGTGATGTGCATAGGAAAGGCTGTGTTTGGCCTTCATAGAAGATGCAGCAAAGGAGAAAATCTAAACTGTATCACTTAAACATAAAAGGTTTCAACCTTGTTAAACAGGAG
The DNA here is from genome assembly GCA_013398015.1 of Oreocharis arfaki. Taxonomy (NCBI): domain Eukaryota; kingdom Metazoa; phylum Chordata; class Aves; order Passeriformes; family Paramythiidae; genus Oreocharis; species Oreocharis arfaki. The sequence goes on from VZRR01011908.1 coordinate 278,479, forward strand.
AGATGTTTCTTTCTATGTCCTTTATTTCTGGAAAGTTTCTAGACTTCCCAGAAACGACTAAAATATGTTTTCCTCTTCAGTCTGCTCCATCAAGTTAGTCACTGTAGCTGGTGTTGTTCCAATCTGCACTGGGACTCAGGCTATCAAAGGGGATGAGGAGTGGGCACTTACGTGCACTAGACAAACTCTGCATGAGAGACTTCTTAAACCAAGACCTATGTATGTTGTCAGGCTCTAAAATCTGAAGTGATTTCCTTATTTTGAAACACATTTTTTAATTAATTTCCTCCCTCCCGCCCCCATTTTTTTTTCTTTCTTACTTTTTACATATTTTTCTTCAAATGCAGCCCAACTGCAGTGAGGGCCATGTGGCATTTGGGTTTGTTCCTCTACTGAGATGCCATGAGTGGCACAGGGAGTAGATTTCATTTAAATGTCAAGTCCACTTAGATGCAAATCAAGTCCTAAGTTTGAGCGTGAGGTAAGATGTCCCAGCAGATGGATCAGTTGACCTGGATATAGAGATCCTTCAGGACTGGTTTTTGGGCATCCCATTCATTTTATTCCCTCTGTCTGTGACTCTGTTTCCTCTCTTGCCATGCTTTTCACATCTCCTCTGCGTGACACTCACACTCCCAGTGTGTGCACATGCAGCAGCTCATCATGCTGTTGTGAAACCAGTAACATTTCCCTCTCTGCCCTCTCTAGAATGGACAGAGGAGTGTCCATCTCTCCCTCCACCCGCTGCTCCAAACCATGTTTCAAACAACCAAGAGGCAGTTCGGGAAGCACCAGTACAAGGTAACAGCCTTGTTAAACCAATTGTAAAAGAGCAACAAGTTCTTTTTCCTGAGAATGAAATTCACTTGGCCACCACAAGGGCAGTATTTCCATGACTGGTGACACACCAGGGCCTGTGCCTGCTTATCTGAATTCCCAGATTTTGAGACTAGTTGTTTCAAGACTATATTTGATGCTGAATGCAAGAGGTGAATGAGATTATGTGCATCAGAAAGAGGATTGTGGCTATTCTCTGTGTAGTGTTCCAAGTTTTCAAACTCAGTGGACTTACTCAGAAGTTGTACTTTTGCACAGGTACTTTGGGTTATTATGGCTTTATTTATTGTGTCAGTGGTCTGTGTAGCCAATTACTCCCAGACCAGTTGGTTGCCTTAAATAACTCACCAGATGGGACACGAATCATTCCTGAATTTGCAGCATGAGCTGAAACTTTGCCAGGTCAGGTTGCCAGCAAGGGCCACTTGTACCTGTGGCAGTAAAGTGCTCTCTGCTTACAAGTGGTTTTAAGCAGGCTTATCTTTGACTACATCTGAATTGCATGGCAAGTGAGTGGCATTGCCCTGGTCTGCAGGAGCCAGAGCCTGGGGAAGGTGAGAGGGGGAATCTGGCTGGAATGCATCTTCCTGACAGGGCTGGGAGCAGCTGGGAGCTGGGAAGTACTCCATGGTCTCCAAAGGCAAACCTGACTGGAGTGCTGCTGTCCCAGGCAGCCTTTCCTGCCAGGAAGACCCAGGGAGTGCTCTCTGCAGCAGTGGGCAGCAGATCAGCCCTTCCAAAACAGACATGTGGAATTTCACAGGACCCAAAGCCCCCAGAAGAGTCCTAAGGGGTATTAGAGTACATTAGAGTAATCCGACCTGGCAGCAAGGAAAAAACATGGGAGGTCTGAGGATGGTACCCTGACCACCAGGCACCTGGGTTTAGAGATGTCATCAGAGTGCCCCAACAAGGCTGGTCTTCCTCCTGGAGGCATCTGGAAATGCCACCTTTGCCTTTTCCACAGTCCGGCTGAAGCAAAGGCTGCCCACACATCCACACATGGCAATGCAAAGGACCCGTCACACAGGGGTGATGTTGGGAGTGTACTCAGCCACCAAAATTGTGCAGCAGTGTTAGAGTAGAGCATTAACCTGTCTCAGCACCACTCTGAGTGACATGTCCTGGTACCTGCTGATGACTCCTCCCCTCTTTCATTCCTTCCTCTTCCTTTCTCAGTTCTGCTCCCTCTTCTCTCGCTCCCCGTTTACAGCACCTTTTCCAGCTTCCATGCCCAGAGGTTTCCATCTCTCTCCCTGATGGCGCTGCTGGCAGGGATGTGGGCACAAGGAACCCTCTCTGTGCCCCTGGCAACACTCTCACAGCCTGGGTTTTGTAGATAGATTAATATCAAATGTGATACCCTCTTGAATGCTGTAGATGGGACATAGCCTGTGGTGCTGCTGTACTGTTGCTGCAGGGCAAGCTCAGCCTGTATCTGTGGGCAGACACTAGCAAACTCTGCTTGTTCTGCTTGTCCTTTGAACCACAAATGAGCCCCGCTGCACTCTGCCTCTCAGCTGTGTTTGTTACCTGAGACACTGGGTTGCACTTTGATAATCAGGGCTTTTTTGCAGGCTGGGGTCTGAGCAAAGTATCTGCCCACCATGTGCAGGATGACTATGTTCCTCTGCCACCCTTCAGAGGCAGAAGACTGCAAATCCTCACGCTGTGTCCTCATGAATAATCTTCAAATATACATTTTTTCCCCCAGTCAAAGGCTTACGAGTCTCAAATTCCCTCGCTCTCCCCCGAGGTCTCCTTTCTGAGCAGAGGCCCACGGCAATGCTGCCGAGGTGTTTGAAAGCGTGCTAGCTCTCCTGGCTTGTGATACCCACTGCTGATCCCGGAGCTGTCACCAGAGGGCTTAGTTGCATAGGTTAAGCATTAAAAACAATTAAAAGTGCAAAGGTGTTTAGTGCTGGCACTGTGAAGTGCAGCAACCATGATCCCTTTTCCGAGCCTGTTCAACGTACTTGGCAAGGATGTGCTTTTGTCCATGGAGCACCTCTTTCCCTCTTAGCTGTGCTCCCAGAAAGCATTCCCAGCCTTCCAGCACAGCTGCTCTGGTCCTGGGCTGCTCTTTGATTCCTACTTCACACCGGAAGGGTTTCATCCACAACAGGCAAGGAGCAGAAAGGGAAGAGAAAATACTTCAAACAGTGTCTGAAGAGCAATGTCAGCATCCTCCTCTTTTTCACCAGAGGAGGTCACAGGGTGGTAGCAATGGTGGGGCTGGGGGTTATGCTAAAGGGTATCAGTGTCTTATCAGAGCTCAGAAGTTGTGTTTTGCTCAGTGGGTTGGGAGAAGGTCAACTGGTGAAAAACATAATGATGCTTCTTTCTGCAGAAACTCTACTGCAGACTCCTGTAGGAGGCCCCCTAACCTTGCCCCATCCTTCCTGGGATGGATATAACCACCTTGGGACACACATCTAGGCCAGCATTCCCAGCTTTAATATATTCCATTCTTTAAAGCAGCATGTTTTCCCCTTTGTAGCCTTTGGGGATTTGCTGTGCATGACCACAGCTAACAAAGTGCCAGGTGCTGGGGTTTTGTTCACACCTTTTATTGCATGCCTGGATCCAAGGAGGTGGGTGGAGTGTGATGAGATGAGAGGATGCAGGAGTGAAGTGCAGTCCTGTCCCTGCACACTGCTGTGTTTGTCCATGGAGTTGTTAGAATGGGGAGGGGCAGAGGAAAAAGAGATCAAACACTCTTGCCTGCCTGTTTATAGATTTTTTTCCGAACTTCCTATACAGGAAAACCGTTTTTCACACGAAACCCTTCTGAGTTGAAAGGGAAGTTCATCCACACTAAGCTAAGGAAAAGCAGCAGGGGGTTTGGCTTCACCGTAGTTGGAGGGGATGAGCCAGATGAATTTCTCCAGATCAAAAGTTTGGTGCTTGATGGTCCTGCAGCGTTGGATGGCAAAATGGAAACAGGTACTGATGCTTTTTATCAAAATCATCACCACCACTTTGGTTTGTGTTTTTGCAGCTGGTTTTAAGGGCCATTCATAAAGGACTGTAGCCCTCATCCTCTTCTTGGGGAAAGGCATTCAGCTTTCTTATCAGCAAGTAAGGAAGTAAGATACATTGAGAATCTTTGAAAAGGACACTTCATGTATTGGAATTCCATCTCAGTGTCAAAATATATGGCTGGGACACTGCCAGCTCCTGCTCTCCCCACACTGATCTGAGGAGAGGAGCCAGCAGTTGTGGGGTTCCACATCAGGCTGTGGGCTCCTGCTCACTGCTGTGGCAATGGATGATGGATTTTTGTAGGGCTGCACCACCATGTATTTGTGTCTCTGCCATGCTGTTTGCCCCATTCCAAAGCTACTCCTAAGGAATAGGCAGCGCAGTGGGCTAATCTGCATTTCCCTGGGTGGAGGCACCAAGGGCAAATTCATTTTGCTAGAGATCAGGTCCACCACAATTTAGTGGCAAAATATGAAATATGGTTTAGTGGTGAATGCAGTGGTGCTGGGTTAAACGTTTGACTCAATGATCTCGGATGTCTTTTTCTACTTTGGTTGTATGAAATCCTCTTAGGCTTCATCTGAGGTCAAAACTCCTCGCTTTCGGTTGGAGTATCACAGCACTTAACATCCCTGTTTTGCAGCCCCAGTGTTAATAAAATGACTCATAACTTAATTGGTATCTGGATTTCAGGCTGAAATATGAGACATGACATGTGGCCCTCACTGTGTTTGAGCAGTTGGTATTTGAGAGCCTTCTGTTACAGCTCCCATGTGCTCTCAGTTTTGTTTCTATCATACGTCAGTGTGTAAGAGTGAGAGCCGGACTTCGAAATAGCTGTGAAACGGGCCATATACCATCATTTAAATTCATTAATTTTTTGCATGAGCCAATTCCATTTTCACTTTCAAAAACATTTATGGACACAAAGGCTTTATGCCATGAATCCACAGAATTTTTGCTCACCCAAGTGTCACCACTCCTTTTCTTGTGCTGAAATGCTACTGTTGCCTCTGAGTGATACCTGTGCATGCTGGAGATCTGCTCTCAGGCTCTAGTCATCACCTTCCCACAGTGTGCAAAATGTATTTTTTTGGTCTATCTGTCTGTATCCTCTGCAGGTGATGTCATAGTCAGTGTGAATGACACCTGTGTGCTGGGGCACACTCATGCTCAAGTGGTGAAAATCTTCCAGTCCATCCCCATCGGTGCCAGTGTGGACCTCGAACTGTGCCGGGGCTATCCGCTACCCTTCGACCCGGACGACCCCAACACGAGCCTGGTCACATCCGTGGCAATTTTGGACAAAGAGCCAATCATTGTGAACGGGCAGGAAAACTACGACTCCCCGGCGAGCCACAGTAGTAAAACAGGAAAAGTAAATGGCACAAAGGAGGTGAGGCCCAGCAGCCCAGCTGAGGTCTCCTCCAATGGACCCCATGGCTACCCCAATGACACGGTGTCTTTGGCATCCTCGATAGCAACACAACCTGAACTCATAACTGTGCACATAGTGAAAGGGCCCATGGGCTTTGGGTTTACTATAGCAGACAGTCCTGGTGGGGGTGGCCAGAGGGTGAAACAAATTGTGGACAGCCCACGGTGCCGTGGCCTGAAGGAGGGCGATCTCATAGTCGAAGTCAACAAGAAGAATGTGCAGAGCCTCACTCACAACCAGGTGGTGGATATGCTGATTGAATGTCCTAAGGGAAGCGAAGTCACGTTGCTGGTGCAGCGAGGAGGTAAGTCTTCAAAACTCTTTTAAAACATCTCTTCTTGAAATTAAAAAGTGGAAAAAATGCGTGTCAGAAAAGATCTGCTCTCCTAAGCTTCTTGGTAGAAATGGTTTTTGTCCTGAGGTGTAGGAACTGCCCCAGGTTGGCAGTTGTCAGGTCACATAGATGGTTAAAATTATTTATTGTGTTGCTGCATTGGTGGGGATGCTCAGGTTCCCACGTGCACACAACACTCTTAAGGGGCAGGAGGGTGGTGTGGGTACACATGTGGTTACACTTTTGCTTACATAACAAACCCTGTTTTCGTGCTCGGAAAACTTGAGTATTTTAAATAGAACATGGACATTCCTTGAGCTGTTCTGGGATATGAAAAAGGCTGGTAACATGTTCTGTAATTTGCAGTGTGCAAAATCAGATACTTAATGACTCTTCATTGGGGAAGGATTACACCTGCGATACATTTGGGAGAGAATTTAAATTTCTCCATGTTGTAAGCAATTGAAATGTAACTTCGGCACATTTGTTTATTGTGCCATTGGGAGCTAAGCTCATTTTTTGGTTGCATTGTCGAGGCCACCAGCAGGTACAAAACCCATCCCACGGGCAATATGTCTGCAGCCCATATGGAGCATGGTTGGCAAGTAACCTGTCAGTGGTCAGTCCATCCACAGGAACTCTTTCCCTGCACTTAGTAAGTGTAAAGTAACCTGAGGTAGCACCCCTTTAGCCTGTGGATTGAGATTACTGGGATAGGGTCAAGCTCACAAGCAAAGTCCAGGTCAGCTGTTGACTGCAAAGTCAAGAGCAGAGGGGTCAGTTCTCCCTCCCTCCCTGGCATTGACAATGGGGCTCTCAGAGGGACAAAGGCCTGTCCCCACTGTGCTCCCTGTCCCATGCAGGTTTTTGTGCACAACACACACATGGGTGCCCAGTGGTTCACAGGAATGACCTTGCTGCAGAGGCAGGGTTAAACTGACGAGGAAGTGCTGAACACAGCCCACAGCCAGCCCTGCAGGGAGTGTGTGCTGTATAAGTACTTTCCTGCTGACTTTTCTAAAATGTTTTGATTGTAGTAAGCACCAAAAGCCAGTCCGTTTTAACGAGGGACAAGTTGTTTCCTGAATATGTAAGTCTGGTTTGTTGTTTTCCAAGGCCTATTTCAAGGCATTGAATACATTGATTCTGCAATTAATAGCAGCTCTGGAGAAAGCACTGCCTTTCCTATACTCCTTTCTGTGCTTACTGTGTTTTCATATTTTGATAGTAAATTAGAAGGTAGAGAACAGAATATATTAAGAACTTTTCAATTTTCAAAGTGTGAGTTCCTTAAAGACTTTCAGTACTAGAGAGATTTAAAAAATGCACTTCATTCTCATGATTAATATATGTATTATGAAGAAAATATGGTTGGAAAAAAAGTAGCGGCTATTATTAATCCTCCTGGAGAGTGTGTATATATCTAGTAACACCATATATTAATTATTTGAATTGTGCCTGACATTTAATAATCCTCCTAAAGCCTTGAAGGCATAATGAAAAGTTTTGATGAGGAAATAAAAGCCTAGTTTCAATAAAATAGTAAATAGTTCCCTGGTAATCTTGTTGAATCTCTCTATTTTTCTTTAATTTAATAAAGATACTAACCTCATTTGCTATCACCTTCCCAGATAAGGTACCATATCAATCTCCTTGAACTGCTTCCCTCCCTCCTTCAAGGTCCTCACATTTCCATCTCAGCACAGAGCACTTGCAGTTTCAGATTTCACAGTCTCGTGGTACAGGACCTGGAGATCTTGGTGGCCCTGGTCCACAGTTAATCGTTGCAACAAGGTTCTCTTCACATCCAGAGAAAAGCTGGACCGAAAGGCACTCAAGCTGTAGCAGAGAAACCAAGCAGAGTGTGCACAGTAGCAGCCCCAGAACCAAAAGCAGCCGGGTTTGTTTAAGGCTTCTAAGGTGATGTTGGTGGACGAGAGGCTGGACATACCCCACCTGTGTGTGCTCACAGCCCAGAAATCCAACTGTGTCCTGGGCTGCATCCAAAGCACCATGGGTAGCAGGTGAGGTGGGGACTCTGCCCCTCTACTCCATCCTTGTGAGACCCCACCTGGAGCACTGCATCCAGTGCTGGGGACCCAGCACTGGAACAGCATAGACCTGTGGGAACAAGTCCAGAGGAGGCCACCAAGATGATCAGAGGGATGGAGCTATGAGTCGCTCTGCTTTGAGTACAAGCTGAGAGTTGGGGTTGCTCAACATGAAAAGAGAAGGCTTCAGGAAAACTTTATAACATCTTCCAGTACATAAAGAGGCCTACAAGATTGCTGGAGAATGACTTCTCACAAGAGCATGTAGTGACAGGACAAGGGGAATGGCTTTGAACTGAAAGTAGGTGGGTTTAGATTGGATATTGGCAAGAAGTTGTTCCCCTGTGAGGGTGGTGAGGCCCTGGCACAGGTTGCCCAGGGAAGCTGTGGCAGCCCCATCCCTGGAAGTATCCAAGGCCAGGCTGGATGGGGTTTGGGGCAACCTGGGATAGTGGAAGGTGTCCTATGCTGAGCCGGGCAGTTGCAACCAGATGATCTTTAAGGTCCTTTCCAATCTAAACTATTTAAAAAAACAAAAGGTGGAACTGGCTAAAATCCACTTGGTGCTCAGTGCTGCTGCAGTTGGGTCCTTTCCCCTGTAACTTTACCTGCCAAGTCTCTCCTCAGCAGCACCATCCCCAGACAAGATGCCGCTATTTATTTTGGTCCAATTGCAGAAATGTATTTGGCTCGGGTGTCTGATAAGCTCCTTCAGGGCTTTTGAAGCTGTTCTTTAGCTTCCCTGTCACTTATCCTTTCCTCCTCCTCCCTCTGGTGTCCAGTGAGGAAAGTGTTCAGATGCTGCCAGCATTCTTCCTTCAGCCCAACATTTGCATTCAGTCCTGCTGAGCAGGAAGCATCCCTGCAACACTAAGGCTTGTATTCAAGAGCTGTCGAAAGGATTTTCAGAAGTGATTACTAATCAAGCAGAAAAATATCAGAAAGAGATGTGCAATACACAGGAAAAGCTCTGCCTGCTTCAAGCTGCTGGTGCACTCCCAACAAGGAGCTCTAATTGTTAAAATGCAAACCCAGACCTGCTGAGAGCAGTCTGTAAAATATTTACTGTGAAGTGTGTTCAGCTGAAACACTGGCTTATGAGAGAGGGCAAATCCTGCTGCTGCGTCTGAGTGAGGAACAGAAGGATGATTTTGGGAGGGTTGAAGCTGAAATGCCCCCTCTGTGTGCTCATGTGTCATCTAAAATTGTTTGCTCATGTGTCATCTAAAATCCTTTGCAGAACTCATGCAGGATTGGAGCAAAGGGATAAATACTTCAATGCAAAGTCAGATCACTGAGAATTTGCTTTCCAGAGGCCTCATGGAGAACTTAGCTTGTCTATGTTCTCCTTTATTTTCTGAACCCCTCTTTCTGAGGGGTTCAGAAAGAGTTCAGCCCCCCCAGGTTGCAGAGGGTTGATTGGGCTGGTTGGCAAAGCTGTTTTTGCTTAGCAAAATGAAGGGAGAGAGGGGACAAAATAATTACTGTCTCTGTTAGGCAGGAGAGATAGAAGGTACTTAAATGAAGGAGTTGGCTGAACAACTGTGTATTGTTTGGCTGTGAGTAATTTAAACTGGAAATGAGAAGACAGTGCCAAGCCATTAGAGCCTGTAAGTAAAACTGGAGGAGGCATGAAGGCTTTGCTGCCTGAAGGTGAAGCTCAGGACGTTTTGAAGGGGACAAGACATGGTCCCTGCAACAGCAGAGGAGGTGCTTGATAACTCAGCAGGACCATTTGAGGGCTCTGCACCTGAAAGTAAACCAGTGCTGCTGCTACAAAATGCAGAATTAAGCACATGGTTTTGTCCCTGCACTGGAAATTGTGATTGCATACTTTGATTATTTTAAAGAATGATTGTTAATGCGACCACAAAAGGTACAACTTTATTTTGAATGTTTGTAGCTGAAAAGGTTCTTTCAACCTTGTATCTACCAAGTACACAGAGTACTTTCCACCAAAAAAAAAAAAAAAGGCAAAGAAATAAGGTAATATTATTTGCCACTTGAAATCCGTTAGTCATTGAAGCCTTGCCTATGCACTGTAATCAAGTGAAATATGCAATTCTCAGATAGCTCTCCATTCTGCACAGACTCTATTAATAATAAAAGCAACATTCTGTCAGGATAGTTTCTCTGCTTCCCGAGGGACTTCTATTCTGGAAGTTGGGTCTGTGTTGGGACAGATGCGGGACTGTGTCAGAGCAAGTTATTCTGCAAAACTACTGTGCTGTATTTTTTGGAATCACTAAGATCTAATATTTGTTTCAGAGAAAACGTTCATGTATTTTATATTTTGTGAATTGTCTCTGATTAAAGAGGATTTTTTTTGCTCTTTTTTTCCTCTTTTTTAAGTCAGTCTTCAGGTTAACCAAAATATACGTGTTTAGTTTGTGTTCAGTTCCAGGAATTACACTGAGCAGTGTTTGTGCAGGTTTGAATGGACAATTTACTTTCAAAGCTCTCCCAGTTAGTGCTAAGTTGCATCTTTATTCACCGGAAGGTCAAAAATAGCATAAACCTTGAGCCTGATCTACGTAATCCCCTGTAAAGATGTGTTCCCACTTTGCTCCAGATCAAAGTAAAGGCACACAGGTGAAATGTCACTCACATGTCATGTGCAAATCACTATCATTTCTAATTGCTTTCCCTAGAGCCAAACTCGCATTAAGCTGGGAAATACATCTTCTGAAAAAAATATGTATGCTGGATAGATATATACTAGAGTGTCAAAACTAAATGTATTTTATGGGAAGAAGAATCAGTGCAACATCTACTTGTCTAAATGCCCATCAGTGGGTACCTGAGTCTTACCTCCATATAAAAGTCCATAGTAAATTCCCTATTTATGGTTCAGCGGAATGGAAGGTGTTTGTGGGGAGCAGTGAGGTTGGTGGAAACAGGGAGAGGTGTGTTCCGATAGTCTTGCTCACTTGGTCCTCAAGTCAGTAGGCTTAAGATGTCCCTTGTGACACATGTAACTACAACAAAAATTTGCAACAATGGAAAAAAATTACAAAGCTCTAAAGTAATAAACCTATCAAGTCTCCTTAGCTACATGGACCTTTCCTTGCTGGAATTCCCACTTGGAAATGAAGTTTTCCCTTCCTTTCCTTAGCTGGAACTGGATCACTGAGTGGTAAAAACAACAAAAAACCCCAGTTGGAATTAGAGCTCCTTTTCAGTTGCTATCCCTAATGATGTAAAACCATGGAATAATTAGAGCTGCAATCAGCTATTCAGTGCAGACTTGAACTCTTTTGAACAAGCCACTCACTTCTGTTTGCCCTTTAGGCTTGCAGTGAAGAGCGAGTTGGAAGTCGTGCCACTTAAGCATCAAGCTGCCAGGAAATTTCAAACTGTTAGCAGCTGCTGAATTAGAGAGAAAGTGAGTCCAAACTGCATTTGGGACAAAAATCACAACCTGGGAGTCATCTGATGGTTACCACAGAGCACGTTTGCCAGTGCCAAGGCTTGTGGAATGGGAAGAAAAGTTCACCATTTCCAGCAGTGTTTTCAGCTCAAGTACAGAGGGACCAGAGCTTTATACTGAGGTCTTTGTGCTGTGTTTGTATCTATAGGAGCTCCCTGGGCCCCATCTCACCAAGCACAGAGCTGCTGGTGCCAGTTGTCGTTCATGTGCCACTTGTTGCGGTTGGTTTTCTTAGTCTGCTCCACAGCCCACCATGCTGTGGCAGCTCCCTCCCTGGAGTCCCAGAACAGGGGCAGGTCTAATTCCTTTCTGCCCTCTGGTGTGCTCAACTGACTTCTAAACTTTTTTAAAATCCCTTTTCAAATCACCTCTTTTTTCCTTGTCTTATCTTCTGTCTATCACCACCAGCTACCAAACCTCTCGTTACCTTCTACTCAAGTATCTTCCACTAAACCTATTTGTTGAATCTTTCAGTTTGTCACTCAGTAGAGGCTGAGCTGTATGCTGAAAAATACCTGATGTTATAGTACAAGTAATACCATCCAGACTCATAGGCACCCCTCACGGGTTAGTAAATCATGTTTAGGAAATCAGAATTATAGTATGCTTAAAGAAATAGATGTCCATGTGTAAGGCCAAGATTTATGTTTCAAGTTCATTACTTTGTATTCCTGGATCATTACTTTGTAATTCCAGAGTTATGGATTTCCTGATTAACCTTGGAATCTCATTTGGCATTTAAAAATCTGTCTTCAGTTACTTCGTTTTGTTTATTTTTGTTACTGTTTCCTTTAAAGAGCTTTGCCTGGCAAAGGGGGACTCAGAATAGTGAAGTTTGTAAGTTGGTTTACAAACTGTGTTAGAAATGAGCTGGTTTAAAAAGGTCTTGCATTGTGCCTTTTCCATTTTCTGAAAACAGACAATCCTAGTAAAAATGCATTGTTAAAATTTAGTTGCAGGGAAGGAGCAGGACTGGGGGAACCTTTAGTTGGGGGTAGCTGCATCTTTTTTTTTAATAAACCACCAAGTCATTCCTTGTTTTCCTCTTCTCTCTGTTGACTGGAATTGTATTCTAACAAAGCCAAAAGAAGCTGATGAGACTTTAAAGAAAGTTTAAAGCAAGTTTGATGTCATATTTACTATTCTTTTACAGCCTTATTCTAATTAGGCACTAGTATATCAAGGAGCAGATAGAAAAATCAGTTGAAGTCAGGAAAAGATGAAATAAAGGAAATGTTTTAAGTTTAGGTATTTTTAATAAGAAGTTTGAAGTTGATACCCTTGATTAGAATTGCTCAGGTGCATGTGTTTCAATCCACTGTGCAAGTTAATTTTCCTGCAGCAGCTCCGGAGTGTTAGATGCGCCTTTTTGGGACAATGCTGTGTATTGCTATGCAGCACCATACACTGATCACTGGTAACTGGTTTTGTAAAGCAAGCGAGCAGAAACTTGTTTTCTCTTTGTGATAAAAATAAGCCAAACTTAACATTTAAAATCAGGTCGTCTTATAAATAATGTAATATTTTGGGATTATGTGGTGTTTTTTCTCCTTCGAAGTGCTTTACAGGTGTTAATCTTAGTGACATTAGCCATTTGTTTTTGATGATCTGAATTTTTGAGGTTCAGGATGACTTTGCTTAGCAAAAACAGAAAGGGGAGGTTTTGGTGCTGCTCAAGTCCATGACAAGGCTCCCATTAGACTCCAGGAGGCAGCAGGGTTTCACCCAGGTTTTTCATGCCTACAGATGCTACAGCCACTAAGGGTAATTGTTGGTAGCTTGCTCAGACAACAAATAGTTTGATGTATTCAACTAATGTTCATATAAATAATGCATTTGCAGGAACTAATTAATTAACATTGCCAGGTCCTGCTGGAGTTTTTCAGTACAAGGCATCCAGTCGAAATAGTAATTGACAAACCCAAATATCAAAAATCCCATGCATGCAAAAATCCAAGGAACTCCAAACAAAGCACATTGTCCTATGAACACCAAAACCAGCAGCTTTATAGTATTACTGTTCTGATAATGAAGGAGACTCGGCATTGCTGGGGTATGAACATTTTAACTGCGTGCAGAATTTCCAGCTATTGCTGGTGTGATACATGTGAAGTGCTGACACTAATCTGTTAGGCATTTGAGGCACAAGTGTTTTTCCCTCACCTACCCTTCATTAACTCCATTTGCACTGATTCTCTCCTAGAAATGAGTAAGCAAATGAAGAGATGCCTGTGAAATCTGCTTTTTGGGTCAGCATCAGCTTTACATGAGCTGCCCTGCATTTTTGTGGCAGCATGGCCTATCTATGCATAGCTTGTGTCCCCCAGATATATGTGTCATCTGAACTCCAGAGTTGCTTGGAAGTGTAAAATAGGATAGAACAGTTGCTGATTCATTATTTGGCATTTTGTTACACATTTTGCATTTATTTCAAGGGTTGATATAATCTTCTAAAGTTTTTTGCTATTTCATGAAACATGCTTTAAGGCCAGGAGAAAACCTGTACTTTAGTTACTGAGGAGATAAACAATTAACATGTTTGGAATAAGGAAATAATGTCAGTTTTGTGTAGTCCTGCATGCTGACAGCACAATAGTGTTGGTGTGCACGTTACATGCGTGCCTGCCTTTCTGTGGCAGGGAATCTGGATCTGCTTTAGCATCAGTAAGAAAACCAAAGCATTTGCTGAATGCTGGAAGAAAAAAAAAAATGGCTGAAATCTCCATCAGGATGTTTTATTGCCCAAACCACCTTATCTTGCAGAAAGCAGTAGGCTCTAAGATGAGAACAAAACAGGAGGTTGCTTAGGAAATGAAAGATGAGAGCTCTGAAGCTCTTCCTGAGGGATTTTTTCCCTCCTTAGCTTGAGGTTTTGAAAGTTGGTGCTTTTTTTTACATTATTTTGATTTGGTTTTGGCATTAAATGCCGAAGTGGTGTAAGTGGAGCAGCTCAAACCAACAGTGTTGTTTTATATCTGATGTGATGTGATGTAACACAAGGTGGCACAGCAGAACCTAATACTGTGCATTAGATAAGGCAGATTTAGCTGGAGATGTGCCTCCCACATCTTCATCAGGATTTGCACGGAAGGAAATGGAGCAGACCTGGAGGTGTGTAGTGAGAAGGGTTTCGTTCCACTCGTTTCCTCCTACCCTTACATACTGCCTGGGTGACATCTTGGTGTGCAAGTAAATAATGAGTTTTTATCAGCCACACTGCAGGTAGGTGCAGTAGCTGCTGCCTTGATTTGGCATTATAATAACCAGTCATAACAGAAGTAATGAGGTATCAGAAATCTAAGAAAGGTCTTTGTTTATCACTGTAATTAAATACATTTGAAGAGTCATTAAAAGCAGTAGCAGGTGGGCAAAACTGAGGAAGAAGGATAACTTTGTAATGGACTAGTCAATGGTTTTGTTCTGAAATTGATTGCTTTTAAATATCTATCTGCATGTTTCTATGTCTCTCCATTCTGAATTTAAATGTTTTTCCCATTCTGCGTTGGGATGTTATGTTATTCATTTTAATGTTTATTTTTGTCTCGGTCAGATAGACTTGTTTTTGTGATGGTGATAGTAATTAGGTTGTACCAGCTTTAAGATTCGGTTAACCTGTGTCTTTTGTGCCAGAAGACCTGCAGTGCACCATGGTCTTAAGAAGTTGGCAGGACTTGTAGGCCAGACAGACTTGGTAGAGGAGGCTGAGCTTCAGGGAGGTGACACAGCGGGCTGAGGATACTTGGACAGGTCAGGACCCTGTGGCTGGGGGTACATGAAGGTGGTGTTGGTAGGGATGTGCAGGTAAATATCAATCCTCAGAAGTTTTCTTTCCATCCTTCAGGATTGGTGTCTGAGATGTACAAGTTACATCCTTGGAAGTATATCAAGTTACTGATCTATTTTAATAGAAAACTGGTTTCAAACTAATAAAGTTATGTTTTCTGAAAACATCCATAAAACCATTGTCCTCTAGTAGAGCTTTTTAGTGTGCCATGTGTGGATGTGCACTCTCCAGGTCTGAACCTGGCTAAGCATTCTGTAAATACTAGCTTATTATTAAGGGGTGTTATATATTAATAGCAGCATCAAACTAATGCCAAGAGGGCCCCATTTGTTGGGATCCGCTCTGTGCAGGCTGCTCTGCAGACACGAAATATGAGAATCTGCCATAAGCCACCCAGTTTGAGCACATGGATTTACACATTGTAGCAGTGCAGTGGTAAGTCTAAAGACAAACACTCTCACCGAGCAGGATAAATACAGATGTGACTAGCAAAATACGGTTTCTCCTCTCTTGTGTCCTTTATACTAAGCTTGGAGTGGCAGCGGGATTGGCCTGGAGGTGTTCTGCCCTTCAGCACCTGCATGGCCATGCCATGGGACAGCTGGGGAGAGGAGCCATGAGACTTGGGCGTCTTCAAAACTGCTGCAAGCCCCAAAAATTGTGAGACGTTTTCCAGACATAAAGCTTGTAAGTCGTGGACTTTGTGGGCTTCTGGGAAAGGATAGGTACCCTCATAGATAGCCACACATGTATGCTTATGTATATGAAAAACAGATACATAATACTGTATATACACACCCTTACCTGTGTAAGAAGAACATGGGGGTCTCTAATTACTTTCCAGTTCCAGTGTTTAGCGTCTGAAATTTGTGAGATTTCAGAAAAGCAATGTCTATGTACAAATTTGTTTAAATAACAACAAAGGTTTTCATCTAAGCACTTGACTCCAACAGCTTGAGCTTTATGATAAGCACTTCATTTAATGAGATTCAAGATAAAATTACAAGAACTGCTGACATGCTTTCAACCATAGGCTAGATGGGCAATTGTCACACTAATTCTCAATCTCTTTATTATCTTACTGTCTTGGCATTACCTTATACATATATATATTACTGCATAGTTAAATTTGTATTTCCGTAGTAATTAAATAGCATTTTATTAGCCTATATCTTTTGTTATCGCTTCTAAAATCAATACTCATTTGAGATGCTGAAAATATGACTGAGACTTTAATGGCGAGGAATTGTTCAGCATCCTAACCAAAAATGAGTATTTGAGGCTAATAAAATTTAGCATCTTTAGAGCATCTAAAACTGAAATTCTTCTTAATGGCAATAATGTTCTATGCCTCATTATGTTTTTCGTCAGTGACAGTGGGTTAATAATGCCCAGGATGATCTCTTCAAGACATTGCTTTCTTGGCATTAGCATTGAAAATTAGCATTAGAAATGTAGCATTTTTCATTGCATTTGGTAGTTACCAAACTTGATTTATGGCAGGGCTATATTACTGCAGTGTAAATTGTTCTCTTGTTTAAAGCTTGTATTGCATAGCTAATTTTTTTTTTTGCTAGTGCAGTGACACTCTTGTTATGCAAATCATGAAGAGAGCAGAAAAGTTTCGCAGGGACAGGTAGGGGATTTCTTCTTGATTTTTTTCTATCTTCTCCCTATGCCTGCACAGACTTGCCTCTCTTGCTGCAGATTGTTCTGTTCTGGAAAAGATCAACTTCCATCTACTCTTTTAAGTAGTATTTGTCCTTTATTAGAAATTCTTTGGCAATGGATCATAGGGAATCAAGGGGATTGCTTTGTCACCGCCAATCTCCTGTCCCCTGCCCCCCCAGCAGCACTAATGGCTATTAGCGTTAATTATTTAAAGTTCCTTGTTTTGCACACAGAAAGCAGCGATCAATGTTCAGTGCCAGGTGTATGATTGTGCCCCCCCCCAACTCCAGTACTTTGCCTAAACCTTATCTTTCAAAGTGTCTGTTTTCTTTGATACAGCCTTTGGTTTTTATTCAGCACGGTGTAAGTGCTATTTAGAAAGCTTGAAGGTTTTATTTTTTTTCCAGGCAGGAACATTTTCTCTGTAGATGTTAACCTTGGGACACAGTCCGAAATCTTTATTTTCTTCTGTTTTTCTTCATCTCTGAATAATTTTCAGCACTGGTGCATTCTGGGCTCCAGGGCAAAACGTTATGGGTGACCTTTCCTCTTAGACTCACCTATAGCTTATTTTGCTGTTGGATATAGATGGTCCACAAGCTGTCCAGGTTGGAAGAGTTAAGGAACTGTGAGAAGTGAAGATCTAGAAACAGCTGTTCTTCTCTTTCATGTGCAAAACCACCCCAAAACTGAAAAATGTTGAGCAGTTCACAGACATTGTAAGCCATAAAAAAGATGATAGTCTGGCCTCCAGACTGGCTCTCAGCAATTCGGGGAGCCTTTGTCCTATGGGTGGGTTGTGCAGACTACTGAATTGTTGCAAATTTAGTTGAAATCCCATTGAATTTGTGTGTGTGTGTGTGGTGAAAAGTGAAGTGTTCACACCAGCTGGCCTCCACATGTCCAAGCTGTTGGGATGGGCTGACTGCATGACTCCTGTGGTGCCTAGAGATAGGTCTTTAGGATTCAACTTTAGGTTTGACCTACCATCTCTAAAACATGGGGCTCTGGAACAGGGCACATTGTGTTTGGTGTCCATTTAGGTAATTTTAGTGCATTTGTGGTCTTCTGAGCTCTTACCAGAACCAGGCCCAGGCTGTGTTGTGGGTTTTTAGTCACACATTGCATTCTGTGTATGCTCAGTAAAGCAGAGTTTGCCATGTGTCATGGTCTTCCCACGTTACTTAGGTTGCATAAAGACAAAGGAGTTGAGGAAAAAAATGTTCCTTTAAAAATTGTGTGTTAGAAACAGCAACACTTGGGGTCAGGTTTTGTCCCGTGTGTGCTTACATGTTCTCACCATAAATAGGGTTAGTGACCTTATAGCTTCCCAAAAGTTTTACCATTCAAGACGGCACAGGTAACACAAATAATATTAAATAAGCTGAATTACGGATTTAATTCATGGGTCACATCACTCACAACGTAACACAGTGTCATGCAACAGAAATACAGCATCTCATGAGTAATGGCGTTAAGAGTGCTGAAGTCATGCTGCAAAACTTGCTTAATGATTTGCATTTTTTCCTCTATGTTACAAAATGTGTTTGAGCAGATGGATGCAGCCAGCTGTACGTAGAGCTTTAGGGAGTACTGGGGAGAAAAGAGAGAGGGTTTTGTTAAGATAAATGTAATAATCTCTGTGATAATTAGTTTCATTTAGATCCCTGCATCTGACTCATTTTTGACTAACCTTGTACGAAGTCTTTCTTGCTTTGCTGATGGGTCTGTGAATTTAGTTTGATTACAATCCTTTTTTTTGTTCTTGTGCATTGCTCACTGATCACTGATATTTTTCATTAAGCAGTTGCTTCATTACATTGTTATTTAGAGGGCAGTAATTTGTGTTTTTCAATTAATTTAATTCCAGGCACATTTAGTAAGTAGCTACAATGAGCCCATTCAAGGGGGTTTAGGTCGTATTGACATTGCTTACCAGATGCGCTCGTTTGTTTTAAAACATTGTTAACTCTGTGGTGGCAACAGCCCTGTTTGATTGCTTGACTCTTCCATGTTCTCTAATCTGTATCTTCAAAACCCCCCAAAATTAGAAGATGTATTTCAGGTACTAGTGAGAGATGTCCATGGGTATCAAATCACAGGGAAATTATATTGCAATGTCTATAGAAACTATTATTATTCTATTATTGGGTTTGAGCGTATAGCAGGGACAAGCCTTCTGGCTTCTCCTAGCCAGGGATGTGAAGCTATTTATCCAACCACCAAAAAGCTGGATAATGCTAAGAAGATGCAGATTGGGTGTTTTGTCTATGCTTGGCCCATTTACCTCTGATAAAGTTCCAGTGAGGCTTCAGGAGAGAACGGGGCTGCCAGGAGGATGAACTTCCAAGCAAGGCATGGCGTGAGCAGTGATGGGACACGTTAATGGAATCAAAAGGCCAGTTTTGTAATTCACAGTTGTCACTATCCCAAATTCATAGGCTTGGGAAATGTTTTCGCCAGAAGCTTTTTGGAAAAGCTTGGCATTTCCTTGCTAGTGGAGCTCCCAGGATTTGGGGGTTATTCAAGCGCTTTGTGTTCATCGCTGTTAAATAGTGTATCCATTCCATCATCTGAGCATGAAAACTCCCCATTACACCTATCATTTGCTCATTTAGCCTGCTGCGCCAGGAACTGGAGTTCTAAAATGAGACCCTAATTAGATGAATAAATAATGTTTTCACGGGAAAATGTACAGGCAGGTTATTCCCCTGACTATAAGCTCGTCCCATGAAAAACTACCAACATTTGTTAACGTGTTCTGCAGTCACTTATTTTGGTAAGAAGTAAATTACTCCTTGTTCTGCAGCAAAGTCTGGCACAGAGCAGTGACACGCTAAGATTCATTGGCCTCTGAAGGACCCGCCAAACAATAGCCTTGATGTGTTTTGCATTATTTTTAAACTGTTTTCCATCTCTTTGGGGTTGGAACAGCCAAAATTAATGACAAACTTTGAAGGAAAGGTTTGTTCAGTAGTTCATACTTACTAAATTTTAACATTCAGTGCTTGTGATGCAATAGACTGAATTCTGATACAATTTGACCCAGCAGCTCACCTGCATTTCCGCTTTATTTTTTGGAGGGAACATTTAAAATGTTGTTAAATCTTTTCTGTCTCAAGCTGGTGTGTTCAGGATGTGTGTGTGTACATGGGGATCTGTTCTATCTATTGATTTAATAGGAAAGAGCATCTCTTGGAAAGGGAGAGTAAATGTGTGTGCATGCATGTGGAAGGAGAGAGAGAGAGGAGAATCTCTATCTCTGTGTTTATCTCTGTGATAAATGATGCCCGTTAAAAATGTGACTTGCCATGGATGTTATTAGTGTTTTCCTCTTTAAGGGTATTATACAAACACAGTCCCCGTCAGCAGAAATGAAGCTGCAGTCCTTGATTGTTTAGTTCAGTTTGATGTTTCATTGTCCCTCAATCAATCACTGCCTGGAGGGGTATCAGCTATTAGCTGGGAATACATCAGAGTGACATACAGAGCACAGATATTCCTCAAAATCTTGAAAATATTTCGTTTAAAATAGTCATTACAGTATGCATCTCAGTCTGAGAGCAGCAGCACAGTGAGCTCTGATTATCATTTTTAATCGTGGATCTTCCCTATTCAGTGCTAGCATCTCCCAAATTACCTTAAAATAAGTATCTTCCTTGACAGATTTGTAATTCACTTGCATTGCTTATTTAATTCTCTGTGTAAAAGTCAGATGAGGGCATGGGGTTTAGAATAAACAAAATGCATAACATAGAAAACGTATTGTGGCATAAATGCCACATAAATAGCATCCTAAAGACAAAAGCAGATTTCAAACATCTGAATTACTGAGCACTTAATGTGGAGTGTAATCTATGTTTTGGTTTATGTTTGTTTCTGGAGTGTCACACAGAGCAAAATACAGGGGGTTTCCTCTCTCTTCCAATGGGGGGGGGCTGGGGGGGGTGGGGAAGGGAGGTCTTGACCCCAAGAAAGAGCTTTCTCTGCATTGTAAGTTAAATCCCTAAACAAGTGTCTCCTTTGCCGCTGGCAACTGGGCTCTATGCACAAGTAGTTGATTGAAATCTCGCTTGAGTTCTGTTGCTCATCACAGACTGAGTAAGATGCTGCTTCAAAATGCAGAATTGTCCTTGAAAAAACCTTCCTTCGTGCCCTCCCAGTTGTTTGTTCCTTTACATCACCTGCAACCTGTGTAAGCCCCCCTTCTCCAAGCTCCCTAGCATCTCCCCCAGGGGTCAGGACACTAGTAATGCTGTTCTCAAGCCGCAGCTCTCTGTTGTACCTAACAGATAAAATCTCAGGCTTCAAAGATTTACACTTAGGATGGACAGGAAGGAAAACATGTGTTTTTTCAGTAACATTGATATTTTTAGGGAGAAAAGCTTATTCTTCCTCATGCTTTTGTTTTCCTTTGCTCAAGCCCAGTGCACATTTTCTGTTCAAAAATCAATTTCTAGAGGAATACTTTTTAAAAAATCAACCTGTTTCCCCTGCGCCGCTGCGATTGGTCTGATAAAATCGCCGAGCCGATCGCGTCAAAAGGAAAGAGCCTCGGCTTAATTGTGAGCTAAGTCTCCTGTAATCCAGGGGAGCATTTGAGATTCTGCCCAGCACTGGGTTTCAGCAGCCGCTGAGGGCTGTGGGTTTCTCTCGCAGCCTCCCGGCTGCTGCAGCACAAGTCAGCATAGCTAATGCAGAGAGAGCTCTCCCCCCGCTGCCTCTTCCCCGGCTCTCGCTCACTCTCCCTCTCGCTGGGCTTTGATTCGATATGAACAGACTGGTAACTCCGATGTGAGAGCGAAAGCTGACATAACTCTGCAGATGGCTACGTTCGGATGATACACCTAGGGATTTTTCTTTAAGGGAAGGTAGCGCCTAATGCTAATGTTTATTTTTCCCTTGTTGCCATTTTTCAGGACTGCCAGTCCCAAAGAAGAGCCCAAAGTCGGTAAGCACTTTTCAGCTACTATTTCTGTCTGTTTGTCTGCTTTGAAGGAAAAAGGCATGAGTTTGGCTTGTTTGCTTTCTGAGTCTCAATTGTTTTAAGTTGTCTTTCTGTTGCAACCATGATTACCTTGCACGGCTTCTTCTGCACGGGCAGATGCGACAGGGATGCAGTATGGAAGGAGGACTTGTTTGCAAATAAAGCCTCAGGTTTACAAATCCGCTTCCCTGACAGATGAGCTTCTCTGTAGTTTAACTTACCGAAAAAAAAGCTATTGTTTCCCTTTGGAAAGATGGGAGGCTCCACCTTCTTGCCAGATAGCAATTCCTGTCGGGTGCTCATAGGCACCAACCTTTTCCATTAACTCTGTGAGTTTTCTTGAGTACCCTTGGCTGAATTATTAACAGAATGGGAAAGCATGCACATTGTTGGGAGAGGCAAAGCATGAGCAGAGCATGGTTAGAGTTCCCAGAGAATACAGTCAACTGTCAGAGTGCCTGCTCTGGAGGCATTTCCATACTGAGCAGGATTGTGCTGCAGGTGTAAGATTCCTTATTTTTTTAAAAAGCAAAAACAGAACAATATTTTCTTGTCTCCCCAAACATATTTCCATGTAAAGCTGTTACCTGGATGGCGTCTTAGCTAGCAGCACAGAAGCCATGATCTAAAGTATCATTAAAGCTCCATGAATGATATTATGGAAGAAATTAATGTGCTATTTGTATGCAACAAAAAGAAATGTTTTATTTTTAAAGGGAATGGAATACCTAAGGCCTGAAAGTTTGCAGTTATCTGTTGAGAGTGAGGGAGAGATAGAATTCTCTGCCAGGAGCTTTGGGGAAGCAAAGCAAGGGAGGTATTTGCCATGCTGTAGGATGGTGTGAAACTTCACCAACAGTCCCCAGTGATGCCAAAACCTGCAGCTGGGCACAGCCCACCTCACCACAGACCTGGGCAAGAGGTTTAGGAAATGGCTGAGCAGAAGGCTCTTGCTTTTAATATGAGCTCTCTGCTCATCCAAAAAGAAAGCCCTGAAATAATTAATGTGATTCTGATAGCTTAGGGCAGTGCTGATTAAAGTCATGTGAGCCCAGGCCTCTATCATTGTCAGCTCGCATTAATGTTGGGAGGCAGAAGTGCGGGGTGTGCTCCTTGCAAATCACAGCCCTGTCAGCCGCTGCCTGCTCGCTGCTGTCATACGTGGGGGTTATTTCAGCCTTTGGTGAAACAGAAGCAAGTGTGTAAAATACAGATGTGTCTGGCACGTTTCTGTTCTCTGCCTCCACTTTTTCCCCCGGTCGGATCAGAATTGGCTGCACACGATCCAGACTCCAACTTCTGTCATTAAACCAGCCCTAATCCATGAGCCTTGGTCTTTCGAAAGCATGGATGTTCCCACTTTGCCACACGCACGTTTGGCATCAGGTAAAGTGGGAACCTGCTGTGTCAGGCACCTCTCTGTTTGACAGCTATGCACAGTAAAAATCTGAGCAGCATGTAAATCCATGTCAGGATAATCCCACCTTGGTGAACAAAGAGGCTGCTTACAAACAGGTGTAGCTGTGCAACAGCAGATTTCTCTCTGCTGCTTGCTCTGAGGAGCCCGTTAGCCTGAGGAAAGCTGACATTCCTTTGCGTGCCTCTCCCAAGCCTTTTCAGGATTCCTTCAGTAATTTTTCCTGTGGTCGTAGGCGGTGCTGTTGCCTCTAAAGCACAGGATTCCCAAAAACCAGAGCCTCCTGTTCCCCTGGCTGCACGCTGGATCGTTGGTAGCGCCATTAGCAGCAATGTTGTACTCACTGCAGCATCGTGCGGCAGCTTTAATGAGCGGCCACTCCTCTGAGGAAAGAGCCAGCGTGGCAGAGCCGGTGCAGACACTCCTTCCTCCCCAGGCATCGCTGACATGCAGGGGTTGAGCATGGAAACCTGGAACGAAGTGCCTCGGGGCATCTGTGTGCAGAGGAGGAAACTCCTTAGGCTCTCTGGGGTGGATTTACACCAACCCCAGAGCTCGTGTGGCCAAGGCAACAGTCAGAAGCAGGGAAGTGGGGGTGTCCAACACTGTCCTTCCTTGGTTTGTTGAAGGGCTGCTGCTCCACTGCGGGAAGGGGGCAGTCCAGCCTGACCTTCTTGGCCGTGAGGATTCCTGCTCATGACAGCCAAGAGCCAGGCCTGCCCCACCAGCACGGTCCCTGTCTGGGATACCATCCCTCTGAACTCTGCCCCCGTGTTTCCTAGGGATGCCCTGAATCCCAGGGACTCCCAGTTTGCTGCTGCACTGGCAGTGATGGGGTGAGTGCAGGAGCTGCCATCAGAGCCATGTGCCAGGGGCTGTCCCCAGTGGGGCTTGTGAGGACGTGCTGCCCGTTTCACCCGTGCCCTTTGCTCAACACACAGACTGTTTTCCAGCATTCCTTGTATAATAAGCTGCAGTTAGAGGACAGCACATAACGAGGCTGGGAGCAGTTGTCTTTGATCTTAACTTGTGCTTGTTTTTTGTTTCTTCTGCTGTATTGGGGAAGTCACGACTCAGGTGTCCATCCTCTTCTGCTTTTCTCAAGAGATGAGTCCTCTCTCGTTTCCTCATATCCTTTCCCAAAGCCCAGACACATTCCTCACTTACTGCTAGTGGCTGCTCTTCCTTAAATGAGTCCTATTTTCTGTTCTCAGCCCCCAGTCCTGCATTCCCCAAAGGCCAGCTTCAGGCTGTGGGTACCTCCTGCCTGTGATGAAGTGTTAAAGCCCCTTGGAGAGGTTTGTTGGTGCTGGGGCTGTGACACAGCCTGGGAAGTTTTCTTGCCTTCAGCTCAGTTTTGCTGGGCTGTATTTGTCAGTCTGTGTGTATCTTCTGACAAACTTTGCTCTTCTCAGATTTTAAGGAGAGTTTTTCAAACTTGGTGAAAGAGCTTAATTAGTACTCCTTTCCAGCCGTACATAGGACTGGACATTTCCAGGTTCCTTATTCCCTTTCCCCTCACCAAGGACATGCTCCTAGCAGCTCTCTGTCCTGCTCCTTTTTTTAATTTTCCATTCTTTTTTAGATGAAAATGGATAATATTTTTATATTCACCATCTAGAGATACACATTTTAAGCATGGAAGTTTTCTGGTATAGCAATTTCCCCTGCAATTATTCTGGTATAACATGGATGAAAACTAACTTTCTTTTCCTTTTTTTTCCCTTGTTGCTTGCATCAAAATACTCCACAAGGGGGCAAAGATTCCCATTTCCAGCTCAGTTTGCTGTTGCTGCCAGGACCAGCTCCTCCAAAAAGCTCTACAGCACAAAATCTGCAGCTAGATCATCAGAAGATAGGATCACTACAGGGGGGATAAAGTGCTAAGCTCTTCCAATAATCTGATTTTTTTCTTTTGGATTTAAATAAATGCATTGTCAGCATAGCTGACTTGTGACCAAAAATGCAATTCCTATGCACAGCTAGTCCCGGACAGGAGATTTGCCACATTTTTGGGGTAGATAAGCAGCACCAAGGGCTCTGCCAATGTCTTGTTTTTGACAAGAAGAGAAATTGGTTCCACAGCGAGTCTGTACAAGACATCCCTCTTCATTCAGAGCTCAGGGGCTTCAGTAGGGTGTGACAAGCTCCAGCCTCCCACATATTTATTTTGTCATGGCTGTAAAACAGTATCAAGGTGATTGTTTTATCCCATCACCTGTATTTAAGTGTTCAGTCTGCCTAAATGGACTTGAGGTAGTCGCCATAGTCTTGATTTCTAGCCGCTTTTGGTAAAGGTCTTTCTGGCAAGCCATTGATGCTAATCAGCAGCTCTGGAGAAGATTGTGGGCTCTCAAGAGTCAGGGGTGCTCTTACTGGCTCAGGTAGTTCAGTGCCCTATGTTCTTGGTAGCTCCTGTCAGAAGTCAACACAGTTCAGCTGATCTGCTTTACTTGACACTGAAAACCATGATCAGCACCTCAGGGTGAGGTCAGAACCTCCTGCTCCGTCACCAGCCAGACCCTGCACGCATCTGCTGCTTTCCTGCCCATGTATGTGAACTGAGCAAGCTGGACAGGAAGATTCAGACCCAGGAGGATTGGTCCTAAAGCTGGGCACAGGGCAGGAGATGGACAAGCCATCCTTTCATTGGCATTTGGTCATCTAATCCCTCTTGGGAAAGGTCTGCGTGTACCAAGACACAAACTTCATCTGAGCAGTCCTCATGGCAGGGACCAGGATGGTCAGACTCCTGCAATTCCTCATGGGCATGACATGCTGAAGCTGCTACAACATGTGTAAAGAATTTTGGCCCCAAACCTTTTTGGCCTCCTCTGGTGATAAGAAAGTTGATAAATGTTGTCTTGAATAATTTAATTACATACATTTTCTATTATCATGGTTATGTTCCCCTTTCTCTGATCCCCTCTCAAACTCCTAAATAGAGATAATTCAGACTTCTTGAAGGAGTTTTTTTTGGAAAACCACTGGTCCTGCTAAAGAAGTTATCACCTATTTCTTGAAAAATACTGGGTTTTGCAGTTGCAACTCTAGTTTAATTAGAGATAGTTTTGCTTGAAATATGCTGACACTTCCATTTGCAATCCAAATACGAAACAGAATTCATAGTTTGTTCAAAATTTAAACCTTTCATATCACTAAGTGAGAGCACTTTTTGAAGTTCAAACTTCGTTTCTTTTTCATTCAGAAAGCTTTCAGAGAGTTCTCATTATTTCCCTAAAGGCTAAATAAAGCTTCGTATTTTAGTCCCTGTCCTCCACATTTTGTAACCAGCTATTTCCAGTGAGATTGGCCTGAAGTTTCAACAGGATGCTTGTAGTTATTTTAATAGTTTGGCCAAACAAACCAATCCAGATGGCTGGACTGACTGATGTATTTTTTTTTTTTTAAGTTGATTATCCCCAGCATAGCTGTTTTAAAATGGCTTCATTAAAAATTGAAGGGCTGCATGTGAATTAGCTTCAGTTACCACTTAAAAAGCTGAAAATGTTGGAAATTGGTTCAGATATTTGTACTTGAAAGTCTGCAGAGGAGTAATCACAGCAGGTAAGCTTTGTTCAAAATTGCTTTAAAGGACAAAGGCAATTTGTCTGTTTTCGCATTCCAGTAAATCAAGATACGCTTTAAAAAGATGCTGGTAGTGGATCAACAACTCCAATGCAAGGCTGAGAGGTCAAAATTATTTGGGCTGTTGAAGCTGGGATTTTTTTCTCAGCGTAAAGCTGAAGTACATGCAACTTAACAATAATCTTCTCTGGGTTTTGGGGGTTTAAGATTCTAAGAGAGGGTACTTTGTATGGTGACTTCCTCCTCTGTAATTAATTCAGCTGTTCTGTGATGGAGCATTAGCTGCCTGGGGTCTCGTGTTCAGAGTGAGCCAAGGGGTGCCTGGACCTGTGGCTAGTGAGCCCCCCATGCTGATCCAATCTGCGTCTGCTGCTGGCTTCTCTTCCTACCCCAGCTTGGGGTCCTAGGGAGAAGTACCTGAAAGCACAGACTTCTGTTAGAATGTTTTCAGGTACCATCTTCCAGCAAGGAGGCTTAAATTTCTGCCTGAAGTTTATTGGTGTGAGTGGCTGGCCCCTTTTAGCTGGGAAATAGTGGATGTTGGAAAAACAACCTGTGGGATGCTGTTTTTCCGGCCACCCTCTGTGTCACAGCAGCCCTGGGAACGCAGTTCGCTGTGCCAGAGCAGGTGACACTCAACCTTGGTGTCAATCCAAGGTCATCTCAAAAGAGCATTAAAAAGCATTTGCTGCACAGTATGGAGAGCTCTTATTGAGGATTTTGCTGCATATTGAGTAGTACAAATCCTGGCAATGCAAATGTGACTTGTGCTTCATTTGAGCACACAGTTGTGAATTTGAGTTAAGAACTATATACTCTGCTTAGCTAAATATTAAGCAGTCAGAACTCTTGGCACGCTACTTTGGAATAAGCCCTGAGTTTAGATGGATGCATTTTTTCCTGTTTTAATATACTTAATTAAAACAAATCAAACTTCAAGTAGACATTTTCACATTTGTTAAGGTGAAATATCTGCAGAAATCCCTTGGATGCTCTGGGGAGCAGAGCCATTAAAGGGGTACTCTGTTGTCCACACACTTGCAATGTGGGGGGTTGCAAGAGCTGCAGAGAAAAAGTGATCTTGCATAGTAAGGGCTGTACTTGAATCTGTTCCGTAGGGGCAGTTTGAGTTTTCACAGTGAAATCTGGTAGTTTTTCCATTTTCTTTCAGGCTCAAGTTAGACCCAAATGTTACCTGAATAGAGGGTTGTTGGGATTTTCTGCCTTAATTCAGGAAAAAAATAAGTGCACTGAAACTAGTAACCTATAATGAGATTTAGATCTGTCTTATGTGCAAGATGGAAAAATGCTTTTTTTTTAATGATAAATTTCTTTGTTATGTATATCTCTTTCTGTCAGTCTGCCTATCAGAATCTGTCACCGGGGAATTTAACTGTACCCAGCATTAACTGGGTAGCAGCAAAACTGTGACTTATATATTTACTTATGTGCATGCAGAAGAGCCTGATCAAAGAAGGGAGAAAAATTGGTGGAAAACACCCACTCAGCGACCAATAACCGTCTGTTCTTTCTCTTTCCACTCGCTCTCTTCCTTACAGCAACCACTTGAAAGGAAAGACAGCCAAAACAGTTCCCAGCAGAGCGTCTCGAGCCACCGCAGCGGGCACACCGCGTCCCCCGCGCACAGCACCCAGGTGCTGCCAGACTACGCCACCCCGGAGGCACCAGCCGCCGACCAGCCGGACACTTCTGGGCAGAAAAAGCCAGATCCATTCAAAATCTGGGCCCAGTCCAGGAGCATGTATGAAAGCCGACGTGAGTATGAAGCAGGTGTAGTTGCTAAGGCTACAGCTCCAGCAGCTGCTCCCTGTATATTTTCTTTTCAAAGAACTGAATCTTTTAGGTTTCTGCTGGAAATGTAAGGCTTCCGCCAGTTAATTTGGTGTCTGTCAATGTGATCCACTTGGTAGAGCTGCAGCTTGCTCTCTCATGAGGATTGGATTTAGATGATCTCTAGGAAGGGGCACTTAGACCAAAGCTTAATATGAAAAATCCGTTTAAAATTAAAGACTGTCTTTTCCCATATATTTTTATTGTGCTTTTAAATTAGGCTGAAAGAGAATTTTGAAGTTTGTTATCCAGATCCTAAACTCTTTTTTGAGGTTAAGACTTGTTATCTGATATGCGTAGGAATTTCAGTAAGGAGGGGAAGTATTTAGTTTGCTGAAATTCATATCAGATACTTTTCAGCCTCACCCTGGGGAGGAGAAAATCCAGCTGAGCCATTTTACTTTGACCAGAGTGGACACTGTAACCATACAGATATTAAATGTGTATTGTAAGTGGCTTTTATGGCAATTAATAATCTGCACATTTGGCTAGTAGTTCAGCAGGATTTTGACTCTGCTCCAAGACTATAAATATGGTTTCAGTCAGTTTCTTTTCTGGAAAGAAAATAAACACACTGGCTTTGCTTTAATTGCACTGCTGAAGATGATCGAATCTGTAAAAGCTTCTTAAAGAGTTAGAGTATTAGGTTCATTTTGAAAGACAGTGGTTACTTCAGTTACAGAGAAGGGAGTTTCAAAGTCTTGGTGCTCTGAGAGTATCACCTGCAGTTAGATTTTATTGTGCTAACTAAAAATTGACAAAACCAGTAAGAAATGAACCTTTACCTCAGAATGAAAAATGGTAGGAATTTTTTTCTGACCAGATGAATCACTTTGAAGTCTTACATCCTGGAAAAATTAAATCATGAGTCACAGTTTCTTGGCTGAAGATGCATCTCTGGATTGAATGTCTCAGCAATGCAGTTTGTAGGTGTCTCTGCTTCTGTGCACTGCTTCCCTTCTCATCCTTTCCTAAGGATTATGTGTACTGACCCTGTGGGCTCTCGAGCCAGGTCACGCTGATCTGCAGAGTGCAGTGACAGAACTTGTATGTGCAGCTCACTGAAATAGGAAAAAGGGGTGAAAGCTGAGGGGCAGCAACTCCTGAGCCCTGCAGAGCTGTGAGTAGAGCTCCTCTTTCTCCTGCCTGGGTGGACAAATGTCCTATGGCACTGATACTCCCGCTGCCCAGGCTGCGTGGTTCCCATTGGCACTGTGCTGCCATTGCCTCTGACCCCCTGCAGCTACTTAGCTAATTTCTAATTAACTGTTTAACTCATGCTAATTAGTCATTAGTATCAGCTTAGCAGCCTTAACTCCTGCCTGTCTTTTCTGATAAAACCCAAGACTGAGCTAGAGAAACCCTGGAGTGCACAGGCAGGCAGTCACCCTTCTGTGTCACCTCCAACACCATGTGCTAAATCCTCACTCTTTCCCCAATGGCTGCAGTTACCCTGTAGAGGTTTTGTCCCTGGCTGGGACTAGAGCCCTTCCAGAGGCTTTTTCACAGTCTTTTAGCCTGCTGGTTTCCCACACCCCATCTTTTCCTGTGCCACAATCCTCACTGCTTGGGCTTGTTCCTAGACTGGGATCTGCTGCACCCCTTCAGCTTCGCTGTCTCACTTTTCCATAGTCCAGCATTTCTGTACTGAGGTTGATCCTCTTCTACTGCTTCAGTCCTTCTCCTGCCTCTTCTACCAGATGAGACCTGTTTGAACATCAGTGCTTTTCTATGACCTTTTCATCCCATTGCTGTTCCCTTTCAGGAAGGTGTTCTATGAGATTTCTCGGTTTCATAGATAGGGGTTTTTTGGAGAATGGTGGAAGTGTGATATGGTCATGTCTTGTTTAAGACCGTTAGAAGTGTCCAAGAGCCTATGAATCTCCAACCCTAAGCTGGAGTGAAACATATTCCCTGGGGATTAACCTGCACTCTTTGCTAGTGACATGGCTTTGCTGTGGGTAATGAAATGTGAAGAAAAGCAGGAAAGATAAGTGAAAAATGGAGTTGGACATGCTCTGTCTACTTTTGCAGTCTGATCCCAAAACATGAGTGGTGGTTTTATTTAGAGGTCAGTGGTCAGCTCCTCCTTTCCTCACCATGCCTTTATTTATCACCAGTCTCATAAGTGGAGTCTGTGGTTCACAGCTGAAGCCTGGCTCTGCTGCCCTGGGGGCTTGGGGCACTGTGTTTCTTTTCCTTTATGAACCTGAATCATCCCTTTGAGACTCATTCCCAGTGTTGCCCAAGCGCTGGGTGCGTGGCTCTCAGGTCATCTGTAGGGAACCCTGCTGACAGTGAGCATCAGAGCATATTATGAAAGAAACCGTTCCCTGGGGACTCCAGTTTTGCTGTCTGTCAGCTCCCCATGTGCTGTTCTTCGTGTTTTTACCCAGCTGCAGTTGCGTGTAACTCCAGTGCCACCTTTGGCTGGTGGGAACACAGTCACGTCATTGCTTTCTCCTTTACTTGGGCACCCATTCCCTCGGGCTTTGGGACTGTCATCTCCGATGACATCCATAGCTTTGGGTGCTGGGTGTGACTCTCTCTGCAACCGTCTGATGGAGGTGTGAACAGAGCTAAATGATCATCTAATGCACAGCAGGAGGACATCACTCTAGTGCCAGAGCTGAGGGTGGGTGACAAGTACAGTAACCAGGGTATTTGGTGGGTTCTAGAAGACTCCACTACCTGAGGAGCCCCAGTGCACCTCCTCTGCTACTCAGGCCAGGGCTTGCCCACTGTTAATTGCTGGCCTTAAATTTTAAAAAAGCCTGAAAAGGGTTATAAAATATTCTTTTGAGAGACATGGTTTTGAATCCTCAACAAGTGGACTGAAAAACAGCAACAACCCTTTGTGTTGAAGTATATGATGAATTTAAAAAGGACAGAATTTTAGAGCATTAGGTCATCTTAAGTGTTTTATTTTGTCCGTTTTTTGGAATTATTGAGCATAAAAAGAACATAGTGCCATTTTTCAAGTGCAGTTGACACAAGAAGATGAATTCATTAGCTCCAGCCCAGACAGATTTTTTTTCATCTAAAAATAATAATGTAAAGAGGTTTTATTCAATATAAGAACTTGTCTTCTCCAGGATATTTCTAAGAAGTACTGAATCTCTAATAAATACCTACTGCCTTTTTCTTCAGGAATGCAGCCCACTGTTACTTACATTAATAATAAGAATGTAGACACAGAAAGCAGAGGCAACATTTTAATTTGTCAGAATTTGTAAAATTCATTCTTCCTGTACTTGAGTTGTCTTTGGATCGGTAATTAATTTTAAAAGACTGTATTTGCCTTATGTGACCTGTCTCATTGAAGTCATTGGTAGAGCACAATTAGGTTGAAAAGCACCAGCTAACCCATAATTGTATAAATCATGTGGTTTTTTATTTACCCAATGCATCTTAATATCAGAAAGTGCTCCAATTCTGCGGGGGAGAGCCACAGACATTGTTTGTTTAGGGGAAGAAAAAAAAAGAATAAAAATTAGGCTAGAATTAATAATGCAAAGCTAAGCAAAGGCTCCATCACTGTTTCTGCACGCTGGCTGAGGGGAAGCAGAGAAGAATTGCAACTTTATTCCACAAATGCGGGTTAAAGTTCCTTCATGTGGAGCTCCCTGGGGTGAGGGGATCAGCCCTGCAAGGTGCTGAGTGTTTGGGCTCAGGTCCAAGGGAGCTTATTTTCAAGCTGTAAACCCAAAGGGATGCTTTAAGGCTAAGGCTGAGCTCAGATGCTCTGCTGCAATCTGGCCCAGAGTCACCAGTCTTTGCTGGATTAAGACGTTTGAGAATAGCTGGCTTTATGCGAATGTGAAAACAGAGCATTTGGTGGTGGTAACCAATGCACTCTTTGCTGGTGCTGAGTTTTAGCTGCCTGAGCTCCTCGTTACGTGTAACTCATTGCCGCTCGTGGGAGTTGTGTACATGAATCAGAGAGAAGGACGAACCCTTAAGGTTTAAAAGCTGAAGCAGTTCCAAGATCCAGGAATGGCATACTTGAAGAACACTCAGAGACAGAAACAGCAATTGAATGGCTTAGCAGAGAGCCACAATTCAGAAACCTCGAGCTGTTTTATTGAAATATATTTTTATAATATGCTTTTTACTTTTCAATGTATTATTAAACTTCCTTAAAGATTAACACAATCTGTTGTCAGATTTTTCTCATGTGGCCTGATTGCTTTGCAAAATACCGTATCCTACATATGGCCATCTGTCAAAACAGCAGTGACAAAATTAATTAATCTGAATTGCAGATGTGTTAATGAATCCCTTTGAAGGACTTAAGCATTTAATTAAAAGTAAAGCAGAACATGATAGAGAATTTTTAAAGCTTTTAAAATATTCAAAGTTATCGTTAATATTTGAATTTTATTTTCAGGCACATGATTTGTTTGGGAGGATTTTTCTCTCCCCAAATCTAATTAAAACAATACGAACAAGTCTTGACCCTAACGTATTCGCTCACTGGCAACTACATAGAACTAAAAATATTTGCACAATATCACAAACATTAGATACTTTCCCCTTAAAATAGAAAATAATACTCTCCCAGAATTGCAGCCGCCTTCTGATCAGACTGACTTGAAAGATGATGTTTAATAAAAACCCTTTGGTAGGGTTATGTCCTTTTGTTATATTAATAGTAGACAAACAGTTTCAGTGATGCTCTTGGGCACACAGATGTATCCATGCCCTTGGAGAATGTGTTGCTAAAAAGGACCGTGGTACTCCCAGCACATTGCATGAGCTTGTTCATCTTGTCAAGAACTCCTGCTGAAGCCATCTTTCAAAAGCTTTCCGTGCCACCACAAAGGGTTGGCTAAAGGGAAAAGACAAAAAAAAATTGAATTCTCCTGCATTGGGATAGTTTAAAAAATGGATTTATTGCCAATATGGAGCCTTATGAGGTTTATGGCTAAGTTGCAGGACTTTTCAACTCTGAAACTCTCCATCAGGTTCAGTGAGACTGTCCACTCCTAATTTCAGACTTGTCCTCATATAATTTGCTGAATCTGGATCTTAAATATTTTGTGCTTTGGCAAGCTATGAGTCACTGAAAGTGCTGCTGCCTCAAATGAGCCAGTGACTAAAGCAGACTCATACTGATCATTCTTGAATCCATCTTATCTTGAAACTGATGTCACACTAGGCAGATTTTTATTTTATATAACATGTTAAAGTTTGCATAGTAAAGTTTGATTTAAATGGTCTGTAATTAAGCACTGTGTTCATTGTTCATCACCACGTATTTAGAATTTCTTTTAATATTAGACGAAGATATTTCCATTTGGAAGACTAACTTGTGTCATGAAGGTGAAAGGTTTTTTGTAGAAAAGTATATTTAAGGTGTTCTCACAGAAGTTTTTCCTCTAAGAAGAAAAAAAGAGGTTTTTCAAATATACCTGCATGCATGTTCATAAATGTATAAATTCAAATGTGTCTCTATTTTATATCCATATGTGCACAGGCATGTGCAGAGAGATGTGAAACTTAGTATGTCATAATCCATAGTAGCTATAACCTTAAATTGTGCATGAAAGCCTAACATGACCCATGAAGTCACAATTAATTAAATGAACTAACAAGAAAGCAGATACATTAAGCTTTGCAAAATTGTAAAATTAATATTACAGCTATGTCACCTTCACCTGCAACTGGACTGAGCAAGGGTGAAAGAGAGAGAGAAATCAGTTCCACAAGTTTTGGAGAATGTAAGACTGTGCCGAGAATGTATCTGTGTCTTGTGATGTCTTGTTCTGGTGTCATTGCTGCTGTGTGGCAGGGGGCTCTTCATCACCAAGGGAGACTGGCAGGGCCATATGCCAAGGTTAGCCACTAAGGGGCAAAGTCTGGCTTTACTGTCCTGGCTGGATGGTGCAGGTGGCAGGGGGCGGGTATATTGTGTTCCTGTTTCCTTCATGAGTTTGCCCACATGGCTCATCAACAGGGCTGTGTCACCCACCTTTCCAGCCATTCTTACCACTCTTCTTACCACTTTTGCACTGCTCTCCAAATGGTCTGGTTTAATTTGGGACAAGCAGACTGCTGTTAAATTTTACCCATTTGGACTACGTACAATGTTTTATCAGTCAGACATGCTTTAGATCAGTCAGGGTGCAGGGTTGCAATGAATGATTCCTAGAGGCCATTTTTCATTCATTTTCAACAAAGTTTCAGCAGCACCATGTTCCCTTTAAGTAAGGAAAGTGACTCCTCTGAAGTGCAACTGAATAATGGGAGAACCTAAAATAATTCTCCAGTATGGAGCCTCAGAGGATCTCACCTCTGAAGCTCTCGGGTGGATGGGTGTTCTGGCTTGTGCTAGTGAATCACTGCCCTGCAGAGCTGCTGCAAAAAGTGGTAAAAGGAGCTTTGTACTCATTCTGTGTTAAGGGTTTGTTGTCTGTATGTCTGTTGTATCTGTGTTCCACCTCACTGTAATTCTTCCAGTGGGAGGAGTGCTATGTGAAAGAACTGGCTTCTTTGGGGGTGGGCTTGTCTTTTTTGTTGCTTTGGTCTGATATGCCTGGTCCAGCCTGGCCTGCTGTTCCATCCAGTGGTGTTAATTGTGTAGCCAGGACCCAAACCAGGGCCATATGGCATCATTCAGTGAGACTGGAGGGGTGACAAATGGGAAGGTGTTGAGAGGTGCTGAGGACACGGGCCCACGCCAGAACTCTCTGCAGAAGCCACTTAACCTCTGACAGATCCAATACACACTATTAATTGTTTGGGGCCAGTCTTTGCCAAAATAGCCTGTGAAGGGCTGGAGAGATGCTCCCGACTGTGTCTGTTTGTCACGCTCCCCTCGCTGAAGGCAGTGACAAACAGCAATTAATTCATTGTCTGAATTCTGTTGTGCTGCACATCTGTGCATGGAGAGCTGCCTTCAGCCAGAGGAGATGAGCCACCCAGGCACATGGCGTGTTCGTCACCCGAATGCTCTGTAATTGTGTCTGGACAAAAATCAGCCTCTAATTCAGTGAGGGCACAGGTGTTAAGCTTAGCTTATAATTGCAGGTAATTAAAATGTGAAAATACTCTCTGTAAAGCCAGTTTAAATGAAAATGTCAAAGCGGACATCTGTACCTTAGCATTCACCTATTTGTTCAATGTTTAGTATTCTCAGTTCTTCAATTCATGTTATATTGAAGAGAGACCCTCAGAGGTAACCAAAAGTCTTAACACTGACAAATACCAGAGTAGACCCAAATTTTTGCACAATAAGCACAGACAGTATAAAATCCAATTAGGGCCCAATCTGACATTCACTGATGCCAGTGGAAAACAACCTGTTCATAGATACAGAAGACTAGATGATGTTTCATTAAATGTGCTGCCTCCTGTGTCTGAGTAGGCACTTATTTAAATTGGATTCCTGAACAATATACTTTGGTTTCTTTGCTGAAATTATAGGCAGCTGACTGGTAAAGAAACAGCTTTTTATTATCATTAATTATAAATTTTGGGAGGGGATCATTACAAAATTAGTCGATGTTACAGATACTATCCAATAAATATTAAATGAACCTGAAGTTGTGTTCTGATATGATATAATGTTAGCAATTAGTTACGCATTTTTAAAAAAGGGATGAAAGCAAGTACGAGTAAGTTAATGTAAAACATTACTGTTGAACAGCACTTCAAGGTTAGTACTTCACTATGTGTAATATTCATTGTAAAAATCATGCTGGTGTTCCATACTAATGAGTATGTGAGGTTGGGCTTTTTTATGTTTCCAGCTGGTTTTGTCTCTTCAGTGCTTTTGCAGAGCCTATACACGAGCAAGCGAGAGTCAGGAGAGCTGCATTGTTTTGAGTGGAGCCCTTCTGATTTACACCAACTGGGGATCTGTCCCATAGTTATTTAAAGCAGAGCTGGTAGACAGAGAGCAAACTATGCTTGGGAAAGTTAATTAAACAGTAGAAGTCATAACAAGTGGCTCTTTTGTCTCCCATGAAAGAGGAGGCAGCTGTATTTTTTTTGGCAGAGTAGTTCTCTGTTGTACACATTTATTTATTGATGATTTGGAAGAGGCTCTTGCTCTGCGTAATGATGCTAATACTGACAGAAAGAAATATTACAGTGATAAATAAATGGCAAGTCACAGTTAGATACCTAGAAAGTAGAAACCGCTTCATAACTTTCAATAGTGATTTAAATAATAATCCTTTAGTATTTAAAACTGTAAGTGTTTATAGTTATGTCTCTATTTTTATGTAAAAATGAGGGGGTCTTCAAGACCACCTCATTTAGAGGTTAAAATTGCATGGCACATCCTTTTATGTACATCTCAGTAGTCCTGATTTGGGTAAAAAGGTGTGGTATTTTGATTAAAAATTACAGTTTTTCTTCTTTCCCTTCAGTTCCAGATTATCAAGAGCAGGATATCTTTCTATGGAGAAAGGAAACTGGGTTTGGATTTAGGATTCTAGGTGGAAATGAGCCTGGAGAGCCTGTGAGTATCATGTTTTAGCTTGTGGCATGTTTCAGAAACACAGCAGTAGAATGTACAGATGTGCAGTACTATGCTGTAGCATCACTGCTAAAATAGCGGACTATATATATCCTGCATCTCCTCCCCACCTTCCCTCCAAAAATACCACCCCACAACTCCATAACTGAAACAGGTTTGGCTTCTTCTACTTTAATGGTAAACCAAATGAAAACACATAGGTCCTTGGACACTGAGGACAGGATGTCCTGGTCGGATTTGCAAGTATTTTGATCTTAGAATGCTCAGTTCTCTCCTTGAATTCAGTTAACTTCTTTACCATAAATCCAGTGCCTGTGGGAAGTGTCATCCTTTCACGTGCTGCACAGGTCACAGTTAGATAGTGGCAGCATAAATTTCCATGTTTTTCCCTGCTAAAATTATTTTGCTCATTTATGGGAAGAGAGACCATGAATTTGTCTCATGTTAGAGTAACTCCACAGAACTCACTGAAGATAAACCAAGACTGAATTGGTGGACAAGTGTGTGGTGCAGAGCTTGTAAACCCTGGAGGCAACTGAAAGGGTAATTCAATCTCAGCTTCCCTGACAAGACTCTCAGTGCTTTTAACCATCTTCCTGTCTGGTCACTGTCTGGTTGAACACATTTCCCAGGGCTGTCTGTCCTTAGAGTGAATGGACTGCCTAAAGAAATGAGATGTCAATTTATTACAATTTCAGAATGTGCTGTACTCACATAGAACCACTTTCACACGAGCAACTTTCCTGACCAGCAGACGTTTGTCAACAATTTCATGTCCCTACTAAATCAGGTGTAACTACAAGTGCCCCTTGCTTCCAGCTGGCTGTTGAGCTGCTTCTCACTTACCTCTCCCCTCCTCTGCTAACTCCTCAGATTTACATCGGTCACATTGTACCACTGGGTGCTGCTGATGCCGATGGCCGCCTGCGATCGGGTGATGAACTGATCTGTGTGGATGGAACGCCTGTGGTCGGGAAATCACACCAGCTTGTGGTCCAGCTTATGCAACAGGCAGCCAAACAAGGTCATGTCAATCTGACCGTCAGGCGCAAAGTGGTTTACACAGGTAGGCTGCAGTATCACCCTGCAGGGGTAGATTTTCTTGCCAGGATCCCAGCCGTTCAGCAAATGGTCTAAGGGCAAAAGAGCTTCTCCTTGTAATGCTGGGAAAACTCAGGGGATGTACTGTTATTTTTCCTCTTTTGCCTGTTTTTAGTCTTTTTTGTTCCTCATCAAATAAGTTTCAAGTATTCTTTTTCCAGTCAAGACTCTCTTAGTTGGCTTTCCCAGTCTTCATAAGATTTCTGATAAAATGGGGAACTGTTCAGTTGCAACATACAATTTTTAGTTTGATTTATGCAGCAAACAGACACTGTGGTCGACTGCTTGTGTTTTCTGTATACTTCCCAAAATAATTGTGCAGCCTGATAGTCACCCTTAAACTGGGAGTGAGGGAAAAGATAACAAAGAGTCCACAGGAGGGGAGGCAAGGGCAGAGAGCAGGTGAGGGCACTGGTGTGTGGTGGCTGGTGTCCCAGGCTCAGGGGAAGCTTCAACAGCGAGTAAAGTGACCTCAGGATGGGAAACTGTAAACATTGCTGGTTTTGGTGGGCCAGGGTGTGCATGTTTGTTGTCACAGAATCATAGAATCATTTGGCTTGAAAGGGACCTTAAAGATCATCCATTTTCAACCCTTCTGCCCTGGGCAGGGACACCTCCCACTAGACCACGTTGCACAGGTCTAGAGAGGTTTCTGTGTGCTGAGTTATGCTGGGCATTGTGCACACACTGCCCAAGTGTAGGATCTAAATGGAAAAAAGGGAGCTGGCAGAAAGACAAAGCTACAAAGAGAAGTGACACTGCCTGGTACCATTTTGGCACCCAGATGAAGTGACTGAAAAATGTCCTGATAGCAGGGAAAATGAAGACACGAGCACAAACTTTCTAAATTACTTGTGACCTTATGTTTAATACTGTAGAGTAACTTTGGAGTGCTGCCTCTCCCTTTGAGTCTCTTTAGGAACTCAGGTGTGGGATTTGCTTTAGCTCACTCAGAAAAAGGGATATTATGTAGCTTTTCAAGTTTACGCATCATCAAATAAATAGGCAGTGATGTACTTTGAGCTTAGAGAGAATCAGAATAACATTCACGTTGGAAATTAGGCCCTCAGTGGACGTTAGGACTAGAAGAGTACTTCAGAAATAGCTCTGTGTTCTTATCCAGGGCTGAGCTCCTTCTGCACAATAATAATAAAGTTTCACTTCTCATTTCTTTCCTTCTTCCCAATGTGGATTAAACACCAGGTTATGTCTCTCCTCTGACAGCCTCTCTTTAATTCCTGACCAAGGTCTGGCAGTGTGAGAGAAGCTTTAGAAGAGCATTGGGAGGAAGGAGAAGAGAAGTTGAATTTTGGTGTTGTTTTTGTGTGTAGATTTTCTATGCAGTTTTACAGCCTCCAGGCTGGAAATTACCATGAAAGATTTAGATGCATGAGATCTCTCTTGATATTTCATTCAGAGGCATGTTACTGCAGATCGAGCTATTTCTGAATCATTGCAAATGTGGACACTTACTCTAGGATAAATTATTCAGAATCCCTTCTTTCACCTTATATTTGCAGGCTTTTGAATTTCAGCATAACTTTGCAGAGAAAGCTGTTCCTGAATTTTGGTCCCTTGTTCCTCCTGTCATCTGTATGCTAGTAGAAAAAGATTGTTCACCTAAATGGGTACTCTCTGTCTTGAGATTCATGTAGGCGGAATTTATGCTCCTGTATTCTTAATATGAAGAGTGCTATATATTTAGTACATACTTTTGAGTATATAAGTGCAGACAGGACTTCTATCCAAGGATATTTAAAGTCCTTTTTTTTTTTTTGCATCATGATTTTACAGATTTAAATTTTGTTTGCCATCCATTTTCTTGTTGATGCTTTTAAGATCTTCATCTTAATTTTGATTCACCAAATTGGAGAAGTGACCTGATTAGCGGAGGCAGCCACTCAGCAGGGACAAGTGCAGTATGCTGCTCTCAGCTGCACAAATGGGCTGCAGAGAACAGGCTGAGTAACAAGAAGTGGAAGCTATTGTGGGCCACGAGCTTTACACTGAGGTTGGCTCAGGTGAAGAAAAACACTGTGCTGGGATGTAGGCAGGGGGGAACTCTCCTGATTTCCCAGCAGATGATGGCTTAGTGCAATATGGTCCAGCACTTCAAGGAAGACATACTGGAGTTGGAGAGAGCCCAACTGGAGGGTGTCCAGAGGACATGGGGAAATAAGGAGAGCTATAGAAAACACGGTCTGAAAGGAAATGTTGAACACATTTGGATTCCTTAGCTTAAAGGGGGGAGGGGAGGAGATATTAAACTCCCCAAGACTATAAGAGGCTGCTGCAAAGAGGAAGGGAATAATATGTTCTCCATATGCCTGTTAGAAAGCACTAGAAATAATAGCCTTATGTAGCAGCAGGGAAGATTTAAGTCAGATATTGCAACCAATAGATTGCCTGGGGAGATATCTAACAGCTGATTTGACAAACATCTGTCAGATCTGACATTAAGTATAGTTGGCCCTCACTCGGGGAGAGTCTGGACTAAGCAATTTTTTTGAGATTTCTTCAAGCCTTGTGGTAGCTGATTAGATTTTATACTAATACCCATTCCAACTTCAGTTGCTGATAAAC
The DNA here is from genome assembly GCA_013398015.1 of Oreocharis arfaki. Lineage (NCBI taxonomy): Eukaryota > Metazoa > Chordata > Aves > Passeriformes > Paramythiidae > Oreocharis > Oreocharis arfaki. The sequence continues at coordinate 319,024 of VZRR01011908.1, forward strand.
ACTTGTTTAATATTAGTGTTAACAATGTTTAACGGTTTCCCTTGTCTGTACCAGACGGTACAGATGATAGTTGCTGGTTCTTCTATCCAGAAAAGTTTGGTTCACAAGTTGTTTTGCTCATGTTGACAGATTGTTATTACTAAAGATCCCATTAATCAAAGGCAATCAGTGCTAACTAACTGATACCTTTCTCAGTGACAATTACTGTCTCTCCTTGTGGATTGTGCGTATATATGTACAACATACATACAGTTGTACATATATAACTGAAGTGGGGATGCGATAGCTAGAGGAGGCACCTTTGAACTAGTGTAATCCAGGTTTAAAATGCCAGAGAGTATCTATGCACGCAGCACTGCACTGGTTTAACCAGGCTGCAGTTTGGCAGTGGAAGGCTTTGGCTGCATGACCATACACAGGAGCGAGTGAGCATGTGTGGGCAGCGCCACCACTGAGCAGATCTATCAGTGGTGACATCTGAAAGCATGGCCATGATATGATCGATAGACTAAAGCAGGTGATTTTCTTTTACGCTTTACTCAGTAGACAGCTGTTTTCAAGCACTAAATGACACCTGTTTGCCAGGTACAACCTGTTCAAACAGTTTTTTCTCCCCTCCCCAGTTCCCAAGGCAGAGAATGAAGTCCCATCCCCAGCCTCCTCCCACCACAGCAGCAACCAACCAGCCTCGCTGACTGAGGAGAAGCGAACGCCACAGGGCAGCCAGAACTCCCTCAACACGGTCAGCTCAGGCAGCGGCAGCACCAGTGGCATTGGCAGTGGTGGTGGTGGGGGCAGTGGGGTCGTCAGCACGGTGGTCCAGCCCTATGACGTGGAAATACGCCGTGGAGAGAATGAGGGCTTCGGCTTTGTCATCGTCTCTTCGGTTAGCAGGCCTGAGGCAGGGACGACGTTCGGTGAGTCCTGCAGGTTTTTAATTGCGCCTCAAGTGAGACACAAGGTTTGCAGCACAAGGAGGCGAGTGCAGATCTGTTTAATTAAAAGTCGTGAGCGTGCCTCAATTTGTGTAATTAATACCTTAACCAGAGGCAAAGACTTGGTAGGTATTTGCCTCCTGGGTTTTGTTCAGCACTGAGTTGAGAAAAGCAAAATAAGAAATCCCAGCCTGAAGAGATAAAATGCCACCAGTGGCAATTCCTGATGCTCACTTTCTGGGAGAGCCTCTCTGGGGTTTGCTCTCAGAGGAGCAGCTGGGGATCCTCCCAGTGATGCTTTTGCCAGTGCAGAAATGTAGGAGGTGGAATGAAATATGTCTTGTGATGGTGGAATCAAGCCAGTTGATTTAAGAGCAGTAATGCTTAAACTGATTAACTTCTCTTTGGCAGTCAGGGTTGTTCTGATCATCATTATGGAGTGAGCATGCTGATAGCTGGAAAGTTTTAATTAATAGTGCTTGCTGGTGAGACATAAAATCAGGAATACTGTTAAAAAACCAGAATGTTTCTTTTACCCATTTCACCTCTTCCCAAATCCATTTCTTCAGAGTAGGAAGAAATTAAGTTTAAGCTGTGTCACATGTACTGTCCTGACCTAACAGAGGTGGCCGTGGTTTCTGTCCGAAGAGTCTTTCTGCTAGGCAGACACCCATTTCTATGGGTTGCTGCAAAGGAGATGTACATAAGCTGGTTTTGCAGATATGCCCGGAACAGCCTGTACTCAAGCAGAAGTGTCATTGCAAGGACAAAACCAGTCAGAGATGCTATCTTCTTCCCTTTCCATCGCCTCCTAAAGGAGGCCAGAGGTGGCATCCACTTGTACTTTGTAAAGGAAGAAGAAGGTGTTCCCTTAGTCTGTGGCACATGATAAGGGTGCAGGGAAAGGAAACACAGAGCACTGTCTTTGCCATCTTCACAGTACCTCTCACAGCAGTGTTGTGGTTTGCAGAGAAAATGCATTGCAGGCTCCCTGTGCAGCTTGAGTGCTCCTGGGGCATGCAGGTGCAAGAAGGGGCCTTTCCCTCTTTTTCCTAGGCTTTATTTTCTGACATTTCTTGCCATTGCCCGTCAGAGACACCCTCAGTAATACATCAAGGGAGCACCATCTCCTTTACTGGTATTGATGTAGAACAGGTCATTTCTAACACTGTTCTGGACTGTCTGGCAGCAGAGGTTTCAAGGGGGAAATACGTAGTATAAAACTAGTTCATTGAGTTCTGTCAGTTCTCAGGTTCTAGGCTCTCTCACACTGTCCTTGCTGCTGGAAACTGCTCTTCCAAAATAGGTGTTTTGGTGCCAGAACATAATGGTGTAATATAAAACAGATTAAACTGAACACAGTCTAGAACAGAGGGAGTGCTTTTATCTTCTGAATGGATTTGCAAACGTGTGTAAATAACTTTTACTGTATGAAGACTATGCTGTAACTCTTCTCTGCAGAGAAACCTTGACCTGAGGTTGTAAAAAGTTGTATTTGCTTTAGCCCAAAATACTTGCTAACTGGAAGTTTTCTGTGCAGGGGCTCCCAAGGAGATGTTGATCTGTGACTTTTTCCTTTAATTTTTTCAAGTATATTCAGCTTTTTCCTAATACTCTGCATGAGATGTGTTCCCTCTGCTGTTTGGTGCTTGCTCTGGACCTGCTTTGTAGTTTTTTTCATTCATGGGTAGTATTTAGAGATGGGCCAAACTGGTTCTAAAACCCACCTTGGTCACTTTGGTGTGGGCTCTGTCATCTGTGTTCAGTGGATTGGATAAAGTAGAAAGTCATATCCTCAAAACAGCCTGCAAACTGGATGGGGCTTTGTATTACCAGAAAGAGAAACTTTCTAACATCATAGTAAAATAAAAAAAACCCCTCCCTAATGTTTGTAACTGATATTAACACTTTTTGCCAGTTTTCATCGCATCTTTCCAACTTCACATGTCCTTGTCTTAGCCTTTTCTTCTTTATGGTCTTTCTAGTGTTGTCATGTGTGTATATCTCTGAAACTACTATTTAAATAAAGACTACAGCAGAGATGGGGAAGTGCATCTTGAGGGTGAATGTATTGTGGATGCGAAGTGGGAGATGACCACTCTGTGTACCCCATGGCTTTAACCATGTGCTGTGTGCCCCAAGGCCCCTTGCCCACGTAAAGGAGCTGTAGGAAAGCTCACTGGATTTGTCTGAGTGATGTGGTGTATCCTCTGTGTCCCACTTCTGCATGTTATGGACAACCCTGTGTTTTTCAAACAAAGCACCTGCATGGAACAGGAGAAGAATTTTGTCTCCAGAATGCATTCATCCGAAAGTGCTCTCACTCTGTATGTCAGACATCTCAATGGTTTTGTGTGTGGTTTTGGAGGTTTTTGAATGAGGACGTCCTTATTCCTTCTCTGTTCCCACCTGGTGCCATCTAAGATCATAAAAGGGGAAGGGTTAGTAGAGGTTGAGGTGGGTGCCAGCACCAAACAGGTTACCTTTGTCAGTCTTGGCCCATCTGTAGTGGTCCTGTATCATCCCTGGTAGTACCTTTATTCACAATGGAAGAAAAATGTTTCATGTTGCTTCTCCATCCAGCACAACAGAGTGGGTCTGTGTGGTAGAAAGGGAGCCACACTCCCTCCTAGGCCTAGAATGATTTTATCTTTCTAAACCAAGAAAGAACAAAACATTGGCAGAAGCTTGAACAACAGTTGGCTTAGAGAAGGACTAGAGAGGCTGACACCGATGTAATCTTGGAGGAGAACGGTTGAGTTTTCTACAAATAGTTTCAATTTTTTTCTTCAGAAACAAAACCAGATTTGGGTTATGATGGGGCTGCTAAGTGCAGTTGTAGTCAATAAAAATCACACCATTTATTAACAGAAACCCACTTGGGGGGAGTTTTGAGGAATTAATAAAACACCTTTTTGTGGAAAAAGTAAAGTGTTATGCACTCATACTAGTTGATTGCCAATGTTTTGAACACTGGCAGCAAAGCTATCCTATAATAACTTTTGCTTGATGCATTAATTAATTAACCCTTAACCTTCTCTTTCCCTTTTCAACCCTTTTTTTCCTTTTCCCCTTCACCATATTCCCACGTATGTAAACAATAAAAAAACCAAACCAAACCAAACCAAATCAAAAACAACCCCCAAACCAATGCAAAAGCGGGAAATGCATGTGTGGCCATGCCTCACAAAATAGGTCGGATAATTGAAGGGAGCCCCGCAGACCGCTGTGGAAAGCTGAAAGTAGGCGACCGGATCTTGGCCGTCAATGGGTGCTCCATCACCAACAAGTCGCATTCAGACATCGTCAACCTCATTAAGGAAGCGGGAAACACCGTCACCCTGCGCATCATTCCAGGAGATGGTAAAGTATCTGTTTCCTGCTGTCTTACCTGACCCTCTTCTTGGTTCTGTTTCCCGGGCTTTTTCTGTCACTTGGAGCTGCAAAGTCATAGAGGACTCAGCTTCCCCTCCCAGTCTGGGAATTAGCAGTGAGGGAGGTTGTGAGTCTGCTATAGCTTTATTTTTTGTATCTTTTCATAGAGATGGTTGGTTTTTAACAGGAAGGTGCTGATTGAATGTTAAAAAAATAACATTCCATTCCATGTGTCTGCTTAAAATGTTCTTCCATTAATTTGATGGATCTCTCAGTACACTTTGGTTTGATTCTTAGCTTAATAATGCAACTTTAGAATATTTGGCAATCACTTGTTAGTATGTGGGATTCCTGAAGCTTTGTATAGACACAAGCAGGCTATAGAGTAAAGAGATTACAGAAAGGGATAAACACTTTGACATGTTTTAAGCTGTTTTAAAAGCAGATTTGTTTTTATTCTGGGTAAGTTGCTTTGGGAGCAAGCTCAGTACATTTTTACATGACTGCTTAAATGGTGATGGTTCTGCAGCTGCATTTTAAGAGTTACCGTAGACAGAATCTCACTGTTTCAGATGAGAGGGAATATGCAGGATCCCTAATAATAAGCTGACACTTGGTGCTGATTTCAGGTCACTGAAGTATTTAATAAAAATAAGGATTTGTGTTATATATCAGTTTCATTAAATTAATCCCCAGCTTGATCCTCAGATAGGAACTGATCAGAAACCTGGTAAAGTATCTGCAGTAGAACTAAAATTGCTGTGGTTCTAAATTCTAAGCATTTTCTTTGTTTACTGTGCCATGGATGGGTTCAAAGCAAGAGCTTGTTGGGCAGAAACCTTTCCACATTGCTTCCCACAGACCAGGATGAGAAATTATCTGGTTATAAATTATTTCTGTTTAGGGTGATCTATTTTGCACAAAAGCTTTATTTTCCTACTGTCTAGTGGGTACCAGGTCAAATGGTATATGATCCTCTGCTGCTTGCCGCAGATAGGGTGTTCATGAATAATAAAATGGCTGTGAATCAAGCTAACATCTGAGCTGCTCTGTGCATGCCTGTTTTGGAAGGTAAACTGAGAGAAGAATTGTTCATTAACTGTATTTTAAGATCTGATAAAAAGGAAGCCCTTTTTAATAAAGGGCTTATTTTCTAAAAAGCAAAACCATCTGAGAAATAAGCAACTTCTGAATGATTTAAGAATTTTTTAAGAATATAACCTCCTTACGTTAATACTCAGCCAGTCTTGCTCGTGCAATTACGTGTCCCAAATATCATGTAAATTGCTTAGGTTAGGGAAATACATACCTGTGATTGACATCACGTATTCCTGGAGAAGATGGAAAGCTGTTATTTAGGGAAGGAATCAACTCTGTTTTCATAGCAATTCAGCCTTTAAGTCTTTTTATTTACTGTCACTTTGAAATTCCAAGTCAGATTGCCAACTTTGCGTAGTATTACCTGCATTTATTTTCCAAAAGACATTAAGACCCAACACTCGCAAAATCCCTGAGGGATTTGCCCTAAAACCTCATGAGATACAAGAAACTGGTCTCAGTGTTGTTTTCTTTTTGATGTCTTTGTATGTTTTTCTTGATTTTTTGTTTTCTTTTGTTTCCTTTTGAGCACTTTTTTGGCAAATATAAATGGTCTGTGTGCTTCAAGGAGGGGGGAGCATAAATCAGAAGCCACTTGTCAGATAAACATGAAACTGAGGCTCATCACAAGACTCACAATAAACTCACACTGCTAATCTCTTCTAACATTATTAAAAACACCAGGTTTTTGCTTTGTAATAAGCCTTGCGCAAGTTAATTGCCACAGACCACTGCAGGATTGTATTTGTAATGAAATTATGATGCTTTACCCCACTTCCAGCAGATGCAAGGATACAGAGTGCTGGAACGGGACAAGCTTAGATTAGGCATGTAATTGGTGACTGGGAATTTTAGGGCAGAACAGGGCAAGGAATCAATGAAATATATAGGGTTTAGCATATGCAATTATAATTGTACTAAAGATAATTTTTGCTATATTCTGTTCCAGTTTTGCATGGTGGCTGGCATGCGTCCTGAACCAGTGTCTAAAAAACTGGCAAAATTATGCACAATTCCTGACTCATGGGATGGGGAGGGCTAAAGATAGATGCAGTACAGTGGTGTGAAGATACATCTGTACCAAAGATGTGTTATTGCTCTGCTTGATATTATTAGTGTGACCTACTAAAGGGTAGGAATCTTGCATTCTCTTTGAAGCCCATCTTCATCTGATCTCCAAATATTTGTGGAGGATTTCAGAGGCTTTTTTTCTGGATGAATACAGAACACTTAACCATGTCTTAGGGCTTTGTTATGTAGGAGACAGATTTTAGCATCAAGGCATCTTCACAAAATAAACATCATTATTTCTTAAACCGCAGCAGTGTAACTACACGTAGGGACATCTTCTCACACAAGCCAGCTGTCGGTGGCACATCATCAGAAGGGTGTGGTTTGGTCATGCCTACCCTGAGAGGTGCTGGCAGACCCAGGAGCCTCTCTTGCTTTCTGAGGTACTGGACACAAGCCAGCTCTGGTCTGGAAGATGTTTCAGCTCCATATGCTGAGGGTTTGAGCATGTTAACTTGGGCACAGCACTGCAGGCAAAGGAGCTGTGTTGTTGTTGCACCCATCTGTTTAAGTGGTTCTTCTTTTTCTCTGTCCCTTTTCCTGGATTTTCCTTGACATGCAAATACCTACAGAATGAAAAAAGCTTCCCTTAATCTAGATTTCTCCAGAATTAAAGTAAATCCACGAAGTAAATTAAACTCCCAGGACCAAGTAAGCCCATGACCACATCTTAATTCAGGCAAAAACCCTCCCATTTCTCAAATTTTGTGTTACAGCTGGACTCTGTTTAATAATGGCAGATTTCTCCATAGCCAGTGTAATGAATTTGTGGATGCCTGTAGCTTGAGAGGAAAACAAGGGCAGGGTAAAAGACCTTGTAATTTTATGTTGGAGAGACAGATGTTTCCATCCAGTTTTTGTCACTGTTGTCTTAGTGGTTGTGTATTCAGTTTAGATTTTGGTCTTGAAAGGTGGATCATGATCAGTATTTTGTAGTTGCTTGGAATCTGTGGTTCTCTCCTGGATGCAGTGGGTATAGACACAAAGAGGAGGTCTCCCATGTGCAGAGTTGTTTTGCAAAGGAGCAGATGCCTGCCACTGCAGTGGCTTTATCTGGGAGTGCTATGTCTGATGAGTGGGTGTTTCTGCTGACTGTGCCCATCATTCTCCAAATGCAGCCAATGTAACTGTTGAACATTTTGTGTTGGAAACCCCCAACACAAAATGTGTGGTTAAGCACCATCAAGGTACACGGAGTACCACCGAGACTTCCTCTGAAGTCAAACTCCCATGGGAGGGAAAGGGTGTTTTCAGGAACTGCTGACTTCTGGAGCACTTCAGCATTTGAAACTCTTCAGTACTAATATCAGTTCAGGATTGGTACAATATGTAGTTCTGGAAAATAGGTTGAATTCAACATGGAAGAGTTCGGGGTCTATGTTGCTAATATTTGGCTAATGGCATTGACATGACCTTAATTTCAGGAAGAATTTTAAGTGAGTTTGGGGTTAACTTTGGTCCTACTGAAGTCTGTGATACAGCTCCAGAATGACAATATTTGGCCCTGCCATGCTGTGAAGGACATCTACGTAGGCACTTTTAAGCTGCTCCCATCTCAGTTGTGAGGGAAGCAGGAGGCAGAACCTCTCCTTGGAGCTCCTCCTTCCATGCCTAAAGAAATACGGAATTTGCACAGGCTAATGCTGAGCTGAGAGCTCTTTAACATGGCAGAAATTAAGCTTAGAAGTTACTCCTGCTCTCTGTATTCTCTCAGTGCACCCTTTTGTAAGGGCTACCCAGAGTTGTTGATGCATTTGGTACAGGTGGCTCCAAGTTCCTGCTTTCAGTGCTCAGGCAGCAGTGGGTTGTATTTCAAAGAAGGATTTCAGTAAGTTTGGATTTTAGCCACATTCAAAATTACCTTGTGAGGTATTGGGTAAGAGCCACATCTCAATTCTGATGGAGATTGCTGTTTCTGATGGAGAAAGGACTGATAAATTTATAATCCCTGGAATAGTTATAGGTACTATAAAATTAATCTACCCAACCTACAATATTTAGAGACTTAATTGATTGGAATTCATGTCTTTAGACAATAGACAAAACGTCGTTCAATCCTTCGTCTACAAGGGAGTCTTCGTGAGTGTGACTTATGGTCAGGGGGGTTTCCAATCCAGATTTCCTAATTTAATTTTTTTTTTCTTTTTTGAATTGAGTGTGCAGTTTCATATTCATACTTACTATATTAATTTGGGGAATTAAGAAATTTGATCCCATCTCAAATTCTCTAAAACCAACATAATGATGCTTTTCAGTGAAATGCTTCTGCGAAACTTTTTTTCTTTCAGTGAATAGACAATGGTCTTCCCTCATAATAAAAACAAAATCTATTTTACAGAATCCTCCAATGCTACTTTATTGACCAATGCAGAAAAAATTGCTACAATCACAACCACACATACTCCTCAACAAATACCACAGGAGACCAGGTCAGATTGTTTTCCTTGAGGAGGGCATCTTGACATGCTCTCTCTTCGGTTACTTCTTCATCACTTTCACATCCCATGAGCTGTATTTTTCCTCTCTCCCTCTTTCTCTCAATCGTTACAGTAGGAACAACACCAAACCAAAGCAGGAATCCCAGTTTGATTTCAAACCACCCCAAGCAGCACAGGTAAGGAGTACCTCTCTAATTGTTCTGCTTACCACAGACTGTTGTTTCCAATCTGCTTGAGGGCTATGTTCACGTATTTCCCTTGAAAATTCCTACTGAGAAGCTGCTCTCCCTCAGTCTCCTGAAAAGAAAGAGGAATTTGCTGATTAGTTTCTTAATATGTGTTGCTGTTGTTTCAGCTGAGAAACATTTCCAACACATTCTCATCAAGACTTTGAGGGAGTAAAAATTAAAAAAAAAAGCTGACATTTTTAGGGCAGTAATAATTTATGTGTTTGTTTATTGACTTGTATATTTTGAGGGGCCTCTCCAGAAAGTATTGTTGTGTGCACATGATAAATTCAGAGAATAAAAAAGAGGAAAACTTAACAAGGGGCGATAGCTGTAGTGTTCCAGCTTGCACAGATGGCATCTTATTAGAGAGATTTTCTATCTCACTGTTAACTTTCCTTGCCACTGGCTATCCCAGAAGTAACATCTTCCATTAGGGACTTCAAAACATCCCCACAATAGCATTTGAGAAAAATAATGCAAAGGCTTCTGAGCTTCTTGCAAACAAGTAGATGATGTGGTAACAAAATGAAAAGCCAGCACCATGGCACAGGCTCACCCCAGGTGCCTTTGGACATTGCACTAAAGCTGGCACTGAAAGGGAGATTGTCCTCACCTTCCCTGGTTGGTAGAACCTTTAACCACCTTCCCAAAATGTCCACTCCTGCCCTGGGCACAGGAGGTGTTGCATAACAGGGGTACCTAAAAATGCACCACAGGACGTGGCCAAGACCACTCATTCAAACAGCCCTTCACCAAGCACCAGAACTCTAATTGCAGAGTGGGGTCTGAGGAAGCAGCAAATCCTGGTCTGTGTGTGAGAATTCAGCTGATTTTCCTTTTTTAATTATTACTAACAAAACATTGGTTGAATAGCTTCAACATGAGAGCAGAGCAGCATTTGACTTTCTGTTCAATTGGGCATTTGTTGTCTTCTCACCAGCAGGACCAAGACTTTTACACTGTTGAGCTGGAAAGAGGAGCCAAAGGGTTTGGCTTCAGCCTGCGAGGTGGTCGGGAGTACAACATGGATCTGTACGTGCTGCGGCTTGCTGAGGATGGTCCAGCTGAGAGATGTGGGAAAATGAGGGTATGCACAAACTGACTTTAAAACCACATTTCTTTGGAATAAGCTGACTTCTCTGCCTCTCCCTTCTGCTGTGCCAGCTGAAAGGGAAATTAAATGTGAACTGAAAGTGGTTCCTATTTACTTGTGTCTATGGCATCTGTCACTCTTGGTACGCAGTCATTAGCAGTGTATGTTCAGTGGAAGACTTTACCCTCTTCTTCCAACACTGCTTTCCAAATTCTACTACACAATCTGTTGTTTAAAGCCTTGGGGGGATACATGTAGCAGTGAAAATATAACAGCCACAGTCTTTGCCTGCTAGTGGGCAGAACGCATCTATGGCCCATGGGTTACAAAATTATAATGTAGTTTTTGATTACCATTAATTGTTAACTTCACATGTCAGCTAAATGACAAACATTATAACAATCAAATATGTTATAAAATGCCTACTGAAAAATTAAATTGCCAGGTTTTATGTACTCCTTGGACTTCTGTTAGAGAATGCATTATAACTTTCCCACATATGTTGTTGTCTCCAGATATGTCATGTGAAGGGCATTTTCAAAATTCTTGTGCTAGGGGTAGATCTGTGAGTCCAAAAATTTTGCTGATGAAAAATCAGTGCTGCCTGGTGAAAGTCACCACTTTGATGAGCTCTTCCAAGTCCTGTTTTCTTCTCCTGGTAAATGATTATATTTACAAAATCAGCTTTGCTGATTCATAGTAGGTATCTATATCCAAGTAAGAAACAGACCTGAAAAAGCTCTGTGAACATCCCAGTTGGAGCATATGGTGAAACCAGCAACCACTTTGACTGAAGACTTTACAAATAATCAAAATTAAATAAAATAGCACCAGTTCTAACACTGCACTTACTATTGAGCAATACAGTAATTGCAATGTGATTTTGCAGAACAGCAGTGAAATATTTTGATACCTCAAGCTTTCTCCATTGTCTTCATGTCTCCCAGACTCCTGCACACTGGGGACAGTGGATGGTCACCAGAAGGAGTTGGGCATATTTAGCTTCACCTGGTACATAGTTGTTCCAGCTTTGCTATGGCCACTGTCTTGTGGTGTGCTGGTGTGGGGACTTGTTTCTAATCGTAGTCTCTTATTATATTGGTAGATTGGTGATGAAATCCTAGAGATCAACGGAGAAACTACCAAGAACATGAAGCACGCTCGGGCCATCGAACTGATTAAAAATGGTGGCCGCAAGGTCCGCCTGTTTCTGAAACGTGGAGATGGCTCTGTCCCAGAATATGGTGGGTCAAACTATGAAAACATTCCTTTCTTCCCTGGCATCACTCCATGAATGATTTGTCTCAAGATCTGAAGCAGGAATTCTTTTTTATTTTCCTTTCTCACCAGTGTCTTACCAACCTTTGCAACATATAATTGCCTTGCTTGTGCTGAATTTTGTACACATTTCATCCTTTGCTTGCTTCCATGGACTTGGGGCACAGTGTAAGGCAAGATCATCATAGCAGTATTTTTTGGTGATCAGAGAGGAAAGCAAAACAAAACAAAACAAATCTTATTGTCTTGTCCAGCCAAAAAAGGAAGGTCATTGAACTGTGCCAAACTATTTCGCAGCAGCTGAATTGTTGTTTCACATAGGTCTCTTCTTCTAATCAATGCAAAAACTGGGATCTCGAATTACTATTCTGAAGCAGTGATTTTTTTTTTTTGTTAGGTTTCTCTCTTAGTTCATGTCTGTGTCCATAGACAGGAATGCCAAGATGGCTTATGAGATTTTTGCCTTTCCTTAATATTTATGTAAATATTTATAAAGTTATTTGAGAAAAAAAAGGGGGAAAAAAAAGCTTTACTGCAAAAATATATTGATTAGGCCTCCTGAGCCCTTTTCTCCCCCATTAAACAGTCTGCTGGTTTCAGCTAATTAATTTGTAAGGTCTGAAAAGGTGAGGAGGTTATGAAAAGGTGAGGAGGTTATGAAAAGGTGCTCTTGTGTCTGTCTTGGGGGAAACAGTCAGTCCTTGTTTCTTACTAAGAATGGCATTAGATTTCGTTTTCTTCCCCTGGAGGTTGGATTGCTGGGTGGCTTAACTTAGCACACTATTTAATATTATAATTATGTCTTATTTATTTGAGATAATTGTCAAATATTGCGCCCTCGATGGAGGGCTACTCCCAACCAAAGGTCTTTGAGGTTTCTATAGAAACTGATGATTGAAGAGATGTCCTTTATACTTTCCTCTCCATATCTGGGTTATTTTCGTGTCAGTAAGTTCTGTGTTTATCATTCTCTCCATGCCCTAACACCAGAAACAAAACCCTTCTGCACAATTTATGAACTAGATTTGCTTTTCATTTACTGTACTACATTTGAGAGTTTCTGCTCAGTCTGCTGATTATTTAACTTAAAATGACCAATTCAGAGTACAACCAACAAACAATTGAAGTGTTTAACGATATGGAAGGGAAGTTGTGGGTTTACATTTCTGTAATATAAATAGCACACCAGAAGGTTCAACGATGGCACTGAAATTCTGTAATGTTCTTTCTACTTTTGTCTTTTCCTATACTCCTCTGGATGTACAGTACTGTATCATATGCTAGACTGCATAAATACCCTGTAAATTAAGTGCTTCACTTCTCAAAGCATAGTCTGTTGCACTGAGGATGGAAATCCGTCACTGATTTTCTTTTGGCTAATGCTAACTACTAAACGTTCGTTCTCCAAGCAAAGATTTAATATACAGGGGTTGCACTACTGTAAAGAGTATCCTTGTAACATTTGGGACTCCTTTCTCTCTTCGTTCTGTTCGCTGCAGTCGCAAATGGTTCCTCTAATAATGTTAAGTTCCAATATTTTTCTGACTTGATTGGAACATGCTTCTCTATGAGGCTGTATATTTTTGTAATGAGTTTTGTACTTATTTTTAATGTTGTGGTCTCTGGTGGACTTTATTTTTCATTGTTGTTTGATTGTTAATGTTTTTTCTATGACATTCTGTGTCGCTGTTCCAGCTGTCTTTTAGAATGGATGCTCTCGTTGTCTGGGTTATTGAATCACCTCTTAGATGTCTCTTTATGTCACAATAATAACAACTGCTGTCTTTGCAGCCTTATATTTGGGTGAAGCCTAGACAATCTGACTGGAAAAATAAACTTTCTTTATTCTAAGATAAAATATGAAGATTTTTCTTTCTTTCATCTTTATTATAGGGAATCTAAATTTTCTACTTTTCTCTTTCTCTTTCTCTTACTTTTCTTGGTGCTGGGCTCTTCCTTCCTCAGCGATGATACCTCCTAATATCGCTGCATGTATGAGAAATGACAAGCTCGGGGAGTCTTGCTTCTACCTTATGGGCCATAATCAAACTACGGTTTGTAGCTAAAATCAATATTAGGTGTTTTTGTGCTGTGGCCTAATTCCCTCACATTGCTTTTCCGCTTCGCTATATTCTATATGTACAGCAATTCATCTCGAACACCCTGTGTCCCCTGAATTGTAAGTACACACACCACAGGACATGTTTGAACCTCGCTTGTACCTCGTGTGATAGGCGGGTTGCACAAGCTATGTGCTTACAGCCACAGAAAAGCAGCGTGGTCCCATCCCCAGCTGGGGCCTGAAAATGCTAATAGAGCAAAACTGCCCACACATGAGTTGCAACATGGGTTTCACCTGGAATTCACAAAAATCACAGCCCATGCACACACCAACCCTCCCATGCTAAGAAGTGGAAATGCCATCATATGGGAGACATGGGAGACACTTGGCATGATGGCAGGAGGAATGAAAAGTGTTTGGCTTGGGGGGAAGGGAAGACAAAAAGGAGAAAAAGAGGAAAAAAAAAAAATCTGTCCCCACAAGTCTTTGTGAGGGTTTTCAGTCTTTGCCATCAGGACAGTCCACCTCAAGGTGGGTGTCAGGGTGCAAGTGTCAGAAAGTGGCTAATGCCAGCCAAGCTGCCACCAAGGAGTTACTTTAAGACAGAAAATAACAAGCAAATAAAAGCAGGACTTGCATTAAGGCAGCACAGCTACTTTACTGTTTTTCATATTTGTAATGAATCATTCATAAACATCTGTTACAAATGACAGGAGTTATTGTAGCTTAGCTGCAGCACAGGGCTGGAGTTTAGTTTGGATGTTCTTTTTCTACTTCTGCTTTGCAGTTTGTCTTGCAGAGGTAGCTCAGCTGTATTTTACCTCAAATAGTACATGAAAAATAATGAACTGGAGATTAGATTTGAATCAAAGCCAACCTACATATTACAGTATCTTTCCATTGCTTTGATATGAAAAAAATCATAACTACTGTCATCATCGTTTGAATCATTGTGGCAAAACCAAAATCTACCCTAGGACTTTACATAACATGGTAGAACTAAGTGAGATTAAGCTATGCCTTAAATGAAATGGAAATTGCATGATTACAGTCTAATTCTCATACCTTCAAAATGTTATTTTACAAGGAGAAAACCTAATAATTCTATTTTCTGTACATTTTCTGCTATTTGAACCGAGGCCTCCCAAACCTGGAAGGCAGTTCTTTATAATGTCTTAAAAGACAAAAATTGTTTCCTAAAGGCCTTCTTTTATTGGGAACTATTAAAAAAAGCAGCCAACAACCTGAACTTCAATGTTTTTTTTCCACTGGAAAGAACGTAGTGTAACTGAAACATTATGAATTGGGCTTGGGGAAAAATATAAAATGCCCCATGCCCAGAAGAGCATAAAGATGAGATCAGCTTGGACCAAAACATGGCTAATGATCAGAGCAGCACCAATACTAACCGTAACTCTCGTTATTCACAGTTAAATTAACAAAAGCTTCTGTTAGCCTTCACTGACTGCTTTAACAGTTGTTTGTTTTTGTCACTAATGAAGTCTGAAGAGTGCTAAGTGGTGTCACAGCACCACGGAAGGCATCAATACCAAACCCTTTGCTGTTATTTTCTTTCAGACCCCAGCAGTGACAGGAACAGTCCCGCCACAGGTTCACAAAATGTATCGGAAATGAAACCTGTGCCATCCGACCGACGGCAGCACCCATCATCGGAGTCCAGTTATCCACCAGACCTTCACAAATCATCACAACATGGGGACAAGCGGACTTATGTTAGAGACCTAAAAGGCAGCAGAGAGTTTAGCAGACATCCCAATGAGCACCACACTTGGAATGGGACTTCTAAAACCAACGACCACGTGCCAGGCAGGAGGACAGAGAGGTCGCCAGAGAGGAGGCACGAAAGGCAGCCGGAGAGGGCAGTGGTGAACGGGCAGAAGAGGAGGTCTCCTGAAAAGCGCAGGGAAGGGACAAGGAGTGCTGACAACACTTTGGAGAGGCGGGAGCGACATGAGAGGAGGAGAGACCTCTCTCCCGAGAGGTGCAGAGAGCGGTCACCCGGCCGCCGGCGGCGGTCGCTGGAGAGACTCACGGAGCCGAGGCGGTCCCCTGAGCGGAGAAGAGAGAGCTCCCTTGACCGACGAGCCAAGTCATCCGACCGGCGGAGGGAGAGGTCGCCCGAGAGACGGCTCAGGGAGGAACGAGTCGGCCACCGGGAGAGGGAAGACCCCGGCTGGAAGCACGAGCCGAGCCGCAGGCACCCACTCGAACAGCGCAGGCGGCCCTACAAGGAGTGCAGCACCGACCTCAGCATCTGAGGGGCTCCCTGGGGTCCCTGTCGCCTTTCCCACACCAAGGGAGCAGAGGAGAGAGTGAAACCACCTGGCTTTCACAGGCGAGGAGACATCCGGCACCTGCTGATCCTACAAACCATTTATGCAGATGAAATCTTACTACAACAAAAAAAAAAAAAGCATTGTGCCTGATGTATAATATTAAAGAAAGTATTTTTCAGTGAATTTTTTTTTTAATTACTTGCCAAACGTTGGTCCTAAAGGATTATAAAATTTTGTTTCTACATTCTTTGTAGATTTCTTAAAAGTAATTCCTTTATTGGGCTACTTTCCCCCCTCCCCAGTATAGTATGTGGGGGTAGCCAGTAATACAATATAGGCAAAGGATTTTATGACCAAGTTTGAATAATTTGATCCAGACTGTTCTCTAGTGACTCACTGCTACACTGTATGTAGAAAATTTTTTAAGGGTTGAGGGTTGGGAAGGAAGAAAATTGTTCATCTCAGTAGGAATGGAGTGCTCCTGCTGAAGGAATTAAAAAGGAAAGAGACAAATGTTCATAAAATTGCAAGAACTGTTCGAAGAGACTACTGTTTCAATGAAGGATATTTATAATAATAATAAATAATTTTTAAAAAAAGCAACCAAACCCACACAGCACAAGATGAATTACGATAAGGAATTTGTAGTTTGTTCCATGAACAGTTTATACTTTCAGGCCCCCTGGACAGGATGCACAGAGGCAGAAGGACTGGTCACCACCATGCCTGTGTCACACAATAATGTGGACTGTTGAGCTCTCATTAGGCTCAGCAACATGTAACGATGATATGTCATTAAGGCAGCAGCCCTGCTCATCTCCCAGCTGTATACGGACAGCAACCCCAGCACGCATGGTATCGTGTGTCTGCTTGGAAGCAAGGGAAGGGAATGGGATTCTGGGACAAGGCACAATGCAGTGGGAGCACAGTCCCCCCCCGCTCAGAGTAGGTGTATTCCTTCTGCTCAGGAAAAACCAGTGGACTTTTATTTTGCCAAATTCCAAAAGCTCTCAGTTATTCTTGCTCTGTATTTAAAGGGTATTTTTTTGTTGTTGTTTTGCTGGTTCATCCTTACTGAGACAAAAGCAGTGCACTTGCTGGAAAAAAAAAAAAGGAAAGAAAAAAGTATCAAAGGAAAAACAGGCTAAAAGAAGCAATCAGTGGGACAGCCTTGTTGTAGAAGCCTATCCATACCTGGTTATATGCTGTAAATTTGAGTCTAAGAACAGCAGCAAAAAGGAAACCTGCAAGTTTCTAAGCTGTATTTTTAAATTTGCAAGTTGTGTGGTAAGTCTGCTGTAGCATTGGTCTAAGATTTAATGGTTTACTGCCTAGCTGAGCCAAAATGTTTGCCGTTACTGTTGGACCACTAAAGTAAACTGCTGCTTTTCCAATGCATTGGTGTGTACATGTATACTGACTCACATCCTCCATATGAACACAAAACCATTGCAAGTCTATCACTGTTGTTGCCATGGTACTGTATAAACAAAACCAAGAAAGAAGATGGCCAATCATTGTGTGTACAGTTGAAATTGTAATTAATAGAGTGTGTTGGAAAAAAAAACAAAACTGTTGCCTTTTTCTTGTATAAAAGAGGATTTATGACAAAATTTAGGTGTGAGGAATGTGATTAAGTGTTTATATTTCTAAAAATGGAAAAAATTTGATTCAGGGGATATATTTTAATGTAAACTGAATCAGGTATGTAAAGCTGTTTTAAAATGGGAGACTGTATCAGTAATTCTAAAGCTTTTGTTGGTTTGAATATAATTTCTTTCTTCATGGTGGGCCTGCTTATATATTATTAAGCACTTGTATGCAGTCTATATTCTCCAATCATCATTTCTTGCAACATGCTATAGGCATAATGCTCTTTTCTGTGTTGATGAAAAGCAGTATGTGGGCCAATCTTTTTTTATAAAACACTATGCATATATAAATACTACATTGTTCATAGCTTTATTTGACCTAATTGGGTTTATACATAACACTAGGATGAGTAGATGTGGACTTACCCAGTAAGAGCTTCTTTCCTTGGAACAGACACTATGTATATGATGTAGCAACAAAGAAGGAGAAAGTCTGTGAATGCTATTTTTATTATCAAATAAAGTTTTCCATACAAAGCATGCATGTGAGTGTAGTGGTAAGATAAAGGAAGAACCACACCTTAATGTTACTTATTCATCCCTGCCTAAATTAATAAAACCATAGGTTATGGTCGCCAAGGGCCATCTATTAAAAATTTATTAATCATCCATTAAATATGTATTATTCATTTGACAAGCCTTAAAGGAAAGGTTCCCAGTTTTCCAGGATAAAATTTCCTCCTCCAAAATAGTCAGAAACTAAAGGTTTAGGTGAAGCAGGATCTGTAATTGTGTCTGAGGTTTGTGTCATTGATTCTTCATAACACATCGGCATGTGTGACCATATAAAATAAAGGCAGCAACTGCTCAGTTGCTGTTGTGGAGGTTGTTGGTGCCGTATATATGTGTGTGATGTATGTGTGTGTATATACATAGACTGCAGTGGGTTGGAGCTGAGTTGATTTCATGGGGCTTGGCACGTAGCCAGCTCAAACCATGACAATAGACACACGAACATATATGCATATATATATATACATACACATATCACCAAGGCTGTATGTCTCCCATTTATTAGTTCTTGAAATGTAGAAAGACTTTTAAGGTTGAAAAATGTTTCTATTACATTGATTTTTAAAACAACATTTAAATCTTGCATAGTTTAACAGACTCCACCCACCTGTTTACCTGAAACTTCAGCCAACCTGCTGGAAGTCCAGGCAGCTGGAGAGAGTCAGTGGTGAAGGATTTGTATTTCCAGTCACAACTTCCTCAAAGGGATTTGTCTGGTGCAGCCTGAGTCTAAGGGGTATGGAAGGGTCACTGAGAAAGTGTTTCGATATTTTTAATTTGAATCTTTTATGATGATCAATGCCTTTTTACTCTGAAACCATTTTGTAATGGTATACATTGGTTGTGCATTTGTACCTTCTGCTGTTACTACTGTTTTTCCTCTCCTTGTTCATGTTATAGTATAATTTAAGTGATCTTATAGAGCTGAGTAGGTGAGGCTCAACCTTTTGAAGTGTTGAGTCTCAGCTAAAGATATTACATAGAGAATACCAAAATTACAGAAACATTTAATATAAAAAAACACTGCAAGTTGAAAAAAAAAGTATTCAAAATGCCTCATTAGTGATGGCATCCTTTCTACTGCTTCCAAACCCACTGAGAGCTGGAGCCCTCTTCTGCAGCATGAGCATTGCAGCTCCATACTCTGTGGTGCAGCCTTAGTCACTTTAATTAGTTCCAGCCTTACTTCTGACCATAAAATATTTTTCAAAACTTCTAAAAATGAAAAGAACTCTTTTTTAGATTGTAACTTGGCTCTTGTTTTGTCAAACGTCCTACAACTGTGAAGCTGCCAAGATGATCAATTAGAGTCTGTTTCTTATGAAGAACTGGGAAGTTTCTAAAGTGGTATGTGAAAAAGCTCTGCAAATTGATATAGTTAGGGTTTGGGTTTCTTTTGGGGTTGAGTTTCACACCTTTTTTTATTAGTCAGACATGACCAAGTTCCTGTGCCATCAGTATGCTCAGTCCTGTCATTTGTATTGATTAATTCCTAATTGTGAAAGTTTTGACTACAGATGGTTTGTTCAGCCAACATGGAGAATTATGTGGGGTTTGATCTCTTCAGTTAGACTTGCACATAGCTTCTGGGTTAACAGAGCAGTGTTTGCTGCCTTTATACACTTCTACTCAGTTCACTCCTTGAATATTCATCCCTTGGCATTGGAGCCAGTGTTTTACTTAATAGTGATCTTGTGTTAAACCATCTGCTGTAATATGCTTGTTTTATCACTGGAGTAGTAATTATAGATACCATTCTCCCCCTCACTTTGATACCTTTTGTTAAAACAGGCCTTCAGCTCTGTCTCTTGGCTGACTATTCTGCTGAAGAGCATTATAAATGGCTCATAATATATTCAGGTTTTTTGGCTTTCATAAATAGTACCAGGAAAAGATGTCATTTATGACCCACTGCTGCCATCTGTAATTGTGTGCCTGTTAGGCCTTTGGGATTGTATTTTTCTTAAGATTTATTTCTAAAAAAGGAAGAGTGGGAACTAAAAAAAGGATACCAATTTACTTAGTAGTTGCTGTAAATCGCGTGAGTCTGAGATGATGCCAGTTTCTGTTTTAGATGTGATGCGAATCCATCAGCATTCCTTCCTGGTATATAATGAAGAGGCAGTAAAATGTCACACAAATGGAAATGTTGGGGTTTCAGGACAGAGAGGAGTATAAAATATGTGCTGCCACAAGGACTTCTGCTTAATGAATGTAGGAATTCAGTGGCTGGGACTGACCGTGATTTGAAAGTCTGACACAAACATGAGCTTCAGTTCAGAGATTTTTTTTCTTGAATTTAAGACATAATGTTCCTGAATTCCTGTGTCTGAATTCTCTATAAATACCCCAAGCATATCCTACAAAATTGGGTGTAAATGCCATTAAAATCCAGGGAGGTTTATGCATGAGTTCAGGCTCAGGCAGTATTTACCCCCATATTTTGGCAGAGTTTAGACTTTCATATCTGGGTCTAGAGGCACCAGGAGATGAGCTCTGGCAAGTCAGCAGAAAATAATGTGTGCCGTGGCCCTTCTACATCAATGTCAAATGTCTCTGCATAGACCCATTTTGGTGATAACATGAACTGCAGTGATGTCCAGTGAAACAGCAGAGATGAACACCCACCATCCATGTTGCTGACTGGACAGATGAGGAGGCTCTTATCCTCAGCCAATCTTCTTTGGCAGCATGTGCATTGCAAATCCTCAGTTTCAAGGAACAGTTTGAGCCTCAAGATGCTGAACTTGAAATGGGCAGTTTCATCTCCTTGAGAAGTCTCACTAGCTTTAATTTTTGCAGCAAAGAGTTTCTTAAAAGAGAACTTCTGAGGAGGTTTTGCTGCAGCAGGAGGGAGAGGTCATACTCAAGCAAATCCAAATGGTTGGCATTGTGCCTCAGACAAGGTTATTTTGTCCATTCCAAAACTGATGTGACTTTGGTGCTGACTATAAGAAAGAGTCAGGCTTACATGGAATGGGAATTCCACCTTGCTTATGTAGATTTGTGGACCAGGCTTCATCTCTGCCCCAGTGTCATCTATGACCAGTCTTAAATTTCCTTTCTTACATTTGCATTTGTCAGAAATTTCAGTCTTCAGATTTTCTGTCTGTCACCGGGGGTACAAAAGCTCATGTGACATCACCTCACATCTGCTGTGAGCTAAGGGCATATTATGGGCATATATGTGTGGATGTATTTGGATGTATGGCTGAGCTGATCTGCAGCAATTTGTTGAGTCAGGAAAACAGCATGGTGAGACTGTCCCTGCAAGACTGGTGGCTCCTGTTCTTACGAATGAGATTTTGAATTAACTGCCTTGCTTCTTTCTAAGGATAGTCAGAAATAGGAATTTCTGGAGGAGGAAGTTGGCTGAGGTTCATTCCATATGTGCTAAAGAAAATATTGATTGGATGTGGAAGCAATTTGGAGAGTTTCTTGACGATTCAGGCTTTTGTTCCATATAAATAAGCAGGGTTTTTTTTCTCATTGTTTCTTAGTAAGATTCTTCTGGATCCTGTTTTTTCTTCTGAGACTCCAGTTTGCTTCAGGGACCCACAGGCAACTTCTTTCCTCTCTGTTTGATCCAAGTATTGTTGCCACGGCTTTGAAGCATGGAGTCTGCTGGCAAAGCCTTTGTCTTTGTAACCTTTGAACTGCAGTTGTGTAACACAGGGCTGACTTCCAAGAACACGAGGCAGTTTCTCTGCTGTACACTACAGCAGACATGGTCAGCATGTCCTACTCCTACTCTTCTGTGAAAACAGAGGTCCTGACCACAGACATGGAGAGCTGAGGAAAAGCCAAGAATCACCCTCTGAAGGTGCACCTACTGGTTTCCAGATGTGACATAAAAACTAAAAGAAGCCATTAAATTTTGGGGGCTGATTCACAGTACTTGAATTCATTATTCTGTGAAATTATTTGCTGAATAATAAATAGTATTCAGTAAATACTAAATTTTTCTCTTTTTTATCTTTAAACAGATACCCATTTAAAGATACCCATGCACATTATTTGCATGTTAATAACAGTAAGAGAAAAAGACGACCATAAAAATATTCATGGCATATGTTTTCTCGTTTCTTGTTGAGGATGCATCAGACATCGTTTTCTTTCTCAAGTCCCTTCTCTAGTTGAAATGATAACCTGATGAGACAGGTGTTTTTAGACAAAATGCTGAAGATGTCAAAATGAAATCTTTTTGCTGGAACCTCAGAGGAAAAGTCTAAACTCTTCATTGGTCCTTGAAAAGTATGCTTTTATACAAGTAATACTTGATGTCACTTAATATACATTTGCTAACCTGAAAAAGGTTTGATTCTTTATAAAAGAAACTACTGACTGTGTCTTCCTAACGTGCATGACACACATGGGCCCAGTTTGTTTTTTAAACCTCTGATTGATTAACCAGATTGAAAGTTGACTGCCACTGGATTTCCTTGTGCTCTTGAGACAGCTTGGTCTGGAAGTCTTCAGCTTAACTGCGCAATAACAATGCAAAAATATGCAAACTATAAACAGCTCTGAAGTGCTTAACATGACAACAGACAGAGTTTTGATGTTGGGATCATGGCATAAGCCAGTGTGAGGGACCCTTTACCTGCTGGGCACATCCCTACCTGGTGCCTTCCAGTTGCCCACAAAGCTGGAGCATCTGGGGCTTGGGGGTAGCTGGGCTGTATTTATTCCAGCACTCAGTGGCTTGGGCTGGTACGCACACAGCTCTGCTTTACTCCTGAGTGCATCTCTGGGACCATCCCAGAGCCAGAAGGAAGTTTTCCTCCCAAAGACCTCCAAGTAAGAACCGTTTCCTTTTGCTGAGAGCAGTGATTAAAACTGCCATCACCTGTGACATTGCATCAACTCAAGTATTTTACCCTGAAATTCTGCCTATCCTAGAGATTAATCTTGGTTTGTAACTAATATTAATGATAATTGCTTCTGTTATTGCATTGCTTCAGCATATTGTGAAAATCCATATGCCTCTGCTTACTAAAGATTTCATTCATCTGCCTGACTCTTCTTATTTCAATTATGACAATAGAGAGCCTTCTAACACAACTTCATGGCAGTTACAGATTATTAATCCTTTCTATGAGTGACATGTGTTTTACAGCAATGAAGTCTCATGGGGGATTTTTGCATCAGAATTTCTTTATAAAAACGATGCACTCTAATTCATTGAGCCAAAAGTAGACATATGCTGTCTTCAGGTTTAGATGTATTTTACTCCCTGTTCATTGTGGAAGATTATCCATAAGGATAGCTGTTCAGAGGGAAGAGTCAAATTAATTTCAAAGTGTTAAGTAATTAGACAAATAGACTTGTGAGCTTATTAGAAAGTGTCCATCTGCTTGTTTGCAGTTCTTTCCAAAATGAGGTTTGGTTTGCAGTATTTTTTTACACATATGCTTTTTCTACTTTGTGTTACTCAGTTTGCCTTCCTACCTGAAATCTCCTATAGCTGCTAAAGCCTAATGATTTGTATCACTGTCTTGCTGTATCTCTTCTGATAAAGTGGCATAAAGTTGATTCCTTTATTTTCAGCATGCTCCTTTATTTCCAGCATGCTCTTTGTCTTTATCAACTTTTACTGAAAAAGTAGAACAATTCATTCTTTCTCAGTCTCTGGTTCCTACACAGTCTTTTGCTAAAGGCAGGATGTTGTGAGGTTTTGGGCTTCATTTATCACAGCAGAATTGCATCAACAGTTTTGCAGCAAATGGAGAAGATGGGTAAACAGTGAAAAGCTGTAGCAGCAGATTTCATACATCGGGCTATTAGCAAAAACCGATTTTCCAGTTTTGCACAAAAACAGCAACTCTTGTTTGTGTGGAGTCCTGCCAAACCCACATTAACTGTATTTAACTTGATTGCTTGGACTCCAGATGAAAATGCTTTTCAAATAATTAGTTGACTGTAATAATGGAGATCCTGATTCCAAAAAATGCCTTGCCGAGGAAAGCATAGAAGTCTCATATGCCTGGCACTTGGAGAAGTCAAGGGACATAATCATTTAATTAAGAGCCTTCCTGAGCAAGGTCAGGAATGTTCATAGGGAGTTAACGATCAGCATTCTCTCAACCTATGCCAGAAACAACACCACTTGTGGTCTACTGATTAATGGTTTTCATGTCTTCCTGTCCTTGCCTTTTTTTCTTGAGCACTCTGATAAGATTCTCCATGTCTGGGATTTGTTCCACGTGTGCTATCAAGTGGCAGTGCCCCTCATGCAGCAGGAGCACATTCAAAACATGGTTGATGCTTTGTGTCCCATTACTGTCCTCTATCTCCGCAGGAAATTCCTCTCTAGGAAGCTTTCCTCTCATTTCTCTGCTTGCTCTGCTTTGTGGTGCTTGTGATCTCCAGAGCAGAAAATGGCGCTACACTGAGGATATCCATTCATCCAGCTGTGTTGGATGAGAACAGCATCTCTTCTCTCTCATGATCACCGGAAGAAAGTATTTAGAGGGTTTCTTTTTTGCCACAGGTTCTTATGGTCCCATGCCAGGCAATGTTCCCATTCTTGCCACGGTGGAATTTCACAGCTCAGCCTCAGGTGTGTTCTCAGACTCAGAGGACACATTTACATCTTGGGTATCACCATATCCTGGCTGAGAGGCTTCAATACCATCTGAAGGACATAGACCAGGATGCTGTGCTGCTCTTACCCTCTGTAAAGCCCTCTGCACTGTCAATGAAGACAGTTTTATACTGAAATTAAGATACTGAAAACAGAAATACCCAGAACCGTGTGGGTGATCCAAATAAAACAGTGTTTCCATAGCAAAGAAGTAGTTATGTACTACACAATGGTCTAGAGTTAATAAAGAATCAAGAGAAGGTGAAGTTTGAGTATTTTCTATGGTGGAAGTGAATCAGAAATGCTAAGGAAAAGGCAGATGTCGAAACAAAGATAAAGCCAATTGCACAACAATCCTTTTTCTTAAAAAAAAAAATCAACAACAAAAAAGGCCTGACAGAATGATAGTCAGGCTAGCATTTAGCTTGTGATGACTAAGTTAAGAACAAAAAGACTGAAAAAAACAAGCAAAAAGGAAAGGTAAGCAAATGAAAAGAGATCTCCACTCAAAAAGGTTTTCCATTTTTTTCAAACATTTTGTCAAAACGTTAATCTTTGAAAAATCACATCTTCCTATAAACTTGTACAAAAAAAAAACCAACCCACCCCAAGCATCTCACCCTTCAAATGTTACCATGTTTTTCCTCTCTTGGTACACCCATAAGAAGATCTGGCATTGGGCACATTCCGATGTAGTGTAAGTATTAAAGATAAAGTAGCAGATGATACTGAGGAAATAGGGAAACCCATGAACTGCTTTCCCCCACATGCTCTTGTGTTCTTTCTTTGCATATTTAGCGGGGTTAAAACTAGGTCAGTGTCACCCTGCCACATACTGAAGCTGCAGCTGTGACATTAGCCCAGAGTTGCCTCTGGCTGCTGTCAGTTTGCAGGGCTGGTATGAGATTTCTGGCGGAGTCAGCAAGCCTGATTGTCGTGGTTGGAAGCTGGCTAAGCGCCAGGCACCCACAAAAAAACCCCATCTACTTATTTTCCTCTGCTATATCTGAGCAGAGGAGGGGGAATTGAAAACTTCATTTTCATGAGTTAAGGATTACTAAAAAAAAAAAAAAAAAACACTTTAAGGCAAAACAGGTTCAAAACTTAAACAGTACAAAGATGTATGATTCACAGAACTAAAAGTAAAAAGGGCAATGAGAACCAAAGCAAACCTTCAAAACACCTTTCTTTCCCAGTCCCTCCCTCTTTCCACTGACCACGCAAGGAAACAAAACATGGGGGTTTGGTCAGTATTTCACTTCTTAAAAATCTTTCTTCAATATGCTTAAGGAAAAGAGGGTTTTCTGCTGTGCCATGGGATCCTTCCCACAGGAGATAGTTCTCTGCAAGCTTTTCTAGAGTGGCTTTAACTTCCACGAGTAGCACTCCTGCCCTGAACCTGCTGCAATGTGAGTCCCTCCCACATGCCAAGCAGTCTTCCCACAACTGCCTAGCATGGGTCATTTTAGTTCATGGGGTTTAGTCTTTTAAGGACGAGCTGTTCTAGTTTGGAAGCGAAGGCTCTCTGTCTCTAAAAGCAAGGGTCATCTCTCTCTCTTGGAGTTCCTCACTAGATTACAGCTTTTCAGTATCCACGCACTCCAGCATGAGTACTCCTCTTCGTGGGCTGCGCGTGGACCTCTGCACGCCCCACCCCCCCCCAGGAACCTCATGAATTATAGGGAAACAGCTGTATCATAGTCCTCACCACAGCCTGCAGGAAAATCTCAGCTTGGAGCCCGTCCTCCCTCTCCTTTTTTTTCACCGGCCTCGGTGCTGCCATTGTTGGTCTTTCTCGCGTCTCTTCACTTTTCCTTATTCTCTGACTTGGAAGAAAGGTGGTATCTGTAAGATCCAGCTGAGAGGTTGATCTTGTCCGGGCTCTGCATCGGGGAATTGCTCACCATGTTTATCGCTGCTGGCCACGTGGTCCTTGCCGGCACCACATGGGCAGCTCCAGCCTCAGGAGGGCCCCGGCCACGCGCTCCCGGCCTTGGGAAGGCCCCGTCCACGCAGCCCCCCGGTAGCCGCATCACCACCCCTTGCGAAAAGAAAGTGAGCTTCCCGTGCTTTTTCCTTTCTTAAATATGCCATCGCAGAGGCATTACCAACTTGTCTAATTGGCCTAGTAACCTGCCCATCGTCAGAGCCTTCAGTGATTGGCTCTGTGCTGGACATAGACGTTTCCAGCAGCTTTTCTCCTGCCCCCACCAAAACCCAGGCTGTGTGAAACCAACACTGATCTTCCTCTTACAGACTGTAGCACAAATCACCGTAGGTCTGCAGAGGCAACAGAAAGACATGGAGAGGGATGGAGAAAGCATGGGCCAAGTACTTGCAGATGCTGCAAGAACCAGCAGAATGTGGATCGTGAAGCTATGGCCATGAAAGACCAGACGTGTCTATCGTAGTAACAGTGTGCACCCTCAGGGCAGGAGGCCTGGACTGCAGCAGGGCTCATGGCTTTGGAAAAGAGAGGCTTTCATGCAGCCAAAGGCTTTGTCATTGACATGGACGGGGTAGGGGATAAGATGTGTGGGCAGGGACGCTTGGGCTGGGTTAAATGCAACTCTGCCTGTCAAGCACCTCACCTACTCTTGCTGAAGGGAAAGCAGAACAGATATTCTTCCCCATATGATACAAAGAGCACATCAGCACGCAGCTGCTTGCCATCATTTGGTGCCCTTTTTTGCTTGAACAAGAACATTGCTGGCAAGGGACTGAGCCCTGAGCCAAGTGTCAACATCAGAGGGGATGAAATAGTTTGTGCTAGTGGCAGCAGTGCCTCAGAAAAGTTGGGCTCCAGCAGTCAGGGAAGGGCTGTTGCCACCAATGGTGGAGGCAGCCCAGTTCCAGTGGAAGCTGTGGACCAGAGGATCCCAGTGGAGGTTCTGAAGGCGGGAAAAGACAGGACCAGCCTGGCTGGGAGCAGTCCTCGTGTCTTGTGCTGCTCCTCATTATGTAATCACATTGTCTTACTGGTCTAACTACCAGCATCCTCTCATAGAAAACTGTCCTGGGCCAGCATGTTGTGGCATTTACTCCTTGTACCCAATTACAGATTTTTCTTATACTACAGTAGAATTTAAAGGACAGAACAAAGTCCAGTAACTACTGTTCCTTGGGTTTCTGAAATGAACCCAACTTTACAGGGAAATGTAAATCCTAATATGCTGTGACTGCAGCAAAGTATTGCCCCTGCCAAACAGACTTTTTAAAAATCTGTTTAAATTATTATTATTTATTTGTTAATAATATTAATTGTTCATATTGACAAGGTGAGACATTTCTTTCTTTTTTTTATTATTCAGAAACACAAAGTCAGTGGGAAGGGAGGCCATTCTCAATGTATGCCTAAGAAACTCCCAGAAAGAAAAGTCTGGAGAGCACAGAGGTCTGTAGTGGTTCTAGTTCACATCTATTATCCTCTTAGGGTAAGGATTAGGAGAAAAAGCAAAGCAGGCTCAAACCTTTAAAGAATATAAAGAAAGCTTTATTAACAGAACTAAAAGAAAAAATAACAAGAGTCAGAATAAACCTTCAGAACACTTCTCCCCCCACCTCTTCTTTCCTTTCCCACTGACAACATAAAGAGACAAAAGTTGGGATCTTCAGCCAGTTTACCACCTCTATAATAGTCTTTCTTCGGTTCGCTTAGGGAGAGGAGTCTCTCTTGCCATGCCACAGAGACTTCTCCACAAGAAACAGTTCTCTCGTGGCTTCAATGTCACAGCGAATCAGCCGCCCGAGAAATGGAAATCTGATCACAATGTGGAAGTCCCTTCCCTCGACTTACAGCTTTCTCCACAACTGTTTTCGAGGGTTCAATCTTTAGCTAATGGGGACCATTTAAAGGATGAGCTGTTCAGAAGCAAAGGTTTTCTTTATCTGTCTCTGGGATCGTCTTCATCTCTGGGAACAGAGGTCTTCTTCTCTGGGGCAAGGGTCCTCATCACTCTCATCTCTCTCTGTTCAAGCTTCTTATTAGATCACAGCTACTTCAACATTTGCTTGTTTCAGCACAGGTGCCTTTGCTCAGGGTTGTGGGTTGAACGCTCCATCCCCCCATGCTTTTCATGAATTACAGGGGGTATTCTTATGTATCATAGTCCATCGCCATAGCCTTACAAAAGAATTTCAGTTCTTAGGTTTGAAGCATCTCCTCAATCTCCTCCCGCTGGGCTTCGGCTCTTCTTTCTTTACTGACTTTGGTGTCTCTATGTTGTTTTCTTCACGTGCCCTCACCTCTTCTCTTCCTCTGACCCGGTAGAGGATTTATGCCTGTAGGTTTCATCTGTTCTGAAGAATCTCACAGCGCTGAAAGAGTTAATCTTACTCGGGCCTTGCATCGGGAGTTTGTCTCTCGCTGTTGGTCACGTGCTCTCTGCCGGCCGGCGGTCGGGCCGGAGCTATGGCGGCTCCGGCTTGCAGCTCGGAGGCCGCGCTGCTGTGGGCTGCGCCGGGGCTCCGGCGGAGCAGGAGCGGCCGAGATCTCAGCTGCACGGAGCAGGGTCAGCCCAGCTCAGTGCCCAGCCAGCTGCAGTGTGTGGTGCAGCTCAGGACTAATGGGATTTGGAGAAGAGGATTTTATACCAGAGCAGATGTATCTTGAAGACGTAGATGTGACAGTCCTGGGCAGATTCACACTGTGAAGGTGCTGGTTGCTGTCTCAGGAAATAGACACCTGCAGTTTGTTTCATGTCCGTGCACACACTTAGGGGGTCCCCAGTTTCCCTCCAGGATTTCCTGCATGCTAAACATGGCCAAAGAATGTCAGGGTTTTTTCCACAACCAAACAAGTGAATCTAATGGGTTCCTTGAATTAAGATTTGAATGCATCAGATAACCTGCCCTTATCTAAATGCAGTCTTGTGTTCTCCTGGCTCTTGGCAGTAGCTCAGAACCCTGAGGTGCCCTTCTAATCCCAGCAGCCCCTTCACATAAAGGCTGGTTGTCAGATAAATCCACTGTGGCCTTGGGGTGAAGGAGGAGATGGCTTTTCCAAACTGTGGACGCCTTTGGCTGAGGGTGGTTTTCCCACACCATTTGTGACAGTCCAGCATTTGAAGAGGGTGTTTCAGGCTGGGATTTGGCCATGGGAGGTAGAAGTCAAGTTGAGCAGGAGCTCTTTAGTCACTGGGCATAGAAGAGGGGAAGACAAATGGGCTGCCAAAAGCCCTGGTGAGTTCAGTGTGGAACAAGGCCTTTGGGTGTTCCTGTCACATGCACTGGTGGCCAATAAAATACAGCCCTTCTGTGATTCCACTGAGGATGGGGGCACTGGGGGCAACTTTCACTGTTGTGAAAGTCAGAGACCCATCTGCACAGAAGACAGACTTCCAGAAGCACAAGGAATCCCTGCTCCTTTTGGAGCAGACCTGCAGACTGTATCCCGGGGTGGTGGGGGACAAATCCCCCATTGTGTTGTGGGTGGGGGGTGGCATGTTGGATGCTCCAAGGAACATTATAATTGAAATTCTTTATTAAGCGCCTGTGTGTTTATCTTGGAGAACTTGAAAGAGTTATGAATCTGCTGAGTGTGCTGGAGTGGAGAGCACAAGAACAATCATGATTGCTGTGGCAATATATTATGGCTGGCTTGCCAGCTTGGAAAGTGAATGTGATTCTTCTTTGTGTTTGCTTTAGCAAGGGATAAGAGACTTTTCTTTTTTTTTTTGCTTGCTCAGGTGTTTTGAGTCTTTTAACTTTGCCTTTGTCTTGCTGGGTTTGGGAATTAGCTTCTAAGTGTTTGTGCATTCCTCCTTCTCAAGCTGGAGGTTATTTGTGTGTTTGTTTGGAATGAAATAGTTCTTCTGTATGGGATATTACCTCATGCTCTCTTGATTGCTTTGCTGCTGCTGCAGTTTTGGAGGGGAAGTGGCACAAAGAAGCTGAAGTAGCATTTCTGTTTGAGAGGAACAAAACCCAAAAGTGTGCTGTTTATTTAAGAAGCTGTTCTGGCTTGTGAAATCAACCTTGGTTTGTATAGTTCTCCTACTGCAAGAGAGGAGGGTAAAAAGAAAGCATTCCAGTTCAGGTTAAAGGACTAACAGGCAAGACAGGCACCTGAAAAGGAGACAAACAGGTCCAAACAGAGGCATTCAGAAAACCAGAGGGGCAAAAATTTTGGGATTTCTTCTTGCCTAAGCTGTCACCCTGCTAATGTGGCTCTCTGCTTCTGGAGTAGAATTGCTTTGCATCTGGCCAGCTCAGAGCTGGGGCATGGAGCATAAGTCTGTCAGTTCTCATCCACGCAGCCATGCCCTTTGTGTGACATTATCGCCACATGTGCAGCTGGTAATAATTTTTGGGGGGAGAATTATTGAGTTTGACATTGACATAGTAAGGATTTTGTAGGATATCTCCAGACTTTGTTTCTGCAGGGAAGAGGAACTATGCTGTAATAATTCACCATCTGATTTACCTAGAGATGTCACATAATATTCTCTCTAAATGGCCTGCATGAGTACTGGATGGGTAGAGAATGTTATTTTTTGTTTCTTAATTCACTGGGAATAATTCATCTGCTGACAGCTGTGCTGGTGACATGAGTTGGTGCATGCCTCCAAAACAAGCCCTGACAATCCACTGAGCACCCAATTTGGCTTCACTGCATCTGTGCACTTGTAGTCTCTCTGTTATGCAACCTCTGGGCCTCTACCCACAGTCTGTTGATATTCATTTATTCATTTGATTTCATCTTCACAAGCAGCAACCGCTGTCATTTCCATATTACGAAAGGAGGCTGGGAACATGTTGACACAAGGCTTGGGCTCATGTCTATGCTCAGACAGCAGATGGGGAAAGCTCTGTACTCATCAAGGAAAAGAGGGTATTTAAGGACATCATCCCTTTGTATGGAGTCTCTGTTGGAAGAGATGATCAGAAGTGGGACTTGGTTCCATGAGACAGGTCGGAATAAACATTTTGTCCTATTTTTGCAAAATAAAATTCCAGTTTATGTGGGTGGGAAGAGCCAATAACTTTTCAGTGTTCAGTACAAACAACCTCAATTATCTGAATATCTGAAACAAAAATGAACCTGAAAGGCCAAGCAAGAAGCAAATATTCTTGCTCTGGATGCTCCAAAGGACCTGGGATGCAGTCTCCCTTGCTGAAAATTAGTAAAAACACTGGAGCATTTGAAAATAGGAATCCCAGCTCTGCAAAACAGTGAGGAAGCTCCAAAGTCAGAAAAGGCAAGTTTTCCATTCTCTTTTCCCTATAGCTTTGTGCCTAGAAACACCCACTTTTGTGTGAGGAATGGACAGCTTGCAGTAGGCAGACAAAAAGAATTTAGAAGTGATTTTCAGACTGAATGCTTTCATGTTTGCCCGGGGCTCTGGGGAGTGGACAGGATAGCTCTTAAGTGAAATCTCCCTGTACTTGTCTGTCCAGCTAATGCTCTTCTATTTGGTCCACACCCCCCACGTATCCCCCCATTCCCAATTTGATCTATCAGCTTGACACAAGAAATATGGTGTGGGTACAGTTCTCATCTATATTACAGGATAAAATCTGCTTTTTAATTCTGCCATTTGGAGAGCAGAGTAAAAGTGGACAAACCCTACATAAAAAAGTGAGACCTGCAGTTGCCATTTCATTTTCTGTGGTTGTCTGTTGGTTCTGGAGAAAGATGGATCTTGGCTGTGAGACAAAACCACAGAACACCTACTGGATAATATTCTACAGATGACAAAGGCTGCAGTGATAAGGGAAAAGAGGAGCTTTCTGGAGGCAAAATGCAGGTCACCTGGAAACCCTGACTTTAACCTTAGAATATCTTCATTTGAATTCCTGTCACAAAACAACCAAGGCCTTAAATGATCCACTTTATTTTCTCACAGGTAGGAATCCTGCCTCCCTGTAATTTTTATCCAAAGTAGTTATGCTGTAAAAATGTGATGACTGCCTCTGCAGCACTCACCTGCTTCTATAATGGGACAATTGCAGTTAAAGGTAATGTGTTTTTAATTTAATACTATTATTGTGTTGCTGGTAGGTAAACATGTAGGAGATGGTCTAATGAAGCAATTTAAAATCTCCCACAACAAGCTGTTGGAAGGACATATCAACCACGAGCAAACAGCACAGTCTTAATCAATATTTGCAGAATTGCTAGAGAGGAGATGAAGAGGGGAGCTGAAATGTGATGGCCTGTCCCTCACTTTGGTGCTTTGACACAAGCTCAGGGCTTGGGCTCAGCCTGGGGCCAGCACTTCTGCTGTGCTGCTGAAGCAAGACCCAGGAAATTGTGGCTTCCAGTCCTCACTCTGCTAGAGATGGTTGTTTCTGAAGCCAAGCAACTCCTGTGTCACCATAAGTGAGGCCAAAATTATTCCCTTCCCTCCTGCCCTGGAAAGGTATTGAAAACAAATGGTTTTTGAGCACCTGCCAATGTTGGGTGCTGCCAAACTCCCTGTTGATATCTCCTGGGCTGACTAAGGACCAAATCAAGTGCTCAGCAAGCTTGGACTTTGATATCCTCTTCAACTAATGAAGAAAAACCCATTGCTTGAATACCTATTGCTTGGTCTGCCTTGCATCGTTTGACAGAAAAGCTGAGCTGCTGTGTGAGGAGCAGTACCTGGTCTCTCCTCTGTGGGGTAACTAATCAGGGCAGTAAGAGGAGCTGTCTCCACACAGGTAGGCACTGCAGTTAAGAAATGGGCTCTTCACTGGGTGTATTTTGTCCATGGCCCTTTCTTTCTGCACAAGGATTTTTGCCAGCACTGAAGGCACAAGCTTCTTTTTCTATTATCCAATTTCTGCTTCACTTCCCTCATTTGGAAAAGAGGGTATGCAGAAGAATGCTGCATCTCCAGCTCTCTGGCATTCTTTGATTTCCCATATTGTCCAAAAACTCTGTCATCTCAGTCAATAGCATACTCAGCCCTTCAGCCATGCAGGGAGCATCAGCTCCCTCGTTAGTCTTCAGGTGCTCAGTTCTTTACACTGTTTTTGCTTTCCATTTTTATATCTGGCTTACAGCCATATTTTTCAGCTTATGGAAATCCTACCCAGTGTGTCCAGGTCTTAGTGGAGATACATGCTGCTTGTCAAGCAGCCTCTCCAGCTGCTTTCTTTCAATTCATCTCTTCTTAGAATTCAGCCCCTGACTTTCATACCAGGCAGGATTGCAGCAGCCGAATCCTGCCAGATTCCCATGTTAAAGTTCTGTATCCCACGTATGTGAAAATAATTCAATAGCCCTGAATATAAAGGAAGTACAGATTCTTCTGCATGGAATGGGGTTTTGACTCTGATTAAACTCCTAAAGATAGTGTTACTATACTTTGCTAATGAAATTTTGGATAAACAAATTATTTTAGACTAATATTTGTAAAGAAAGAAGTTCATTTATGTTTATGCTTTGTGGTTCAAGTATAGGACAACCAATTCCTTCTATCCATTTAATTAATGCTTACAGGGCAGCAACTAGGGCTGCCCAGCAATAGAGAATATGACATTTGACTCAACAAACTGAAAAGTCATGGTAAAAAGTGATTAATATTATTTTAAAAGGCAATTACCATTTGGCCCAAGGCAAGTTTGGGTCTCCTATGATGGCTGAGGAAATGTAGGCTGGATGTAAAAGGCACTTGATGCTGCTTGTTCTGAGTAAACTGTAAATGTTTTATGACTGCTCTCACTTAGCAAAAGTGCAGTGCCAACCTGTTACAGGAGCACACCTAATTGCTCTTTAACAAGTTTCATTGTTGCCCGAATATGCACTGTGGCCCTGCCTTCCACCCTCACCCCTGCCCTCAGAGCTCTTGACATTAAAAGCTATTGATGGAGGACCTTGTTTTGACTAGTTTTGAATCCCCTTGAACATTACGCATTTGAGAGTTCACTGCTGATGTAACTGAGTTCATGTGCTGAGGGAGAGGAGGATGCTGGCAGAAGGGGAAGGAATTCCAATGGGAAAAACAGTTGGAAAGGAGAGAAAGGTGGTGAGGAGAAACATCAAGACCCAGCTGGTGGGAAAGAATCAGAGGCAGAGCTGAGAATGGAAAATGTAGTACAGATGAGGTTGAGAGGGAGGCACATATTTGGCTTACTCCTGAAGCTGTACTTAGCAGTGGATTTTTCTTGTCTGAAAAATAACTTAGTGAAGAAAGTGAAATCCATCTTGCAAGAAGAAGTATCCGTTGTACATGTGATGGGCGGAAAAAGATGATGAACTTCATCGTATGTTCCAGACCATGGAAACTCAGGGGTTTGACTTTTTAAAGAAATCATGTCTTCCCTGCCCAGCTTTTCCACTCTGCTCTCTCAGCTCAGGCAGATGGAAGAACAGTATTAGCACAGACACAATTCTGACACCGACATGGAAAAGGCAGTTTTCACCTTAAGGGAGCTGAAAAATATCATCAGGCACACGTTGGATTATATAAGGTCAGGTGCTGCATAAGATTGCACTGATCACTGCCACGTGCTGAGGGACCATTCACTCCCACAAAGGGCTGGTGGGAGTCCAGCAATGGGAGCAGGCAGAGGGGGCTTAGGGGAAGTTGGCATAAAGTAATCTCATGTTGCTTTCAGCATCTCTCCCAGTATATGAACTCCCTCTTATCACCATTCGGAAGTATTAATACCTGCTCCACTCCTTGCATCACATCTGGATGGCTGACAGGATATAATAGAGGACAGGAAAGATTGTAGTTCTCGGTCGGCACTCCACTGCTGTAGATGAGCCATGGTTGCTTTGATGTAAGCGTTTGCTTGAAGCACTGCCACCAAGTTGGTTGTACAAGCAAAGCTGATCTGAAATCCAAGTCTCTGATAAATCACTTCGTTGCTGACCTAATTAGTTCTTCATGACAAGATTTCTGCAGTGGTTCATTCAATAAGCTTTTTTTTACTTTCTATACCAGTGGTAAGGATTGAAGAAATGGTTTCACACAGAAAAATGAGGAGCAATGGCACTTTGCAAGATTAATTGGTGACTCGATTGGTCTCACTGTCAAACACCAGATGTTCTGGCTTTTGTAGAAAAAAAAAAAGTGGCTTAATTTAGATTTACTTCGTTAGCTGCTGATGTCACTGCATTCCACACTATTCATATAATTGATAAGATTCATGTCTTTCCTTCCCAAGAGACTCATTTTTCCCTTTGAATTAATCATAAAAGGTTGATTTGAGGAGGAGTGGGACAAAAATCTCTAGCCCTGCTTTCTTTCTTTTCTCCTTGTAGAGGAGAGTGTATCAGGAAAGGTCTGGATCCACATGGCTTATGGATAGGGGAACAATGCTGCCACTGACAGCCCTGTGGGGCTCCTCAGCCCATTGCCCCATGCAGAAAACTTCCCTCCAAAAGCAGACCTGAGGTGAGGGACCATCACAGCCTGTAATGATGCTGCCAGGACTCCATGGTCCCCACTCAGCACAGGGAGGTGAGTCTGCAGCAGCACATCAAGGAGTGCTGAAAACAATATTCCCGGCACTGTGCTTGTAACTGCTTAGGGCTTGAAGCACCAGCAAAAATTGTCAGTGTCTTTTCTCCCTCATTATGGAAGGACTGAGGTCAGTAGGCAAAACAGCCACGTGACGCTGTTGGCGCTGCCCGAGGCCACACAGCGTCTTGCTGCAGACATCTTTGGTGTAGCTGCAGTGCACATACAGCTGGCTCCTGCTTGAGGAGCGAGCCCCAATTAAAGGTGTTGAAGGTGGCACCAGAAATAAAGGAGAGAGAGGGGTCTTTTGTGTAGGTTCAAATGGGTTTTATTGCAGATGGAGGATCCAGGAACAGAAGACGAAGACAAAGACAATGCAAGGGCCCAGGGTTTTATACCAGGCTTAAAAATGGGAGGAGAAAAAGGGAACAGCCAATGGTAAGTGACCAAGGGGAAAGAGCTAATGGGGATTTAACCAATAGGGATAACTTGGAGGAGGGAATAACATAAAATAACCAATAGGACATCGAGGAAAGAAGGTGGTTCCAGAAGAAGGCTCCAGAACGGATACATACTCAACTAGGGAAAATACATAAACATGAAATTATATATAAAACTGGTTTTTACAGTGAACTGTAAAAAACAATGAACAGAGAACACGCAAACAAGGGAACAAAGGGAACTTGGGAAATCGCCGCAACCGAAGGGGAAAGTTAAACTGCTGTATCTTTGGCGCCAGTCCACCAGTCCTCTGTTGACTCGTTGTAGCCATAGCCACATGCACCACAACAGCCATACAGTTGCCAACTCTGTCCTGTTCTTTCAGTGTGCCTTTCCTCCTGGGTTCCCGGGATCCTGTTCTCTTGCACTGAGCTTCAAGATCTCAGTGTAACATGCCCATGCTGCTATTTGAGGTCTTTAAAAACTGGTATCTTAGATGACTAATTATCATGAGCTGACTAAGAGCTAATGTTTCTGGGCAGAGCTGCACCTACAATAGCCAGTCATCTTTATATTTGCTAAAAATGAGGAGGAAAAAAAGATAAATTTTGCCTATGCTGGAACTTTTTCCAGGTCAAGTCTCTTCTTATTTGACTGTTAATCTTGAAGTATTATGTAAAGTTTGCGGCTGTGAAGAACTTCTGCGAAATCAGATCAGAGTTAATTGAAAGGAAACCTTTTCTCTTCAGAGGCTCTGTGTCGATCTGGGCAGCAGAGGGCCATCCCATGGGATCTTCTCATGGAAACATCTCTCACATCTGCTGCCGTGTGTGCAGGGCTTGTGGTCTCTCCTTGGGGGAGGATGCAACAACCTCCCCCTGAAATCTCTGCAAAGCCCCAGCAGGTTCTGCTGGAATAGAAAGCAAAAAGCACTACTTTAAACAAACTGCATGACTTCGTACCAATAGGAGCCCTCTAGAGTGAAATTTAAAGTTGCTGTTCAAGGTGGGTGCCTGGGGTGCCTGGAGCATCAAAGTTGAATTGTCCAGCAGCTGCAGGAATGGCCACATGTTTTGCTAAGATGTTTGACTTCACAGCAGTGGAGGCTTTTTTTATATCCACCATGTCCTAGCCTGGACTGCTGACCCCATAGTCTCTCACAGAAGCAGGTATTTCATTGCCTTTTTGGACCATGTTTTTGTGGATTATTTTTTCCCTTTCTTCCCAGGAAAGTTCATGTGTTGATCACATTGGTCAAGATTGGGTTTCTCACTAACATTTTTGTTTTCCCTTTTCTCAGGGGAATTTCCTTGTGCTGCACAAAGACCTTTGAATTCTCTATGGGAGCCTTTAGCTGTCTCCTTCAGGGCTCAGAGAAAGAAAGATGAGTCCACATCCATATGCATTATCCAGCATCCTCCTGTGTCAGCAGTCACCTCTGTTTCTGTAGCACCTACAGGAGCACTGTGTAAAGGTTGCAGAGGATGGGTAGCTAGGAGGAGGCAAACCCTCCTGGCTGCTGTAATTTGGCATTGCTCCGTTGCCTTGTGACCCCAGGCATGCTAACAAATTGTGTGTGTCAGAGGCAATAAATGATGTGAAAACAGAAGATCACTATTTGTCATTTAAAATCACAAAAAGTTTAAAATATTTGCCAAGCTTCAGTCAGTTTGCACAGGATGACTTTTTACTTTTATGTGTGGTAATGGATGTGTGCTTGGATATGAAAGCTTCCTAATAGCCACCATTTTAGGAAGCTCATTCCACAAAGGAGTCTCAAAGCCAGACTCATTTTGCCACACTGGCACTTTTACTGGCACGTGAGCTGTGAGTTTTAAACAATGATTTAAAGAAAATTTTATTGATGTTTCAAGCAAACTCAGGTTTCTGGATGCTGTGGGTTTTTTTAATGGCAAAACCCAGGCTACACCAGCAGAGATAGATTTAATTCAGTTATTTGTTTTACTTTCTTTCTGGGCTGACTACATTTTCTCTTGTTTAACCCTTTGCTGACTCAAGCAGTGGTAATCAATGTTTGACACCTGCATGTCTTTAATTGTAGGCTGGCATCTGATTGTAGGAGCAATGCATTTGTTTTAATAACCAGGAGAAGAAAGACAAGTGACATTTTTGGGAGGGGAGGTGCATGCCTGGTAAAAAATTAGGCGACCACTTCAATTCCCTATTGACAGTCACGATGTGCCTTATCTGCCATCTCATCATGCCGGTGCTGAGCTATCAACAGCTGTGACATCACAGCTGTCAGCCCCTACAACCTTGTGACTTACGGTTAACAGGGCCTCCTCTTCGGTTACTAAAGTAATAACAAGAGATGCTCTGTGGGAAGCAACAGAATCTGCAGCACCTGAATGTGCTTTTTTCCTGAGATACATTGTTGCAGTGCTTGGTGCTGCTTAGCTGCTGCAGCTTTCTCTGGGAGCGCAGCGGGGGCTTCTTGAGACAAGGCAAGGATTCTCTGCCCTGCTGCAGTCCATCTCGGACGCCCCGCACCGCTGCTCCAGCTGCCAGCCTGCAACTTCAGCGATGGCAAAGGAGGTGAGAAGGCGCTCCTCATGGCACTGCAAAGGTCTTTATTCCATGCTGCCTCCCCAAAGCCTGAGGCCAGCACAGGGGCTGGCCCCCAAAGGCAGAGGAGAGGAGCTGTTGGCAGGCTGCTCCCAGGGGCAGGGAGAGAGGGAGCGAGGGAGCGAGGGAGAGAGGGAGAGAGGGAGAGAGGGGGAGAGTCACGTGGCTTCGATCCTCAGTTTACCCGGGTACCAGGGGGGCGAGGAGAGCACATGGGCAAATGGTTTCAGGGCACAGGGGTGGTACATGGGCGGTGTTGGGATACAGGAACCAATAGGGAGAACTCGAGGGAGGGGCCAGGACTAGGGGCAGGGGAAGGAGGGAGACTCCATGGAGAGGGCCGGAAGCGATCAGTAAGAGAGGGTACAGTGCCACAATACATCTCCACTTATTTTCTGGCAAAAGGCATTAAGCACCACACTTTTAATACCTGTAGGCAGGCAGAGCTTTATGGGCTGCAGCTCACCAAAGGTGAACAGGGTGAGCTCCCTTGATTTCAAGGCAGACTAATACTGAGACTTTGGCTATGTTTCAGCTGTTTAGTGTTTTGTCTCTAGTGGGACCTAGAGTCAGCAAGGGCTCTGAGGTGGATGTGCTGGGACTTTCCTGTAAACTGACTACACTAAGGACATCAAAGGGACCTTGAATTATTAAAGTGGCCTAACATTGAGTGTCTAGAACATGAACTAAATAAGACAACTTTTGAAAAAGATAAATTTATATCTGATGAACAAATAAAAGGGTTCAGAAACCAGTTTCTCCTCCACCTCATATACCCTCAGCAGGACAGACTGTGCCCCCAGGTTAGAATTTGACTACCACCTTCCTGTAGACTCCAGATGGCTCCTTACAGATCTTTCTGGGTCTCTGGTGCACCATCTTTCCCACCATTACCCATGGAAGAGGCTGGCTATAGCTCCCCACTGCTTCCAGAGCTGCCCCAATCCTGCCTGCCACATCCAGCCCCTCCACCAAGGCTGTGTTCATGCTGGTGCCTGGCAGGCAGCACACGCTTTCTCCACACCCATCACCAGGGGTATGACAGCTGTCACAACTCTTT
The DNA here is from genome assembly GCA_013398015.1 of Oreocharis arfaki. NCBI lineage: Eukaryota > Metazoa > Chordata > Aves > Passeriformes > Paramythiidae > Oreocharis > Oreocharis arfaki. Next base: position 359,138 of record VZRR01011908.1, read on the forward strand.
TTAAGAGGGCATGGATCCCATCATAAGTACTGGGATTACTCCTGAATGCCTTAAATTTGGCAATTCCTATTTCACTAGTCAACAATCTGTATTTCCCTGTGTGTGCTGAACTTGCTCGTGGCACTAGTCGTTGCCAAGAACACATCTGCCTTCTATCTTTATGCTGTGTATGTATCACCAGAGCACAAGAGCAACCAAAAAGTGAACCAGTTCTTTTTCAGCCATTCGTTGGTGTCAGCTCCAAAACAACCCCCTGCTGTTTAGGCAGGAACTCAGAAACACAGTGGAGGTTCTGTGTCATGGCTGGCTGTTTGGGAATCCCTAAACATGAGAAGTTCTTTGCCTGGCTCCAGCAGGCTTGTAAGGTCTGTAGCTATTACTTTTCTTCTATTTCCTGTCTGGAAAGTAAAATTACTGCTCTCCCTTCTTTAGAAAGATTCAGGGTGAGCTGGGCTGGAATCTCTGCTAGACCAGCTGGGCCTACTAGAAATGATCAAGCAAAACTGAAATTTGGCATTTTGTGGTCAAACTCCAGTACGGATGGCTGCCTTTCTATCCATCGATGTGCACTTATATATTTGTCTGTCTTTCTATCTGTCTTGTCCTGTAGCCAACTACTACACACATACATGAAATTGCATTTCAGTCCCGATTCACAAAACTATTTAGTGTCTCATAAATCCCTCTGCACTTCTGGACACTTCATCTTTTTTCCTGGTATTTTTGGAGTAAATCTGACAAATAAACAGCCAAGTCTTTCATTTACTGGCTGCTGTAATCAACCAGCTATAAGACGAGGTGGCAAAGTTATTTATATTTTGTTCAGAGAGAGCAATTCTTTTCTCTCTTCCATGTGGCAGAAAAAAATGCTTTGGTAATTGTGCTGGTTTGAAAGCAAACCAGTGAGAGACTACAATGTCAGAAAAAACCAATTTAATAAGAAAATAAAAGAAAATAAATGCAATAGTGCAAGGAAACCACTGACAGAGTCAGAATACAACCTGACACCCTGTCAGTCAGAGTGTTGGTAGCAGTCCGAATGGTGGCTGCAGTCTTCCTGGAGTGATGGTTCTGTTGAAGCAGTGATCCTGTGGAAAAGAGTCTGGTCTTCACCTGAAGGTCCGGTGATATAGCTTCTTGTCCTCTGGGAGTCCAGCAGAAAAGGCTACTGTGCTGTTCCAAAACCTCTGATTATATACGGGTGGGAATGGTCAGTTCCTCCTCCTGGGCGGAGCATCTCACAATGAGATCGTGAGTCACGAGGCAAGGGCATTGATGGGCCCATTAACAAGAGATAGTCCAGAGCAAGTTATCTATGAGTCATGTGCAGGGTCCTTGACTGTCCATTAAAGAGAGATAGCTCCGGGAGGTAGTTATCAGGGATGAGTCAAGGTGAACACTCCCTCACCTACTTTATCAGTTTGTGAAGATGATAATAGAATACATGCTTTGGTTACATTGTAACCTAGGACAGTAATGTAGAAGCTTAGATTTTCCTTTGAAAGTCCCTCTAGTTGGCTTACAAGACAAATAAATGTGGTTCACTTGCATTAAAAAAATGTTTTATAACCTTTCTATACAATGAAAATGATGTGTGACATGTAAATAATATGGAGTAAAACTTGCATCCATTAACATTTGTGAAAGGAATAACAAAGTAAAATGATGCTGCAAGAGATTTCTCACCTGACCTGGGGCTTTGCAATTCATCAGCTTAGTGGTCCTCTCCTGCTTTCCAGCTCCAGCCTGTTTCAGGACAGCATGCCTCAGTGCACAGTTGTGGACTGTGGATTCTTAGATTAACACTAAATGGGGAGTTTCCATTGGAGCTAAACCTACTTAAGCACCAAGGTCAGAATTCTTCGATATCTGAGATGCCACTTCAGGGACCTTGATGTGCCTGTGCTCACATAGGCAGGCTGGTAGGTCCTCTTGGAAACCAAGGAACTCATATCCACTCTTCAGGAAATTTTTCTCAATCTTTCTAGGCTAGAATTTACTGGCAATTTGATTCCTTGCCTGTTGGGTATTTTGGACCTCATGTATATATTTCTACACTTATTTTCCTAAAAATTGCTTTCGCATTAAGAATGAACATTTCCCACAAATGCTTTGTTTTTTGTCCATTTTCTCTTACCTTGAGAAATGCTCATCTTTGTGTGCTTGTTTACTCCTAAGATTAAAAATACCTTTTCTTCCTAGTTGCCGTGTACGAATCTACAATAAAAATGAGGCATATAAGCCATCAGAGACATAGCTACAGGCAAGAAGCAAAGTGGGCTTAGTGACCTTGATGTGCACGCCAGAGTTGTTATGGCAACAGGCAGGTGAAATCGCTGTTGCTAAGGCTCAGAGAAACAAAGCAATCTCAGTCACTTAATGGTCATTATTCTCTAGTAACTTAATTTGGAGATTGCTGTAAGCTAAACTGCAAAGAGAATCAGCAAACCACCCTAAACACTTAGGAGAAATATGAATGAGAGGGGTTTTCTTTGCATTCCTCTTCCCCTGAGCCCCTCGAGTGACATGGTCAGGAGCAGCCACAGAGATTTTGGAACACTGGGTGCACCAGGGAGATAATTCCCAGTGGCTTTTAGGAGCCATGCTGTGACACACAGTGCAGGAGCAGGAGCAGTGGATGGTGCATGCTGACCCCCTGGAAGAGCAGGAAGCATCTTTTTTTTTTTTTTTCATCAAAAAATAGTGATTTTCAGCTTATACTTTGAGACAACAAATTATAGTACTATCCTCAACAATACTAGAAAGTTTAGCTATTTTCTTCCCTTCTTCCAATTGACTTATTTGCTTGATGGAAAAGTAGGGGAATGCCATATTTTATTCTTGCTTGACCAGAGCTGATTTGGCTATTCCTCTTATGTGTGTGAGGACTGGACTAAAGTGTAGTTAAACTGGGTGAAAAATAATTAATTTTACTGGTGATTGTAACAGCTAAAAATAAAGACCCCCTTTAAGCAAGTTAAACGTTGGAAACCAATCTTTTGGCATGAATTTGTAAACCTTAAAGAGGTTTAGGGGTTTTAGCAGAGTAGAATATTGTCAGACTTCAAGAAAAGAGCAAGTGTACAAATACCAATGCCAGTATTCATTGAAGATGGCAAAATAAAAGAACCATGAAAAATCTTAATCCCAGTAACATTCATGGAAATTGAATGTACACAGTGGGAAAATGTAGTCAAATGGCATTTTGCTGTGAAAATGAATATCACCATACATTTGGAAAATCACTGTTCCTGAATTCTTTCACACACCAAAGCCAAAAATGAGAAGAGCCTTTCCCTAAAATAAACCCACATCCCCCCATATTACACACACACACCACCAAATCCCTATGAAATGTCACTGAGGGCTCTGGTATCCTGTTCCCTGCTTGTGAATTAGTGAAGATTTTTCCAAAGGCTAATTGCTAACTCCTTTTGATTCCCAGTTAAATTCTAACAAGGCCAGATGTGAATTTGCAGTTCAGGCCTCGATATTGTCCCAGAAAAAGCAGTGGCATTAGCAGCTGAAAGCAGTCATTAGGCCTTTGTTCCCGAAGCAGACTGATTGCTCATCAAGGGAGCAGAGCCTTGCACAGGCTGAGCTGGATGCCGAGCTATACATATGTATTCCCTCTTCAAAATGGACACAATCAAGCCATTCATGCATCCTGCCAAGATGCCTCTTGGTTGCAGATGCCCTGGGTGATTGCAGGGAAGATTTGCTTCTTCGTCTGTATAAGCTGGCATTTGTCTGGATGGTCTCTGTTGAAATCAGTAGTATTTTACTGAAATGTAGATGGAATTGGAATCCATCCTGAGGATGGCAGCGAGTCCTATGGAGGACATTAGGATTGGTGCCCCTGAATTCGTGGGGATTTGAAACTGTGCTGGGCCCATCTCAGTGATGCCAGGCTGCAGGATGGAGGTGAGTGCTGGGGGTGCTGTCCTCAGGCACCGCTGCTACCTCAGCACTGATCAGGGGGCTTTGGCTGCACAGTTGCATTTAGTTAAGGTGCTCTGCCATAGAAGAGATGTTGCAGAGTTGCTTTCCTGGGGTAGTTCTGTCACAGCTGCATGTTTGGCATGAACTCACTTCTGTCTCAGCCTCAAGAGAGCTGGCCAGGGTGGAGGAAGGTGCTGCTTTCCTATCACCTGCCAAGGAGATGCTCTGGGGCTAATCCACCTGCTGACCCTGTGGCCCATGTGCCAGGATCTCCCCCAGCATCCCCCCCTTGCTGGAAAACCCCATGGCCACACTGCTCTAATTCAAGGAGGGCACATGCGGAGTTGAGCATATTTGTGAGAGGACACAGGCACTATTCAAGAAGCTGCTGTCATATAGAAAAATAAAGGCACCAGTATTACGATTTTCTTTCAGAGGTTTATATCTTACTTGATGCCAAAGCTGGCAGAGAGAGCCTTTCTCTGCTGTGCTAAGGGCTCTGCTGGAATCTGATGTAGGGACTTCAGTGCCTCTCTTGACTACCCCATATCACTGATTTTAGTAATCCACTTAGTTACTAAGGCTCCTCTTGTATCCAGTACTCTTTCATATGCTTTTTTAAAACTCAGACCAACAGAATGTTGGCAGGACCTCCAGCAACTAAGTGTAATTAAAGTATTCATTAAAAAATTTTTGATCATTAACTTAAATTGTTATTGAGAATGTTGTTGCTAAACAGGCAAGCTGATGATGAAGCAAAGCTTTACATGAATATCTAGAATAGTAAAACCAATGGTGGAAATTGCTATTGTCCTTGATATGAACTGCAGTGCATTGCCACTCACATGGGAGTTTTCAGTGGTATCAGCAGAAGGGGAAGAGCTGAAAGAGATCTGCCCCATTACTGTGTCATCAAGAGGTAAACAAGGTCACACTTGTGATGCCTTGGTGTGACATGCACACCTTTCCATTGACTGTAGAATTATGTGTGAAAATAGGAGGGTTTGAAATGGCCCATGAAGGCATCAGTTCAGAAAGAAAACCTTTTTTTTTTCTTTTTGAGGGAATGGAAATGTATTCAGCTGAACCCTCAGCTTGCTGAATTTTCTATTTTATTATTTTCACCTTTGAAAAACCCTTTCCCTCTTACTTCCGTGTGCATCCTTCAGCAAGATATCCCCAGCCAATGCATCTCTCTGTACCAGGGACTTTATTTTACTGCTCAATGCTATCAGAACTGCAGCACTTGAAGTTTTATGGCATTATCTGATTTAGTGGGGGTTTTAATAATATATTGTGCTTAAGACCTATCTCTGTGATTGAAATGTCACTTGGAGTCAATGTGGCCTCTTCTTGGGAGAGCAGGAGCAAGAAAGGTCAAACTTGAAAAAAAGAAAGATGGAAAGAAACAAAAAACTGGTGATGACCAACTGCTTGGGAAAAGTTGCAAGTGTCTATGAGTAGTTGTTGGGAACATCCACACCCTTCCATCACCTTTCCTGATGCATTGCCATCTGTTGCAAAACCAGTAGCAATTTTTACCTTACTGTTCCAAACATTGTGATGTATAGAGGGTACAATTTTTTTTTGGCATGCTTATAATAAGAGATGGCTATTGCTTGCAAAACCTTCTTCTAACTATAAAAGGGAAAAAGTGAAAAGGTAGCAAAAGGGACTTATATTTTCACTGTTAAATAGTATGGGTATAACAACATCACACATCCCAACTGTGAAGGAAAGACAATGGAAATGGTGGGAGCTCATCCACAGCCTTCTGGTTCCATTTGGCTCTTGCAAGGTGTTTGGGCTCGTTCCTTGAAAAATACAGTTTGATTGCAATAATGCAGTTTCCTTTTTCAATATATATTTGGGTAGCAGCTACTAAAGCTGCTGTGCCTGTAGCTGACACAACAAACTGGCTGGAGAAAGAGTTGGTGTTGTTACTTGTGCACTGTCTGTTCCTGCACATTTAATCAACACCCTTGTTCAATACCTCACTGCCTTGTTTCTTGGCATTGTTATTGCTGTGTCAGGTGCTAAAAAGGGCAACAGAGGCAAATAGAGATTTAATTTTAAAAGTGGACATTGTCTTGAAGTAGTGGAAGAATCCATATAAATCAAGCTGGTTGTGTTTTCTGATCATTGGTAGCTGCCAATACTTTTTTCTGCAATCTTAATTACTAGTGTCCTGTAAAAGGCTCTTGTGGAAAGCTTGGGGAACTTCGGAGTAGTTTGACTGTCTTGTCTATGTCATTTGCCAGAAATTCGCTGGGTTCTTTCATTTATTTGCCAGGGTTTTGGATTGCAGGCGTGAAACACAAAAATGGCATGAAATAGTTTTCTTATTTGGTGCCTTTGATCAGGGAAAAATGATCCTTTTGTTCCCCAAAACAGCATTTTGGGAGCAAATGTTCAGTTTATTGATATAATATCAAGCATGCTCTAGCCCCTGGCTTCACCTCTGCCTGGAAGCAACTCTGACTGGGGAGGGAGATATGGTCTATCCCTCTGCATTGTTCAGTTTAATGGTTGAAATAGTCACGAAGGATGTCAGTTCATACCAACCATCATAGCTCATGGAGGGGAACTTGTCTCTCTCTGCTTGTAAATAAGTGCAAATTTTACAAGAGCGATTAATGAAAGAGATGTTTTCTTATATTTGCAAAAAATTTAGGAAGAAGTTCTTTACTGTGAAGGTGGTGAGGCACTGAACAGGAGAAGCTGTGGCTGCCCCATCCCTGGAAGTATTCAAGGACATGCTGGACAGGCCCCTGAGCAACGTGGTCTAGGGGGAGTCCCTGCCCATAGCAGGGGGGTGAAATTCTATTACTCAGTAATAGGGAGTAGAGAATACAGAGGTCCTGGGTCTCTGTAGGATCAGTAAAATTTGCACTATAAGCAAAGTCCTTAAAAGGTGGAGTGCTTTCGATGGGAAGGTTTAAACCAAGAAGGAAGGGAAAATTGCCTCCTGTGCCCTCAGGTAGGGTGAGAATAAGACAGCAAACCCTCTTGCTCCTCACGAAACATATGGGCAGGATGTCCCTGAAAATGTCGTGTGGAAGGAAGGGACAATTTGTTTTTCTCCACTGAAGGTGTGGTGCAATGGCCACAAGACCTTGGCTGACCCTTATAGCACACAAAGGCTGTGGGGGCTTCCAGAGTCTCAAACCACTTGAATATTGCACTTAGGATGTTAACCTAAACATCCTAAAAATGGCTGATCTGCTGCTATACCCTTCTCTTGGTGCTTGTTAGCCTCACAGCCCGGCTGCCTTGGAGAACTGTCCAGAGAAAAATGTTTGCAGCATGGGCAATCATGCTGGCAGTCAGTAATCAATCAGCTCCCTTGTGTAAACACAGAGCCAGCCATTGATTATTTGCAGTTCTGCCAACGATTGCAGCACCAACGGGCCCCAGGGCTTTCAATGGACTAAAAATTCATAGTTGCTATTTGGATCTAGTCACCTTTCGTCCAACTCAGAAACTTAAAAATAAATGAGTTTTTTGGTGCCAGGATGCTTATAAAATCAACCTTCTTTAGTGCAATCTGTAAGCTCTTTCTGTTGAATAACTTGCTGAGTGGGAAGGAGAGCTTCTGATGCCGTTTTCGTGTTCCTCTGCAACTGTTCTGCTGTTGCCTTCTGCATCTGTGCCAAATCTGGCCAGGAGTAAGTGCTACAAAGAGGGGAGAGAGCAGATTTATGCCTGTGTAATTGGTGTCAGATTTGACTGGGAAAGGAGATGCTAATGATGCTATGAAACCACAGTCTGTGCCCTTGGATAGTTCGTGCCAGGTTTATGCATAGCATGGTTACACTGGAAGCACTTTGGAAAGTTCAAGGGAAATGATCAGGGGAAAGGAACACCTGTGGAAGTTTTTGTTGAAGGTCTGAAAATGCAATCTTCCCAATTTCCTTCTTGCATGGCCATCCTGTAGAATGGTGACATACTGAGCTGCAAGAGAAGGGAATATGCTCAGTTCCTCTCAGTGAGAAGAATGAAGCTTTCAAGGAGACAAAATACATTAATTTTGTTTTATTTGTCAATTTGTTGGCAGTTTTTCAAACAGTTCTAATGCAGCTCTGCCTGCTCTGTGTGGCAATAGCAATATGGAGACAAAGCAGCTTTACAGGACTGCATGTACCTTCCTGAACAATAAGATTACTTACTTTTTAAAGTACTTACGTTACTTACTTTTTAGTTTCCAGTACCTAAAATGACACAACTGTATTGGAGACGAACATGAAGTAGATCTCTCCGCTTCTGTTAACAGGTTTAATTCTCAATCAAGTGCCTGCTCAAGGCAGATACAGCTTCACTGCACAGTAGTCTGGAAAGTGTATCTAACGTCTTCCTCTAAATGTAAAATATTTCCCTCTGTAACTCAGGTACTGTCCTGCAGGATGGATACTCACTCTGGGAAATCCCACCTCCAGAGGGCTCATGCTGGAATACCCCAGTGGGGCTGGACCACTTCAGCTTTGAGACCAGCAGGATACCTCTGTGCATTACCAGAGCCCTAAAGACACCCTCTTCCTAACACCCTTTCTCTCCTGTCCCCACAAATTCCTTGTTCCTTTTCCCCCCATGGCTGTTTTGACTTGTAGCCTCTTGGTAGTTAGCATCATTTTTCCAAATGACCCTTAAATTCACTTTTGCAGTGTGAATGCATCGCCTGTTGGTTACAGCTAAGCTGATGTATCTTTTGCTAAGTTAAATCAAAATACTCCTCAGTGTTGCTTCAATTACCAAGGTGTGTTAGTACTGACATCCCAATGAATAAGCACAGCCAGAGTTTAACTGATTCAATTGACATGTCTTAAAGCAAAAGAATTATCCAGGGTAAATCCAAACCCTCGGTCACTTTAACCAATGCTTTATTGGTTTTGAATGTAAAATTAACTTTTCAAAGAACTTGCCAGCATCCAGACATTTTAACATCTTTAGATCCTTTAATATTTTTGAAACATTTCATTGGTGAAACAAATGTGCAAAGAGTATCACAACTCCTCTGTCAAACGGGACTTCAAATCTACAAGCTCAGGGAGCAGTTCAGCCCTTCTTATCAAGGCTGGATAGTGACTAATTCCTCTAAGATTAAAATGCTACTCAGCCTGATAAAAGGAGCAAAAACCAGATCCAGAAGCAAAGTAGAAGTGATAGCCTCTTCTGCACCTTGAAGTAAGCCAGAGATTTAGGAAACTGTTGTTGTTACGCTTTATGTCTCTGGACTTTTCAATGCAAAAGATTTCACTGTGTTAATGCTGGGGCAAATGTAAGCCATCCTCAGAACAGACTGTAAATATACACAGGAATTATATAAGAGGATGCATTGGAGAAAAATACAATTAAACACCAAATATGTGAAAATGCAGCTGGGGTAATAAGCAAAGTGCTGGAGTGAGGACATAGGGCTGGGGGTACAGGGACCATTGGTGTCCTCCTCTGGCACTACCTCAGGAATTTTTCAGCTTTGTGCTGTGTTAGACGAATTTGGTACCTCAGATTCTTGGAGTCCAAGGTGGTGGGTGTGCATATGTGGGACATGTCTGGCTTTGGCTTCTTTGTTGGGTTGAAATACTTCTCAAGCTGTGATGTTTCAGCTAAGATCTCATTGCTGAAGCAGATCTCAGGGATTTCTGCACCTGAGAGTCAATCTGTATTTTCCTGCTGCTTCAGCTCTTCTGGTAGGAGCTGCTTCTTCTCCCTGTGCAACTTGTGTCTCTTATTAAAAAAAGGTATGTTTCTGTTGGGTGTTAACTTGCAAGAGTTTGCTGTCCCGCTGTGTAGCTGTGACAGGGCACTGTAGTTTTCCCATGAGATAAACCAGTGAATATCAGCAGTCCATGTGTGATGGAGGAGACATAGAGACTGATCATGCTCATTGTCTTTAAAAACTACTAACACCTTGTCTCAGCCAGTGAGGGAATAGTTACATCACTGTGCGGAAAGGAGAAAACCCAGTGCAGATAATATTGCAGTTACTTTCTTTGTTAAATTTCACAGCACACTCTCCCCAGGGTTCATACATTCACCTTCTGAAGGAGCTTTGCTCCTTGGCTGCTCCTCCCCAGGGCACAGGAGGAGTATAACTCCCTACCAAGAAATTATCCATGTGGCAAGAGTGAGGATGGCTCCTTTTGGGACCAGCACACCTCTGTTGCTGCTCTGGAACAAAGGAGCAGCTATAATTTTGTCTGTGAATCTCCCTGGATTTAGGTGAACAACAGACACCCAGTGTTGCATGTGAGCTCTTACCACCAGAACCAGCTTGCCCTAACCAGCACTATAAAGCAAGGTGGGGACTGCGCCCAACAGTCAATTTATCCCTTACTGATGGAGGGTACTGTTGGTGAAGGCCAAAAATCTGACAATTATAGTCCTTCTTTAATTGTAATTTAAGCTGTATTCTCAAAAGGTTAGTCTGGTGGTTTATGGCTGGCTACTTTATCTTTTAATTAAATGCCCATCAAACCTCTTTGATCTGAGGAACAAGAACTCATAAAATGCAGAGTCACTGCTCTGTCCAGGTAACTTTCAGAAATCCAGATTTTCTCATCCTGAAGCGTGGAGGTAATTTGAATTGAGCTGTGGGTTGCTGTTGGGCTCCTGTCAGTGCTGAACTTGTTGATTTGCATTCCGAGACGATCTTCCAGAAGATAATGGGATTTGTGAGGAAAGTTGATGTTACCTTGTTATCCAGTGAGAGAATAATGTCATTCTCTGAGCGAGAGGCAACGCAGGATGGTAATTACTCAGATAGCGGGGAACAGGGGAGGCATAGCTGCTTAGCCTGACCAGCTCCACATTGTTCCCTGTTATAGAAATGCTGTCACAGAGTTTCCTTAAGTAATTCCCTGAGGCTAGGATATGAGAGAAAATAAACCTCCAGTCCTCAGTTGCAAAAATAATGAGTACAATTGCAGGAAATCATGAAAAGCTGAGACTTCATGAGATAAAATTCAGATAGCTTTGGTTTTCTTTTGAATGCATTTTATGAAGATTTTGGACTCCTAGATCTGAATTTAAAGCTCCTTCTGACACCCTAAGAAGCAGGAATTTTATTTTTTCTTGAGGTGCTTTTTCTTGTGATCACCTGAACTAAAAAATGCAAGAACCCTAAATAACTCATGGTTTGTAACAATGTTTGCAAGAACCTGTCACCGCACAGCATCCCATGTCTGTTTCGTGGCATCCTCACTGCTTTGGGCGCTGCATCTCACTGCAGCAGCCCCTGCTTTGGAGGCCCTCAGCGCCACCCCCCTCCCCCAGTGTTAATGAACCTTATGAGTTCTTTGCTTTGAGCTTCCCTCCCCTCACATGCATGTGCCTGCTCTGTGCATCTCAGTGGGATGTTCCTGGGAAGCCCACGTACCCTGAAAGAGTCCCTGGGGACTAGGCAAAGAGGCAGAAAGGAAGAGTGATGTAACAAGAGGATGTGGACTAGGAAGAAAGCAGTAAGAGAGGACAAGCCACTTCTCAGCAGGGTCCTGAGCAGCAGGCATCGGGGCTGTTATCAATGGATATAGGAGCTTAGATAGGTCCCTGCCTTTTGCCCAGGCCTTTGGCAGCAGGCAATAGCTTTATTGGGGTGGCCAGTACCCCAAGACCCACTCTCGTTCGCAAGTTCTTTAACAATGACCGATTAGGTCTATTACAAAATGAATTATTTATGTAATAGACACAAGATTAACAGACATAAGACTTAAAACAGACTATTTACCACACAGGAATAAAAAAAAAGGAACTACTAGTAGATAGCATACAGTGCAAGAATAAAGTACCTATATTACAGCTAGCGAAGAAATAGTATAGATTAGGATTCAATGTATCCTACCATCCAGTTGCTGGATGGGGCACATATCAAAGTCCTGTTCCTCAATTTCCGGAAAAGTATCTACAAAGATGCGTCCAAGCTCCATAGGAGTAGCCACCCTACACACTTACAGGGAGTGTGTAAGAGGCTTCTATCTCCGTGATAATTTGTGTGACTTTCATAGTGTAAAACAGGGTCTTTTGGTCACTAAGATTTATTTTCTTTTATCACTTCCCACATCTGATCTCCATACCAAGATGTTGATTCTTGGTTGGGGCTGCAGACATCTTGGTGCCAGGAGATAGAGGCCTTGCTGGGCCTTTGACCCTGTGTTATCTCTTCCATCTGCACCAGCCATCTGTGGTAGGGACAGGGGGAGGACCTCCTGCCACAGGGGCTGAGAAGCTCCAGCAGCCATGGTTTCTTCTCAGTCTATCCCATCCTTTCTCCTCGTCTTGACCAGATGTTTCCAGCCCTGGCACTACACTGGTCACCTCCACTTCACCTCCTGGACTTTCTTCAGGCACACCCTTGACTGTGCTTCTACCACTTCCCAGGAAATGCCCTCCCTTTCTCCTCACCTTTCGTATCTTTCCAGCTTGGGTATTGCTTCATAAAAATATTTATGAGACAGCAGAGTCCAAAACAAGCTTAGGCAGTGGCTATTTATACACATAAATATGTGAGTCTGTGTGCCAAGCTATTCTACAGAAATGTATCTATTTTTTTTAAAGGAGCTGTCTTATTTAGTCATCCCTCAGGATAACTTTTCTCCCCATCAGAGCTCTGCACCCCCAAGCTCTCTCCTGGAGGAATCCCTCCAAGAGCCCTCCAATAGGAGCACTGGAGTACCTACCAAACCTCAGTGCATGTCATTTAATGTACATCCCAAGTTGTTTTGTAATGATGCTTCACCCCTCCTCTGAAGGCTGGCCCGGGAGGTGTATGAAGGGCTACAGAAGAATTCTGGCTTGATAAATGTCTGATCTGTGGATAATGTTGCCCCATCTGTACAGCACCGCAAAAATGTGCTGGTGATCGCTATCATGGTTGACTCCTCCTGCAGCATTATACCCTTTTTTTTTTTTGTACTGTTTGTAACATTTCTTTACCATGAAACCCTATGTGTTGGTTTGAAGAATCAAGTGGAGTATCTTGACCACAAAGTAAATCAAGTTTGTTCATTCTGAAACTACTGGAGTTCCCTGTGGGTCTCCTGCTTTCATTTGTGTGCAGTGGCTGCTGGATCTTCCTTGTCCTCTCAGGGGTAAAACCACAGTTTACTTGTCCTCAAGAGCTCCCTGGGTGTTTGCTCTAGGGCAAGAGGGCAGGACAACAGTTGTCAGTTACATGAGGAGCAGATTGATGTTACCCACATAAGCATTTGCAAAGCACACCATATATCACAGTAAGTATTCCTTATATGATAGTTAAACCACATCACTACGCCAGTTAATCTTGCTGTTAAATCATTCATACAGGACTCTATCACCAGAGGCTGTCAGAGGTCAGCTCTTTTGTGCTATCTTGAAAGCCAGCATCTGAGTTCACTAATGTCTTACAAGGAGACAAGATGCTAAAACATCATTTTTTGCATATTTCAGATGTACTTCAAACTTGACTCCCTCCAAATACAATAGTTCTTATTTCTCCATTAACAGGAACTTTATGTCCTTTTCTGCATGAAAGTAAATCACAGTGTAACTCTCATATGAGATCTTAACTGGCTTCTACCCTACAAAATGTTCTCATATATTTTGTGGAAACTAGCAAACTTTTTGATTAGACAAAAAAGAACCTCACTTTTTTTTTAGTTTCTGTTTGTAGACTTCCATTAGATACTACTGGCAAATATAAACATTTGGATTTAGTCCCCACTTCAAGCAAAAACTTACTAATACTTCTTTCAATGGGAAGTGGGAATAAAAGCAAAGTTCTCCTAAAGTCTTAAAACTTGTAGCTAGTCTGGAAAAACAAGATAATTGATGTTGTCCATGACCTTTCTCATCTTTTCACTTCAGAGCAGGGAAACTGAGCCTTGAAGAGCTTTATGGCAGTAGGGTACAGATATTCTTTGTGCTGTAGCTATTCATTGTGAACTCTAATATTAAAGACTGGTATTAAACATTAGAGTGACTATCTATAATCACTTAAGTTTGTCCCCTAAATATAAACTTTAAAAGTATTCTCTACCAAGCTACATGTACAGATTTTGACCTGTCAATTGGCCACCACGATGCAGCCATACAAAAAAATGGCCAGCATAAACAAAATCAATTCTATTGATTTCTAAGGGAAAGTTCACTTGAGGGGCATCTCACAAAAGCCCTAAAAAGCATGATTTCAGTGCTAAACATTTCTACAGTCAGGGCTCTTTTTTCAACACTGCACTGTATGTTGTTACTCTCATTTGAGCTGAATCATTTCAAGACTAATGGGTTTAACCACCACCTTTCATATTGCAGCTCTAAGAGACAGTGAACACCTGCTCCTACCCTGTGCCACTCCCTATCCCTCCTTTCCACACACACACAAAAACCAAAAAACAAAACAAACAAACAAAAAACCCCCAAAAAACGCAAAAAACCAAAACCCCAAATTAGTATTATTTGGGCTTTTGAAAGCCCCAGGCTTGGATGGATGCTCTTTTCCAAAGTATTGTATGAATGAATTTGCAAAAGAGAGAAAGAGGAACTGAACCTGGAAATGATGTATGTGAAGGGAAGCTTAGAAAGAGCTTTAGAGTCATGAGGGAGGGGCCGTTTTCAGTGGTTTGCTTTCTTTGTTTTTATCTACAAAAGATGGACTTCATGCAGTGGTCACTACAGTGGAACCACCAAACCCATCAACTTCTTCTTAAATGGCAGGACTTCCCAAGGTCTAAGTTGTGACTAATTACTCAGGTCAGCAGTACAAGCATTATCAGTGCCTTCTGTGTTGGTATCTGTTCATCACACTGCCTGCTCAATCACCAAGGCCTCTGACACTGTGGAAAGATATTAAAACCCAAGGAAGACAGCAAATGTCATCATTTATTTTCCCATGCAGGTGGGGAATAGCAGCACAAGGTACTGAGGTACACAAGGGAAAGCTCTGTATCCAAATGCACCTGCAAAGAGCATGCACTGGAGCCAACGAGACCTCAGGATGGGTCCTGGGAGAAAAGACCCATCCCCCACAGAATCCTTTGTGAATCATACCCTTCATGAACTGTTTTGAGTGTTTGGAGCTGGTAACCACATTTGGCTTTACAGATTATGCCTTACAAAAAAGACTTAGTGTTACCATGGGTGTTACAGCTATAACTCACTGTACAGCTTTTCTGAAATTCTTCCTTTCATAAATGCCATGTCCACTAGCACAACTGAAGGAGGTTTCCAGGGTGGGAGAAGCAAGCCTCTTTGAGGATAGCTGCCTTTATCAGCCTTTTGATAACCTACTAAGGCCTTCCATGCCTGACTTTGAGGTGCCCAAAGGAAGGTGAGATCCCCTTCCTCATCTCTGGCACAACTGCAAAGGAGTTCTTCAGCTGAGCAACCTGTCCCCAGGAATAGACACATCGATTCTTTACTGCATGATCAACACAGCTCTATCCAAGGCATAACTTCCCCAGGATGGAGGTCACTTTGCAGACTTAACTAGTTAAGGGCATCTAGTTGTTTTAAGAGGTTAGTTTATCACTGTACACAGGAACACTTTGTTTTATTAAGAAATACCTCTCAGTTATAGATACTAATGATCTATAAATGTACTGACCTCAGAGGAGAGTTTTCTGTTTCTTTTTGAAAGCATCTTGATAAATGAAATGTAATTCAAAAGGTCGCAAATCTCCAAACTCAGACCCTGCCTGAAAGGCCTGATTGGAAAGGGATGCTCACATCCTCAGTTTCTCAGGAGCCTGCTGGATTCTCCATGAGCTTCCTTATGAAAAATAACATAATAACATAACAGCATTTGTATTTAAAAGATGCATTTTGGAATGAAGCCCAGGAAATCCCCATGCTTCCCTAGTCAAACGCTTGTCCACTTTTTTCACAGATCCTGTGCTCTGTGAAAACACCTGCAATTTTGTTGTTGCTTATCTTAACACCTTCTTTTCCTAATTAGGGCTGCACTGTGCAGCTATCGATCTGTCACATTGTGAGATACAACAGAGATGGTGCCTTGCACTGCATGGGCAGTGGCTGCAGCAGGCTGAGACAGGTGGTGGAGTTGCTTTAGAGGCTCTGCTTTGATTAGCAGTGAGGTTTTAATTGCAATTAGCTGACATAGTACCTGCTGCAATTTGACCCATTCTAAGCAGAGCAGCCAGCATGGTGTCAGCTAACCCAGCTCTTTGCATATGACCCCATCCCTAACGAAGATCAGCGCTTTGGTAGACACCTGTCATTAGACTTTCCATCCTTCTCTCCTGCTCTCTCCTACATGCTGTGATGGACAAAATCATAAATGAAGCATGAATACAGATCTTTGCTTACTGGTCTGGCTTTTCCAAGGCTCAGGGCTCTTGAGCTGAACTCAGTAATGTGAGCAGAAAGGGGAAAGATAGGTCAAGCTTTGAACAGGACTCCACATCCAGTGAGGATGAGATTACTTCTCCTCTCCAGTTATTTCCAGTTCTGGAGCATGTTCTGTCAAATATGGCATTGACTAAAAATGTGGGGATCCCTGTTGGCCTAGGGTGCAATATTCCTCTGGTATTGCCCTAGCAGCCTGGGTAGTGAGTATGCAGCCCTACAAACTGTCAAGGCTTTTGTTCCCCTTGTCCTTCATGACAGAAAGTGACTCTCGTAGTTCACATTAGGTGAGGGTTTCATCACCAAAACCTCCTGCTTTAAGATGTTAATGATATCTCTCTATGAATTTTAGAAAACAATGATGCTACTATGCTGGTTTCTCTCCTCCCTCCTGCTATTTTTTTTTAATGCATTTTATGTAGGTTTCTGGTCCTGAACTCAACAGTCTACAGGTTCACGTTTGTAAAGGTAATTAGATACTAAAAAATTGGTTGAAATTTGTGCCTTTTGAAAATACTGCTACACTTCTGTCTCTTCCTGTAAGCTTTTAATTACTGATATACATTTGGCCCTTAAATTGTGTTTCTGAAACCAGACTGAGTCCAGATGTAGCCTTTCTATTATCTGAAGCCTGTGCCCCACATTTTGCTAATCAATCATTGCTATTCCTGCTTCGGAGCTGTGGAACAGGCTGTCAACTGATATTAATCAGTCTTTGTCATTGCCCATTTCCAAAAGTCATTAGCATGCTCAGCCTCACATCATATTTTCCAGCAGAAAAATAACACATCGCCAACCATTCTTTGTTATGAGTTACTACACAAGTGACCTTATTGGCTGCACATATGTAATAGAGGTCTGTATTTACTGAGATCCTTGAAGTCTTTGTGTTTATTGTACTTCCACTTTCTCTTTTCTATTTTTATATTACTTTGTTTTCCTTAACAGGCAAAACAGCTGTTCCCAAGAAAATGAAGATAGCTGAGGAGCTGGTATGAACTTTACAAGTAAATGAAGATATGAAGTAAGTACATCTGACTGTTGGAACACTAGGAAATTATTAATGACCCTTTAACACATTAAAAAAGGTCTGCCAACAAATAGCTATTTTTGTTGTCACATAGTAACACTTTAAATTCCTATAAATGTGTCCACAATGAGTTGGCATGTGTGAAAATCCGTCTTCTTGGCCATCAAGGCTTTACAGATGGATTTCTCTTGCTAGTTATTCCTCACAATGCTTGGTGAAGGCTGGACATAGGAAGAAACCTCCTTTCTCTTTTTATTTTCCTCTTCTTCTTTTTCAGATAACAATTCAATTTAGAAAAAATCTGTGTACCGTATTACTTATATGGCTTAGTTGTTGTTTCTTTTTGTGTGCCAAGGGAAAGAAGTGATGTGTTCTCTCTGGGCTGATCCATGTTGGATGTTGTGGTCCCCAAAGTGACATGGTGGATGGACACCACCCTGCAGTGCAGTGAGGGGCTGATCCCTATGGGACCTGCAGCCTCATCTCAGCTTCCCCAGTTCCTGCAAAGCCAAAGGGGGCCCATACACACACTCTCTGTCAACACATTTGATAAGGAAAACCTTCCTAGGCGCCTGAGCACAAAACAAATCCAGTTCTGACAGCAGGTCCAAGACCTGAGAATATGAAGCTGAAGGGTCTTTGCAAGGACTGGTGTTTGGTGGTTCATGTGGGTTTCTTCCCCATCAAATGAACATGGGAAATATAATAGTGTGGAAAGTTAGACTGCTACACCAAGGGTCCATTTTAGGCTCCAGGAACCTGGCTGCCAACGATGGCTCTTTTCCACAGGACGGAAAGCTGTCCTTACCAATTAGCCTAACCACGACCACAGCCATGACCCTAAACACTACCCCTACCGCTACACTTGCTGCTAACTGTAACCTTAACCCCATCACAACGCGTGATAAAGATTAAGGAAGATGTAGGAGCTGCAATGTTGGAGCCCTGCTGGGATCACCTCATGATGCCCTTCCCAGCCCCAGTGTCCCTGCAGCTGTAGGCTCTTTAACGATCTCAACCCTAACCCTAATGCTAACCCTAACCCTAATGCTAACCCTAACCCTAATGCTAACCCTAACCCTAACCTTTACCCCAGCCCATTTCCAGCCCAGTGCCTAGCTGCCAACAATGGCTCTTTTCCACAGGAAGAAAGCTTTCCACCCTAGTGTCTTGAGAGCAGTGGGCAGCTGGAATCCTGCAGTCCAAGGCCAGCCTGAACCCTAGTTCCTGGCAGCTATTGTCTGGGAGAAATCCTCCAACATTCACAATTTTGGGAGGCAGAACCACTTCTGCGGCCACAGGTGCTCAGAGCTCAGCAAGTCCCATCCCCTGCTGTCATAGGCAAGCACACCATAAACCCCTTTTCAAATGAAACAGTCTTTGATATAAAGTGACTTCCTTGCAAAGCAGAAAGAAGTTCCAGCTCAGGATGCTTATAAACATATTTCTCATTTCCAGAGTAAATCCACTATGGGCAATAATAACAATTTTTGCCCTTTGTCCTGCCTTCTCAATATTTTCTCACAGTCCCCATTGTTGGCCAAGAGTGCCTTTGGGAAAAATGCAAACACTTGGTATAGGCAGTAAGCACAGGTTAGTTTTGGGGTGGAGGTTTTTTTTAAACTTCCTTGAATAAAAAAATCCTGCCATACTTAATAAGTCAGTGTCCTCACTCCCTACCATTTCTAGAGTGCCTTAAGGTGTAGCCTCAGGAAAAATACATTATAGACTCCAGTCCTGACCAGATGAATGCTACTCTTGTGAACAAATTCTTTAGAGTTCTCACAAGCTGAAGTCAGCAGCAGGTAATGGGAACCATTGAAGGGCGTTGCTGTGGAAAAACCGTTTCTATCAGATGAGGATCCACAAACCCCCACAATGCTTGTGACATCAAATCACCCTCCACTGGAAAAGAAAATACAATATTAGTCAGGGCTTCAACAGCCCTTCAATATGTCACCAGCTTTATTGGGACTAAATCTCAGGCAGGCAGGTCACTCTGCTCTGTTCTCATCCAGTGCTGTGTTTTGCTTTAACTGGTTTATCAGAAGAATCAATCTTGCTGGTATAATAAGGGTTCTGGTAACTCTGGAAGAAATTTCTGCTCCTGTCCATCAGAAAAAGAAGAATACAGAAGTTTTAAGTCAGTTCACACTAGGACACCTTAAACTCTGCCCAGTAAAAGCTTCACAAAATAGTTTGTTGACCTTTTCCTGGGAAGTTTTATTATTATACTTAGTAGGAGATGCCAAGTCTGAAATGTCAAGTTTCCTGGTCAAAAAACTTGTGCCATCTTTTCTTCTCTAGGTTTTATTTAGAAAAATGCATGCAGAAGTTTCTGACATGCCAGATCCTGCCTGAGTCTGTGACAATAGTAGATAATTGCCAGCAAACCACTTAGTGCATTTTAATAATGCCTGAAGAGATTCCCAAATCCTCAGCCCAGTCTCTCCCTAACATAAACATTTTCAATATTTAATTTGGGAGATGCCAGGGAAGACTGCCCTCCACTTCCTGCCAGCCAAAAAAACTGTGAGCAGGTCTCACAAACTGGAGGCAAACAGCAGAAGTGACCTGCCTGAATGGTGTGATCATCCACTGTCAGCTCTGCTATCACAGCAAGAGGGGAGCAAAGAGCTGGATTTTAAATCCAATTTAGAAGGTGCTTTCCCCCCCTATAGCTTTGCACTGCAGCAAATGAGCTTCATCCTGTTTCAGCCAGCATAAACTTTAGTGATTACATATTTCATAGGCCATCAATTGAAGTGCTCTTACAGTCCTTTCCTCTTGTGAATGAATGTTTATCCCCCTTCTACAAAGGACCCAGGGACAAAGGTCTCAACTTAAGAAAACATTTGTGCAGGTCCACATGGGCAGCCTTGTCCTGCACCTATGGCAGGTGAGAACATTAGAGCTTATGTCGTGACAACGCAGAGTGAACCCCACGCCTGAGTGTGCAGCTGGAGAGAGACAGACTGTTCTAAAATCAATTAGGAAATTATGCAGGATGTTCATGTCTGTATCTTGGCACCTATTTTATTTTCTCTCTGGTTTTTTTCCCTTCTGCTTATGTAAGTAATCCATTAAATAGCAATACTCAGGAATGAATCAGTGTTGTGTCATAAAAGCTCCTTCCTTGTAACATTATCAGGTTTCCTTTCTCCTTTGTGAGCATCATTCCTTCCTCATCCAGCAAGTTTCTAATGTCTTTCTGCTCCAGTGCTGGCTACTGCACAGCATACATGGATTTCTGAAAATAAGTTTTTTAAGTGACCATTTCTGTCAGGTATTAAATGCTGTCCAAGGCAGGTGTAATAAATACTGAAATAAAATCATACCTGATCTGTGTCCCTTTCACAGAAGACACAGGTGATATTTGCAGCCACTTGAAAGGAGCTATAAAAGCACAGGGAGAAATCCTGCAGTGCAGATAGAGAGATGGTGCACAATCCTGTGTCTTTGCATTTCTGCAGCCTCTCTCCGGGGGTTGTCTCATCAATTCCCGCTCTGTTCCCAGAGACCAGGAAGAAGGATAGTGAGTGGCGTGAGGTACTGCCATCCTTCAGGAGGGTGAAGCAGTGGATGACTTCAGGGATTGCACTTCATCTCAAAGGTGTGGCAGTACTACTGAGATTTTTATCCCCAGTGGAAATACTGTGCTACCCATCAGGCCTCCTGTGATAATAAACGACTTATAAAATAAATAAATAAAATAAATGTGTATCTTGAGAATCCCCCCCTAAACTCTGCTGAAGACTGTGTGGAGGGAGAGCTCCAGACATTCTATTGCCCCTGACTACTGAGCTGGTTGTAGCTCTTTCTAGGTACAACATTAATCATGATGGATTTTTTTATGTTTGGGCTATGTGACTCTACAGAACTAAATTTTAACAGAGTGTTAATTAAATGCTGATTTCTGCCATTAACCAGTGCTTTAAGAATTTTTACACAGCCTGTGTGAGGCAAAGTGCTTTTCTAACTGTGCAGTTTTCTATTTTTTCTCATTTCCATTGTTCAGATGCCTTGAATTGTGGTTATATTGTTATTTTCCCTTTGATTTTATTACTTTTACCCATCATTTTTATCTCCCTGGAGTGAGTGGATGGGTAGCCTAGGCTGTGCAGGACACACATGCTTTTAGAATGACAAGAGATGGAGACAGTCTGGCCTCTTGAGATAAAATTTGCACTGCTTTACAAACAACTGGGTAAAACTGGTTTCATAGACTGCCCCTCCCTCCAATTAAAAAATGAACCAGTCACCTCCCACCAAAGGCCCCTTATGTGTTGCAGCACAAGAGGGCAGTGTTAGGTTGGATTGAGTCGAACAAGGGTGCAATTAACATGGGAACAATTAATGGCTCATGAATTTTGCCTATCGGTGAAGAGATGTGTGGGGTGAGGGCTTGACCACCCGTGGCTGGGCAGTGGAAGAGGTGGCCAAGCTCCTGAACCACCTTTTTTGCCTGGATCAGCATCAGCTGCCATGAGACACTGCTGGGCATGGCATTTGGGGGTACCAGTCTTACTCCAGGGTCCCAATAGACACCCCGTCGCCTGTGGGGCTTTGCTGTGACTTGCAGCATCTGTGTGTCT
This sequence comes from Oreocharis arfaki, assembly GCA_013398015.1. Lineage (NCBI taxonomy): Eukaryota > Metazoa > Chordata > Aves > Passeriformes > Paramythiidae > Oreocharis > Oreocharis arfaki. The sequence goes on from VZRR01011908.1 coordinate 381,038, forward strand.
GTCTCTGCCCAGTGGGATTTTCCATCCTATTTTGGCCACAGGGTCCCATTGATAGCACTTGCTGCAGCTCTTAGCAGAGCTGCTGCTTGTTACCTTGTTCTTCAGGGCAGGAATGCCAATCCTTTACCAAGCCCCTTCCCTGGCCTGGCTGGTGAGATGTCCCAGCTCCCATGTCTCTGATGGAACTGTTGGAGTCTTTGTGCCATTTAACATCACCCAGCATCTGCAGGAAGAAACCAACCAGTCCAATTCAGGGTCTGGCCAACCTTGACAGTAAAAGACAAGCTCATTGTCAGTCAGTGCCTTTTATGGGGCAATAAATGAGAAAAAGTTAAAAAAGAAATACTATGCACGGAAACAGCTGTGAAGGTATGAGCCTAATGATGTCCTCCCAAGGAGAGGAGGGAAGAAGAACCTTTCCACAAAACAAGCATCACATCACCAGCAGGATACTGGTACCTTCTCTTTCACAGCCTGGTCCTGTTTTACCCAGATCACTCTGGCCTCTGAGGCTCTTTTGTCAGCCTCTGGTTTTTCATGAATGATCTGAGAGTGTGGGTTATCTCTAACTTTTTCCCCATTTTCAAGGAAGCATGATGTTAAAAGCAAAGGTTTTATGTGTAGCTGTGGTGGCTCATCTCGAAACATGTATTGCTGCACACACAAAATGAGGGTTGAGCATAGGCATACATAATTTATTTGTGCCTGGAGGCTGGTTGCTTTTGTGCTCTGGTTTTCCACTCATTGTACCATGCTTGGGAATGATCTTGAGCCATGGACATGAGCACAGTGCTCCAACCCCAAAATGGAGTCCACTGAACGATTCTTCAGTGATTCATCTTCTCAGCCAAGGCTGTCAGGCTCAGGTGGTGCAAAGTCCTGGGAGATCCCACTGCAGGCTCAAAGCCTCAGGCACCATTTTTTGATGTACACAAAAGACCTTGTTTTAATAGGAATTAATTAGCAGTTTAAATACTTGCAGGGTAGGAAATCCCCCACAGGGTATACTCGTTAAGGTTTCTTTACACATTACCTCCCAGGAGGATGCAGACTTTGCCTTGGTTTCCTGCACCACTCTGCTTCAGCAAAAACTCCAGTAATTGCAGTACAGCCCCAAAGTACTTCAACTGAAACCATGAATTCCTTCCAGTGTTCATCTGTTCCCCTGTGTTCGACAGGATGGTGATGGACAATAATTTATCAAAGAGCCTGAGGTTATAGTGTCACATATTCATGCCGAGGGTGCAGTGACGAGGTGATAATGTCAGTGTAACCACACATCCTGTTTGCATTATTTATTGCTCTCATGAATGACAAATTTGTATTTTAAAATGGCTGAGACATTTATCTGCTGTCCTGAAAAGCCAAGTAATGAAGGTGGCATAATCTTACCTCTAGGGAAGGCATTCCCTTTTCTTATTGGCATTTAATAAGAGAATGTGTAATTAAAGGAAAGTAATTAACCTATTTCTAGGAAGTTTGTATCTTGAATAAACAGGTAGCTGTAAGTATGCTTCGAGGAGTCCTGTCTGCCCAAGCTGTCTTCTGAGGGAAGCAGTCTGCATTCCAACAAGGGTGAGGAGAGTGGATAGATTTCTACAGCACAGTACCGCAACACTGCATTTTCTTAAGGAGTTGTTTGAATTTTGGAGGCATTTTGCATTGGGTTGACTCCTCTTTCCATGGGATTATCAGATAGTTGGGGTAGAGTCTGAGGTGAGATGAATCCTGGCTGAACCCCGGCATGGCTTTACCACAGATACAAAAGTCCTGGCAATTTGGGAGACTCTGACAAGTGGGGTGACTAAATGGGACAAGAATTCCATTCAGTTTTCCTTCTCTAGTGGCAATCACTAAAGACTCAAGATGGCCACTCAGTAGAAGCAAGTAAACAGTTAAGTAATGCTGAGTTACCCCATCAGCAGCCATCAGAGCTTGCCTCGTGGGCTGGCTCTCTGTGTGCTCTGTGGGGTGTGTGACTCTCCTGTGCCATACTTGCTGCAGTGTGGAATGCTTTGCTGGGAGCTGCTCTGCCACACATAGCAGGAGAAGGTAACGACAAAAAAATCCTATGAATCCTCTGTTACTGTTCTACATTTCACCCTTTTTGAAAAATGTGTCTAGTTCCTATCATTTAAAAAAACTTTCCTGGTAGACCATTTCAGCTTCCAATAGCAGAATATATTGTGGAGGTTAAGAGTGTATCCAGAAAGAAAATAGTCATGAGTAGCAGCAAAAGAAATTACAACTAGACAAATGGGAAAACATTTTCACAATGGATGTGAGCAAATGCTAGAAGAGAGACACTGGGATCCTGGAGATATTCAGATATTTTGCAGGAGGCCCTGAGCCTCCCTGAGCAACCCAATCCCCCTTTGAAGTGAGTCCTGCTGGGAGCAGGGGTTGGGTCAGTGACTTCCAGTGATGCCTCCCAACCCAAACTACTCTGAATCTGGAAGGTGATCAGCTCCCTGACCACCTGAATCATAGAAAGTGCTTGTCTGGCTGCCTGGGCTGCCTCTGGGGAAGATAAGGATGGAGAGCACTGGCTGAGGTTCAACCTGACTCAGACACAGGAGCTTCGTGTGCTTTTGGTGCTGCCAGGCAGAGCAGCCTTTGGTGCAGTTTAACACAGGGATTCAAAGACATGCTATTCCAGAGCTTCTGCAAATCATGCAGATGCTGGGAAGCTGTTCTGACACCTGATGAGCCACTGTTCTTCTGCTTTAAAAGTGCTCTGTATCTGCTTATCCTTTGCAAAGTGACACCAGTATGAATGTGTCTGAATTTGCAAAGTGTGTTTTTAATGTAGGCATTCAAACTGCTTCGAGCTGCATGATTATGAGAGTTGAGCCTCAGCTCCCACTTAGCTGTCATCGTCAGCATTCATAACCAGTGCTGAGAGGCGTTGGTGGTGAGAATCAAGCCTTGGTGCAGCTCCAGGTGATTGCTGCCTTCTCCCAGAGCCTCGGCACACACTGCATGAATATCACCATGCAGTGGCTGCCATCACTCTGCTGGATAACCAGGGCAGGAAGAAAAGCTGTGCCTATCATTTAAATGAGATGCAGGCTCCTCTGAGATTCACAGTCCTGCCATGAGGTTAATTAATTATCTTGAAATAAATATGGTAGTGAAAATCATCTATTCTTTTCTTTGGAATACTAACAGAAATTTTGAGAAAAGGAAAACTGATACGAATTTATACTTCACAATTGCACTTCTGAGCCTGGAAAATATTTTCCCTAGTGCAGATGCAGGTAAACTGGAGTCACAGATGAAACAATCATATGGACAGCAAAGGGGGACCAGCTTGAACATTTCTCATGTAATCAAAGCCCAACCAAAACCCTGCAAACTGGAGAGGTAGCCACGGCAGGATGAAGGTGTCATAAAGACGAATCACCATAACCATCCAGAGGTTTTGGTATTTGCTGTGGCTAATCTAAGCTGGGTGTGTGTGGAGCAAGGTGTGCAGCACCTCCCTCAGACCCCCAGCCACTGCGTGGGGTGTCAGCTGGCTGGAGATTTGAAGTTGCAAAATGGGTTGAAGCGTAAATGTAAGTCTTGATATTATCTCTGCATACAGCATCAGAACTATTTGACGCCTTATCAATTCATAATGCATCTGTTTCAAAACCCTCTGCTTGCACCAGGAGCTGTGCATGTGGAATTGTGCTGTGCAGGGGGCTCAGGGCAGCTGTCACACACTGCAGATGTCAGATGCTGTGCCTGCTGTCCAAGGCAGAGTGAGGCCGTCCCCGGAAGGGCTGCGGTTTTGGCCATTTGTTCTGATGTTTCCTAAATGAGGGAATCACTGCAGCTTTCATACTACAGTGGCTCCTCAGCACTGGCTCTTGAGACCCTCAGCCCCTTCCACCTCTGTCCAAAGGTCCCTGAGCAGGAAGCCAGCCCCTGAGCCGGTGACTGGTGCTCCATCACAGCTGCAGGAACAACCTCCTGCCTTGCCAAGGAATAAAAAAGGGAGGGAGGTTCGTTTTCTGCAGTGAGCTCATATTCTGAGAATGGGCCACGGCAGCTCATTACTAACACATGCAGTGTTAGACGGTCCACAGGCAGGGCTGGGGGTGCTGCTAGGGACTGCCTTCAATTCCAAACAACAAAGCAGGAGAAGTATAGGCAGGGGGTGACAGTGGCAATTGCACTTCTTTGTGATGCAGAGATCAGACACCAAGTGGCCAGGTGTTAACGCTGTTTTAACCAGTCATGGAGCTTTGAAGTGTTTTTCTGAGCTCTGAGTGTATTTTCTTAAAGGCTAAAATACACTTTGAGTGCTGTGCTGTCAATGCAGCGAAGGATGCTGAAGGATGGGCCGCTGTCTCAGAATAGAAGGCAGATATATATTTTTGTTGAGATTTAGTTGCTGAATTGGTGAAGCATCAAGCAATTGCCATAAAGCTTTTCTCTGAGTAATACTCTTGTCCTTCTAGATTTGGGTGACTATCTGACAGTCTGTGTTGGCTGAAGATCAAAGGGTAGAGAGAGACTGTTCGTCTGGCTGCAGTTTCCTTCCACCCTTTGGCAAAATAAAGCAAAGGAAATGTGACATCCCGCCCTGTGAGTTGGGTCTGGGAGTGGTTTGGGGGCTCGAGGCAGGAGGGTTGGGGGATGCTGGGCTGTGCTGCCCTCACTGATGAGGCCGTACTGGGTTCATCCTCCCTGGCCACTGTGGGAACTGAACTGTGTGACACTGAGTGCCAGAAGGATCCTGGTGGAAAGGCTGGCAAAGTGTCCTGAGAACTCCCCAGGAAAGATCATACAGCCTTTGGAAAGCTTTTACAACACGTTGGACTAACATGCATTGAGAGAATTGAGGTGGAGCTGATTCTTGGGACAATGGTGTGCTACAGTCCAAAAGTGCTCAGCTGAAGCCCTTCCCAGACTTCTTGCCCCATGATCTCCATGATCTCCTCCCTCTTTCACGATGAGACTGGTTCTGAGCCCACAATGAAGATGTGTTCATCAAGGCCTCAAATTCTGTTTTGCAGAGGTGTTACCAACCCCTTCAGCACTGCTTTACTGAGCCTTTGCTCTGAGCTCCTCCATTCCAGAAAAAGGCACCCCGGGGCAGAGGGATGCTGTGGATTTTGGGAGCTGTGAGTGTATCCCAGGAGCCACATCCCTGTGCACTTCAGAAGGTAGGCAGTGGTGAAGCCAGAAGAATAGGGAAGAGGGACATGTAAAAAGCCTTACATGGTTCATGCCCAAAGACCAGACAGAATCAATATGTTTCCATGGAGCATATTGCATCTAATCAGTTTTCTGGTGGAAAACCTCTGAGGAGCTTGAAACCTAGGCCAGAATTAGTTGCCAATGTCTAGTGAGTGATAAGAAGGTAATTAAATACAACATTTGTCTTGACTGGAAAAATATATTAACCCTGGTGTGATTTTTTTTCTGTAGTCTTGGGAATGGTGAGTGCCCAGCAGGTTGTGGCAGAAGCTGTTTCTGCCAGGAAAAAAATGTTGGTATCTTTCCTTTTGCAATGTTATTGGTTATGACTAGGAGAGACAGCCCAAAATTTCACTCCAAGGTCTTACCTGGCCAGGAGTTCCTCTGCTGAGATGCCCTTCAGGGCTGATCTCTCTGTGGTGGCCTTGGTCATGAGACCTGGACCATTGGAGTGGTGGGAAGAATGGGCCAGGAGGGACAGGGCACCTCCTTTCCCTGTTCCCTTTCCTTCCACTGATTGCCTGGCACCATCCTGCACTGTATCTCACCTTTGCTTTTGCAATGACTTACAGAATCTGGGGGGAGAAGCACTTGGTTTATACCTCAAGGCGAGAATAGCAGTTGGAGCTAGCTCTAAGCCTAAATCCAAAATGTACACCTGCCCGAGACTGCACCAGACTGCACCATAAAGCTGCTGCAAAGATTCCCATCCCCTCCATGATGCAGGGAAATCTGTGCATCTTTCTGCAAGAGAGGGATAACAGATGGAAGTAATAAGTGGTGTTGTGCCCCAGCCCCACTGCCAGCCTGGCTCTGAGCACTCAGATGCAGCTCCCTCCAGGCTGTGCCAAGGGGTTTGCTGTGAATGGTCTATCTGGGTTCTTCAGCAATGGGATGGACAAGAGGCTGAGCCCACCCAAATCTCCTGCCTCCTGCTCCTCCTACCACCACACTTCACAGGGTCCTAGTGAGAAGTCAGGTCTAGGGCCATGATGAGGGACCCTGTGCATGGAGGGGCTTGGGTGCTTGATTTCCACCAAAGTCCCAACGCCCATGTGTGAGCTGTGGCTCACATTTCTTGCTTGAAACCTCAGCAAGATGCCTTTGGGATAAGCTCCTTGGCCTGGTGGGAGATGCTCTTCTCTCCACAGGCCTTGAAGTGTGCCAGTGCTCTACAAATCTAATTTGGCCCAAATTTACTTCCAGAGATGGTCTCTTCAGAAAACCATGTTTACTTTCCTCCTGGCAGTGACCCAGCTACATGATGCTCTGGATGCACAGAATTGCAAGTGCAGTGTATTAAATTATCGCTGCTCCTTCAACTGACATGCAGAATTGAAGTTTTAACTGATCTGGTTTTCCATGAAAAATTTATGCATTTAAGTGTATCTAATTGAGTAAATTTTATTTGTATGCAGGGTCTGCTTGTCCTATTGCCTCTCTATCAGTCTGGGATTGTATTAAGGTCTCTCTTCGTGCCCAGAGTCTGTAGCCTCATAGACCCTTGTGTGTGTCCCCCTTCAAGCAACATTTCTGTCACCTTTTCAGTCAACCTCCTCCGGGCTGTTCCTACCAAGAAAAAAAAACCCTCCAGCTTCCACCCAACAATCAGCTCTCAGCCCTTGGTGTAGGCCCCTGAAAACCCAGCTTTTTACCTCTTATTCCAGCAGGCACTAGTTGGCTGATTGCTTTCTGCATAGACCACAGTCTCTTCTCCCAATTACTGTGACTGTTGGAGCTTTAAAGTTGATGATTGTATGTTGTTGGAATACAAATTGATCATTAGAAACATTCATAATGGCTGCTTGACTTTATAATTAGCCATATATCTGTATTGCATTCAGGAGCTGCTAGTCTTCAATGAGCACATTCCAAATAATCCATTTATATTTAAATAAATGGACACACAATAGCTATCTTAATCAATCTAAATATAATTCCTATTTAGGACCCTCTGCTTTGCCACTTGTACTTTTTTCTTAGAATAGCAGCAGTTGGGTTTGGTGGGATTTGGAGCTCCAGGAGGGCTGATCTGGAGAACAGGCAATGGTCTGCTCACTTGCAGCTTCCCAGTCCATCAGGTACAGGGAAATTTAGATCATGATAGTGTAACAGTAGCACTGGTGGGACAGAGGTTTGGGTCTTCTGTCACTTGCATGAATTATGAGATGTCTCCAGCAGTGTCATAGTTTCACCCTAGCCAGCAGCCATGCCCCAGGCAGCTGCTCACTCACTCCCCCACCAGCAGGATAAGGGAGAGAATTGGAAGGCTAAAAGCCAGGAAACTTGTGGGTTTAGATAAAGACAGTTTAATAGGGAAAGCAAAACCCAAGCACACAGGTAAAGTAAAACCAAGAATTCATTCACTGCTTCCCCTGGGCAAGCAGGTGTTCCACCATCTCCAAGAGAGCCAGGCCCCATCACACATAATGGTAACTTGGGAAGACAAACACTATCACTTCAAACATGTCCCCTCCCTTTCTCCTTCTTCCCCCACCTTTATATATGAGCATGATGTCATACGGCCTGGAATATCCCTTTGGTCAGTTTGGGTCACCTGTCCCGGCTGTGTCCCCAGCCAAGCACCCCCATTTCCTCACCAGTGTGGCAGTACAAAAAGCAGAAAAGGCCTTGGCTCTGTCTAAGTCCTACTCAGCAACAACAAAAATATCTCTGTGTTATCAACCCTGTGTTGTTCAAAACAGAGCCCTGCACCAGCCACTGTGAAGAAAATTACCTCTACCACAGCGGAAACCAGCACAAGCAGTAGGTTTCCTTGGATCTGGGATCATAAAAAATTAACTTCCATTTTTCCATCCATAAAATTCTAAAAAAAATTTTAAAATTATTTATTTTAAACAGCTTGATTCAAGTTTGTTGGTAACTTTATAGATTTGATAAGGTAAAGACTCTCCTGGCTTATTGTTGCACCTGGACAAATTTGAGGTAATAGGCATCTGAGGGAGGTCACAGCAGTCACCAATGATGTGCGGGTGAGATGACGGCATAAGCTGGGAACTTCAAGTTGAGTTTGCACTGCATAGTTTGGATCCTGCCAGTCCCAGACAGGTGAATTTTGTGATTCAATCGTCCACCCATGATGTGAAGATTTTAATTTTCTGGACCCTGAATCATCTAATTTACCTGTTTGGTGCAAATATGAGAATATGGCTGAGCAAGGAACCATATGTCATGACTGCTAAAAATCACTTATCAGATTTTATTGGGACATGGAATTGCATTTTTACACCTTTATGGACTGTCAGCATTAATCGTTCCTTGCTTATTGGTGAGGGTATTTAAGACTGTATTGGTTTTGAGATGAGAGGACCATTCCTCAGCTGGTAGACACTCCCTGGGGTTTTGCTTAAGCCACATTAGCACTCAGGGAGTGAGGATCACAGTGATGCATTTTTTGGGGGGAGTTGTTTTCTTTCACTAGCAAAAAAGAGGTGTCTTCTTTTTTATGGAGCACAGTCAAACCCTGAGGAAATTACCCCTCCCTAGAGGACCAGAGGAGGTGTGAATACCTGAGTAGTGAGCAGACTCTTACACCCCACCAGGGAGTTCCTGAAGGTGATGAAAATACTGTTTTCCACTGTTTTGCAGTATGCTTTTATCCCCATGCAGCTCCCATGGAAACAATCACACAAAACCTCCACGTCTTACTGCAGACTGATCTTATTTTATTGTGTTGTCTTCTTAGTGAGAATAGATAAAATAATAACAGCAAAAAAACCCCAGCCTATGATGCCAATGGAGATCGTTAAACCCTGCACTGCTTGGGGTGGTCAGAGTATGTTGCACATCATGCTGAGTGGGTGTCACACTGTCCCCAGCCCTGAGAACTCAAAACAAGACAGGTCAGGTGAAGGAAAGAGGAACGGAAGTGTCCACATGGATATGGCTGGTAGGTCAACCCCATCTGAGATCTGGGTTAGCTGGGATGGTAGGAGAGCCGGGGGACATTGTTCTACTAATTACAGGTGTTTGGCTGTAGAGGTTTGTTTGGCTGTGGTGTCCTGGCCACGGACTCTTGTTCAGGGACACCACACCAGATAGATGGAGCTCTGTCCTCCCCCAAAATAGGGGAGTTGCCTTGCTGGGCAACGCTCCCAGCTCCCAGGAAGTCCATAGCACGAGCACTGCTGGAGTTGCCAGAAAGGAGCCGAAAACCTGCCAAACCTCAGCTGGGATGAGGAGAGAGAGCCCGCGTGGGGCTCTGCTAATAGGGAGCTGTTAGGGACTGCTGAACAAAAGGACTTGTCCTGCAACAGTACAGTAGGCAGGGAGAGATTTGGTTTATTTGACCGTGTTTCATCCAGGTCTGATGGGGTTTTTTCCACTTTGAAAGTTCCTTTATTCTCTTCTGTGTTTCCACAGAACAGCTGCAGCGTTTCAGGGCTTCTGGGGTGTTTTTGTGCACACAGTGGAGAGGGGTCCAGACCAGTGTTGCAATGGGTTCACACCACATGCTAGAAAAGTTCCCCTGGCCCCATCCAGTGAACTTTAAACTTCCTATAGTCCAGATCAACACCAAAAATCACTGCAAGATCCCACAGTAGGAGAGCAGGAAGGACAAAGTGCAGAAACAGTTTGGTACAGCTTTACAGGTAGAGAGAATTTGTTAGGTGAGAATGACCATGTGGGAAACCCCCAGTGCCTCTGCCAAATTTAACCCTGGCATGCGAGGGACCTAGGAATAATACATGGTTTATACAAGTTTTCCTTGTTAGCTTTTCCCAGAAAGATTCTTTATCTGGTGGGGTTTTGTTCACTGAAGCTCTTTGATGCTGCCTTTCATTTTCCCCAGTAATTTTTCCTTTCCAATGGCCCACTGTTGTCCATCCTTATTACATGGAGTCATTTGGATCACATCCATTTTTGCTTCTTCAAAAAAATTCCACTACCTTTGCTAAAGGCTGCATCACACCCTATTTAAAATCAACAGAGAATTCAATGAGCCCCAAACCGGACCTGAAATTGTTACTTCCTTTCAGGTTTCTCGGTATGATATCTGCCTCCTAGCAACCACCATTTGCAGGCAGGGGTACAGCAATATTAAGCTTTCAGTTGAGTGCCACCTGGCATCCCTGTGCACCCGGCAGAGTCTTACAAAGCCCTCAGTAGTGTCAACTCATTCCCCTTGCTGTAGGTGTCATTTGCACACAGTGTTATACACCAGTCTGAAAAGCAAAGGAAAGTTCTGCCCTGCAGAGGCTGTGAAAGGAGAATGGGGAGTGCAGCCTCGATGAATACTCCAGGTGTGACAGAAGCACCCAGAGGATGTTTGGGGTCCTGTGCTTTTACTGCCTGGTGTATCGTCTCATCCCAGGTGCACTTTTGCAGTCCTGCTCTTCGACAGCTAATTTAGTGCTTTTTTCTTTCTTTAATTACAGCAATTTATCTCACTCCCTCCCATCTCATCCTCTCTAATATACCGTGGTGGTGAATGTCACTTGTTCAGGTAGGACAAGGTGAAGTTTGCCTGCTGGGAGCAGTGATTTTTCCTTAAGGACCTGGAAAATGCTCTCAGCTGAGTGCAGCCTTTGGGTTTTTTTGGCTTCCTTATGCTTCTTTTCCTCCTATTTTTGCATGTCCATTCCATAAATTCAGATTTCTGATTAGCCCAGTTGCATCAGTTTTGGATCTGTTTGGGGAAACTCAAGATCCTCTTTCACCTTCCACTCTTAAGGAAGAAAGCTGTGTGTTATTCCAGTAGGGCTGGAGAACCAGCCATGTCCATGCAGCTCCATCAGCAGGACATTCCAAGGGCATTTGTGGCTCAGAACAGCTTGACTTCCTCAGCTGTTTCTTAAGAAACAGTAACAGACATCTCAAAGGCTTTGGATGAACCTCACTTCTGGTGTATCCTATTTGAAAGAGAGCCAGTGACTCTTCCATGTCTGTTAGTCAGTAATTTTTGCTCTTGGTACTGGTGAGGTGATACAAGGTTATTTAGTTGTGATGTTTCATGAGGATCTCAGCTTTCATTAAGGGACAGGAAAGGAGTAAATATTTAGTGCACAAACAGACTCCAAAAAGAAAGCTGAACATGCGAAGCTGCAGGGCCAAAATTCAGAAGGCAATTTAAGAGTCTGCCACCTTCAAAACTCTCATTTAGTTATTATTTTTAGATGTCATGATGTTTTTAATGAACTCCTGAATCTTTAGAGCCTGGAGCAATTCAGCTGGGAGGAATTATAGTTTCAAGCTGCAGCACACCTTTGGAAACTTCCCTGGTTTAGCTGAGAGAGATGAGGATGCACAAGGGATCTGCATATGCCTGTGGGGTTTTGTAGAGTGCATACAAACTTATTACCCCATCCATTTTACTATAATTGTATCTATGTTGCTAACTGGACAATTAGCAAGGACCACCTCAATAATCCAGGAAGATAAAAAGTTTAAGAGCAATGGCATAAATACACTGTGCATTTTACTGGTTCAACAGTCATAATATGTGGATCATATAAAAATAGCTATTTAACAACAACTGTTTCTCCCACAGCAATTAAGAACCTATGAAAGCTGAAAGATGAAGAGCATCATATAATTAGTTTCTGCAAAGTCTAATGAGACTCTATTTTCTCAGTAAAGAGAATATTCTCTTTCTTGAGAATAGAAAAAATAACTGATGATAAATATTTATAAGTGACTGTTAGCTTTCTCCTGTCATGTAGTTTTCATCAACACACTACATTAAAAAAAAAAAAACAAAACAGAAGAAAGGTTAAAATTAGAAAAGCAGCTTATTAACTACTGTTTAGTATTTGTACTGCAGCAGTGCCCAGAAGACCGTGGCGGGTTCTGGGCTCCAGGCACCACCTCCCTCCCCAGCCTGGGCTGCCTGCAGGGTGCTCCCATGAAAGCATTATGGTTTTGGGGAGAATTTGGGAAACTGGAACCGTCCTAAATAATGCACTCTGTAGTCACTGCCTTATGTTATTTCAGCAACTCCACTTAAGGTTCCTTGAATGGGTTTTGGGGGATGCATTTTCTGTAGTAATTACAGGCACTACTGGAGACACCCCTTGAGAGCCGCTCTGGCTATGGTATGAGCTGTGCATGTGCAGTCTGAGCCCGTTTTGCCAACATGGATTGTTCAATGCATTTACGTAACATCTCTTGGCCAGCTCAGTTGACATGTACTACAACAATGGTCTGGCTGCAAGTAAAATAATGTGAAGATATATATTGATATTTCAATTACCTTTTAAATTGTACTTGCTGAGATCCCTGTGCCTGACTTGGGCATTAAAGCATGCATTGTACCTGGTTCTGCAAACACATCGTTTTGTCAGTTCAATGCATGTAACAGCTTATACTTCCATCCTTGAGTAATCACCCCTGCTTTAAAGAGTGACCCTAAATCGTATTTACACAATAGATTAATGCTCAGTTCTTACGGAGAAAAAATTGCTTCAAGGAATCTGAGTAAGTGCAATTTTCTCTGCTCTTCTTCCATGATCTCCATCATAAATAAGTAGCTATGAGTGCTCCTGGGTCAGTGCAAGGGCTTCTTGCAAGCAGTTGCTTTTACAGCTATTTTATAGCTAGGGTGCTGAGGAACTAACAGTTGGAAATTAAACCAATGGTGGTTATAAATACATCTCTTTATGTGGCTGTATCTTCATTTTTTTTCCAAGAATGAGATGATGGCAGAACAGAGATTCCTGAAGAACCTCTTTTTGAAGGCAAAGGTGACCTCTTTTTAGCTGCTGTGACTGCAAGGCAAGTTTCCTTATTTAAGGGGGAAGAATTCATACTTGTCACCAGGAAAAATATTGAATGCACAAGAAGTGTCTCATGTAGTATGAAATACTACTGCACTCTTTCCTGAGGCATACACTTAGATAGGATTTTCTCAAAAAAAAAAAAAAAAAAAGGGTGAACATCACATACCAGATGCCTTCTTAAACATACTTGCTAACCAAGGTCATGTTAATTCTTCTGAGTTCAAAACAATTTCACTTACTGGATCAGGGGTTAATATTTCACAGACACACAATAAAAGGTTCAGGTCTTAAAAGCAAAAAAAAGAATTTTTTAAACGGTATTCTGAATGGAAATTGTATCCTCTTCTTAGAAGAAATCAAATTAAATAAAGCATCACGAGTGCTGCTGACCTGTACATCTGCTGAGACCAGGGACATGGGAGAACAGGGAATGAATGGCTTAACCTTCTCCTACTCTCTTGTTATGGTGAGACTGTAATAGCAAATGCAATTCTGCCTCCCATACCTCAGAAAGGATGTTGCAAAACTTGGAAAGGACACTGCAAAGAGCCATAGTAAAGATATAAGGGCAAGGAACTCTGTCTTATGGTGTGAGATTTAGAGAGCTCAATCTGTTTGGCTAATCAGAGAGATTTCAGCCTTGATTTGATTACAGGTCTTACATATTTTATGAGGAATAAATATTCTAAAAGTACTATTCCATCCAGTGCCTATAGGCATAGCAAGAACCAATGTCTGAGAGTTAAATTAAGAACTATTTATGTTTTAAATAGCACACACAATTCCACTGGTGGCATGGTTAGCCACCAATAAAAGAGGAGGAAAGTCAAAAGAGGTAGTAGCAGTTCGTTTTGATGCCGAAAATCATGGTAGTGTGCTTCTAGAAAGTATTAAAAGGGATTTTTGCAGCCAGACCCTCTCCAGTGGAGCAGCCAGACGTGGGTCTCCCTGCACGATGCAGCTCTGAGCACTCAGCTGAGCTGTGTGTGTCCGTGCGCGGTGTCCATGCCCGTGTCCAGGTGTCCGTTCCGTCCGGCTCGGCACGGGCAGAGCTACAGCAGAGGGTGCTCTGAGCCCGCTGTGCCGGGCAGCCCCTGCTCCCGGGGACATTCCGTGCGCGTCCCGGGAGGAGCGCGCTGGCGAGCCCAGCTCTCCGTGGGCAGGCTGCTGAGGGCTCTTACGCCTGTGAATTTAATCACTGCGCAAATTCCCGGGCCTTGGGAGGTGGCGCTGCCCGGTTTCTTGGCTGGGAAGCTGGAGCAGCGCCGTGTGTGCGATTCCCAGCGAGGGTGGTTATGTAAATAGCGCTCTCACGACACTCTGCTGGGAGGCACAAGCAACGCTCTACTAATTTGTCCTCCACGGTCCTTTCCCCAGCACAATATTGGGGGAAAGACGTTCTTTTATCAAAGCCCTGACAGGACTTTTAATCAAAATAATCAATTTTAGAATAATGTCTCATCCATGCTTCCTGTTTCCTTCTCTATTTTTCTCACTCCTGTTTTTTTTTTTTTTAAATTTTTTTTTTAAACTTTTCTCACGGAAGAAAAGGGAAAAAGGGCAGGCAGGAACATGGGAAAAAAATGCACTACTCATTTCCCATTTGCGTTTAAAAGTTTCAAAATCTCTGAAGCACTGCTTATGAAAATTTCCTATTTCAAAATCAGGGCAGTATTGGGGCCTGGGAGAGAAGCCTTCCAGCCCAATCCAGCCAGTTCTCATATAATTTTAAAGGGCTGTTAATATTCAAGCTGAGGGTGGAATAGCACCTCCTTCCTGAAAGATGAAGGGGAACAAGCTTGGGTGACATGGCAAAGGAGCATGTGGGAAGCAAATCACTGCTTATTTTCTCTTCCAGAGGACCCATCCTGCAATGTGGGTTTGGGAATGGAGGAAGGAGAGGGGATCCTAGCCCCAGATGCTGCAGAAAAAGTCAATGGTTTGGGAAGGGAGAAAGCCATATCTGGGCTTTGGGGGTCCTCTCTGATGGCACGAGGCTGCCATGTGGAGAGGCCAAAGTCCTCAGGGGAGCAGTGCCATGAACGTGCTCCTTGGCATTTGAAGCATAGCACACTGTCAGCTGTGATTTGTTAGTCATGCTGGGTTCCCTGCCCCTCCAAATCTTCAGGGATAGACTTGGTATTTACTCTCTGATAATTTATTTGCCAGAGGACTGTTCTTAAGATATTGTGGTTTATGTTCAAAATATTGTTCATGTATAAAATAGCATTGAGGCTCGGTTGGGTCCTGAGCTGACCTCTGCCCAGCCCACAGATCCTTCAGCTTCTTGTTTGATGTGTCTCACAGTGTAAGACATGCTGCTGCCCCTCTCCCATACACACAAAGCTGCCTTCCCAGTACACATACCTAATTTGAAGCTAATACTCTCATTGTGGCTACTTTAGTAACAGTATAGATTTTTTTCCAAATGCTTCCAAATGGGTGGCTCCCAAGCCATCATTTTTCTGTTTCAGATTAAGCATATTTTTTTCTCAAGAATGCCATATCATACATAATTTTCTAGAATATTTTCTATTGATTTCATTCTTAGCCTTCATCAAAATAGTGCTGGAGCAATCAAGCAGCAGATTGTACCCTACCTTGCAGAGAAGAAAAGGGCATGAGGAGTCTACTTATACCATTATATTGACCTTCTGCTTTGTGAGTAATAGCCCTGCGTAAGAGGAATAGTATTACTAAAGAACACTGCTCCCAAGGCTGGGAGTCCTGGCTATTTTCTCCTCTGCTAAGGCTCCTAGAAAGTGTATCTCAACTATGAGAGACAGAGCTTCTATGTGGTACCATCTCCTTCCAGGACAGGCTGGAAATTCACAAAATGCCTGTGACATTCTTGCAAGACCACAAGCAATGAGCGCAAAAAGGACAGGCGTGACTCTTGAAAGGGATCAAAGTTATAACTCAACCAGCTGGAGTTAAAAAGGTCCCTGGCTTAGCTCTAGAAAGACTTGTATGTTTTAATGTTTGTGGAATATCCTCAGGTTTCTTACCAGGACACACTGCTGGGACAAGATCATGCCAGAACAAGTTTATGATGCTGAGGCATCTCCCGGGTTTGACTGCAGAAATACCTTGTTGTTTCTCTACATCTGTGTGAAATTAGTAGTCCTGGAACACATGAAAATCAGTAATAAAAATAAAAAGCTTTCCTTCCGCCCCCCCATCACCTCCTCCCACTGACACAATTTAAAGATTTAGAATCAGTTTGTATTGTGGCCAGAGATTGGAGTTACGATTGTAATGTTTCCACTTAGGACAAGGAAATTGAAGTAGAGCAATTAATCAATAACAATATGGGAAAGTAAAGACTGAGACTGTCACTTAGAGCTTCCATGCTTAGCTGCATAAGGGGAATTTTAGAAAACTTCTGTCTTTTACTGCTCTTTCAAGTTTTATATTACCAACTTTCAAGTATAGAAAGAAGTGATGCTTTATGCTGCCCTACTTCACCCAACATTATAAACCCATTCATTTGCAGGGAGTGGATACTTAATTATGAATAATCCCAAAGTGTTTCACTGAGTGTTGTACAAACTGTGCACTCAGGCCCATTTCATACAGTCATGAAATGCCATCATCCCTCAGGTGAAACAAAGCAACTCTTCAGCAGCACAAAGCAAGGCTACACAAGCAATTTGGGAAAGGAAGTGAGGAATAATGGATTCATTTGAAACTGCAGGGGGATTTAAACTATGCAGAATGCAATTACCAGAACTGGAGTTTATCCAGGACACTGGAGTTAAGACCCTATCTATTACAAAAGATGCCACAGAACTTCCAGCATCCTTCCCCTCATTTCCTATGTGTTACTCACTGGGCTCCTAAGTACACACTGAGAGAGGCCAGTTCTGTTTGGATTGCGAAAAATTATGCAGAGGAAGAACTAGTATTTCTTACTGACCAGAGCTTTCTCTTTGCACATAATGCAAAGGGCTTTGTACTGGAGAGAGAAATGAAGAGCTCTTGGGTGTGTGACTGTCCAGAGCCACCTACCCAGGGCAGCCATTGGTCTGTGAGCCATGGGCTGTTGAAAGAGCAGCGTGGCTTTGCAACCTAAATTTGGTCATCGGCATCTTAAGCCAGAAATGGACAATTTCCTGACCAAGTTTACCTAAGTTAGACTGAATTCATTTAAATGTCTAAGCACTTCTTAATTTGGATTGGAAATCCCATATTTCCAGGAGAGAAATAAAACAAGGGCAGTATCTCTAACATCCTGGCAAGGAGCACAGAGCAACATCACAGCACAGAAGAAAGACTTAATCTTTCTTAAGAAAAAACACACTCATCTAATGTGGTGCTTGTTAGGAGCTTTCCTGAACTGTTTCACTTTTGGAGAGTTGCCTGACCTACTGAGCCCAGGTCCCTTAGGACCCTCTGCCACCTCTCCACTGTAAACACACAATCCCTTGAAAAATAACCAGACACCTTTCTCTTCGAGCATTTACACCCCAGAATAAAATCAGCTGCCACAAGCTGGTTTATAAAGAATAGAGGAGCAGGGAGGAGCAGAGCAGTAAAGCCTGGCCCAGGCAGGGGTTGAGGGGCAGAGATGTAGCTGCTGCACAGAGTCCCAGGGCTGTCCCTGCCTCCCCTCTCACCACAGGCAAGCAGGCAGCATCAGATCTGCATGGGAGGAGGAAAGGAAGTATTTGTTCAAATATGTACATAAGTATTTTTAACTCCCACAAAAATACCAGCCATGACACTCTGGGAGCAGCATTTTTTATCTTGGCATGAAAGCTAGAGTGTATCTGGAAAGCTTTCAGCTGATTTGTGAGGTACAAAAGTCAGTATTCAACACTTCTGTTTCTGGACATTTAAATGATTACATTAAAAGTCAATAAGGCCTGTGCTTTTCTGCCTAGAGATCCAGGTACTAGATGTGCTCAGTGCTGGGAAACACCTGTCTTACCTGCCCTCCATTTACTGCTGAGAGTGTTTCAGTCTTATTTAAATGTATGTAGTTCAATACCCACAACTATTGTTATTCTTACATGGCTGTTGAAAACAGACAAGTAATCATCCTGGAAAATGCCTAACAGAATCCTCTTGCCTACTCACAGGTGCTAGTGGAAAAATTACCAATTACCAGTGAAACCCCAATAAATAATGCTTTGGTCTTGCAACTGCAAATCTTTTTAATAAAATCTGGCTATTTCATGCCTTGCATCATAAATCAGTGCCCCTGATGAGTGGGCTCTGAATGGCTGGACAAAAATAATTAATCAAGATTAAATCAAAAGCAGCATGATGCATGCAAAGGCAGTCTTAGCCGGGATGCATTCCTAGGAACAAAATCATTCAGAAATGGCCCATAAATCTGGGGCATGACTGAGCTGAATGTGAGGAAATGTGACTGGTATGGATTTTCAGGTTTTATGCTGCACAGATATTGGATATGATTAAGCTTTTCTGCTGCTGCAACAGCATCAGATTTCAGGCCATGTACACCTTGTACCTTTATCTACCAAACACAACAGGTGACCATGGTGGGCTGAAGAACCACTCTCATACCCCTCCTAGAATCACACAGTCATAGAGACATAGAATATGCTCAGTTGGAAGCAACCCATCAGGATCCTCAAGTGCAAATCCTGGCCTGCAGCAGTGTCTGATTGATAGCAGCAGAAATAAAGGAGGACCACAAACAACAGAAAGAAACCTGGTGAGATCAGACACTACTGATGATTTTACTGAGTAGACGAAGGACGTGCAAAATCTAGAAACATAAGCCTTGCTGAGATAATTTTACGTCATTGTATATGAAGCTCTCACTTGTGGTGTCTGAACTTGGTCATGTGCATATTCTCAAGCAAAGTAGAAGTGACAGTGTTCTGATAGCTACAACGCTGACAACTGGCCCAACCATTGAGGCCTTATCCAGTTTTTCTCTTGTATTTATTGACCATTAATGAATCAGGACTTGTTCCTCAGAGAAACTGAGCTAAAGCTCCATCTCTGATGCAACCAGGAGTAATACTCAGAAATACAAGAATATCAACAGGAAAATTAAACAGACATCAGACATGGTCTAAGTACCTAATGCAAAATAATGCCCTATTTCAAATTCATCCTTAATATCCTCCCTTTAAACCAGTAGAATATATTTTTAACACGTAACATTCCTGTCTGGAATATTTTCTTTCTTATTTCTCCAACTCTACTCCAGGGGAGCAAAGATTTGCATAGCATTAGGTCAAAAGCCAATTGAGGATATACTACATGGAAATTTTGTAAAAGAGACTCATCCCTGTATTGGTTTCACCTGGCCTGGTTTTTGGTAGTGGGGGGAGGGATGCCAGAGAGGTGGCTTCTGTGAGACGTTGCTAGAAGCTTCCACCATGTCCAGCAGAGTCAACCTCTGATGGCTCTGAAGATGGACATGCTGCTGGCCCAATTAGAGAAACTGGTAACACCTCTGTGATGACGTATTTAAGAAGGAAATCGAAACAGTGCACGTGCAGATTTTTTTCCAGGAGTGGCGAGCCGCCACCAGTGCAGCCCATGGTGATGCGCAGCCACTGCCATCTCAGTGCGGCCCACAGAGAGCCTTGCCTGCCTGGCCGCCCCAGCCAGCCGCGTCGCAGGCAGAAGGGCAGGGGTGGCGGCGGCTTCTTCTCCCCAGCACCCTGCATGAAGAGAAGCATTAAATAGTGCTGGCACCATGGTGGCCACCACCACCCAGCAGTGGCAGCAGGGCCGCATGGCTGATAGCAGAAGTACGGCAAGAGAGTCCCCAACGTGGAATCTAGACGAGATCAACCTCTTGGCGCTGCAGGGTGCAAGAATCTTTGAATTGGTGGAACTTGTTGGCAATAGCACCTATGAACAGCAATTTTTCTTCTAGACAGAGAAGAGGAGGAAGTGAGGACATGTAAGAGAGAACAACATGGCAGCACCCAGGTTAGTGAAGAAGGAAGGGGAGGAGGTGCTCCAAAAGTCAGAGCCAAAATTCCTCTGCAAGCTGTGATGAGGACCATGGTGAAACAAACTGTCCCCCTGTAATTCATGAAGTCCACAAGGGATGCAGAAATCCACTCACAGCCCATGAGAAAAGTGCTCATGCCAGAGCAAGTGGATGCCAGAGGAAGCTGTGATCCAGTGGGAGACCCGAATAGAGAGAGAGGGCCCCTGCTTCAAGAGATAGAGAAAGAGGGCCCTTGCTTCCAAACTAAAGCAGCCTATCCTTAAAAGACGGCACCCTATAGACAAGTGACCCATGCCACAACAGTTTTAGGAAGACTGTTCTGCCTGTGGGAGGGACTCACGGCATAGCAGAGGAAAGACTCCTTTCCCTGAGAGAACTGAAAAAGATCTCAGGTGACAAACTCACCAAAACCCCCCATGCCCTGTCTCCCTGCGCTGTTGGTGGGAAAGAGGGAGGGGCTGGGGAGGGAAAAAGGTCTTTTAAAGGCTTATTTTACTTCTCATTATCCTCCTCTGACTCTGTTAATAATAAATTTACTTTATACCTTTCAATTTGAACCTGTTTTGCCCTTAGAGTGTTTTTCTCCCAGTCCTCATCTCAACTCATGAGCCCTTCATTTTCTTTCTTTTTCTGAGCAAACGGTTTTCTTGGGTTCCTGGCATTTGGCCAGTGTCAAACCACAAACCACTCCCCTTCTGTCTGTGAAGGGGAACCAGGCTCAGAGCAGTTTTAGGAAGGCACCAAAAGCCAGAAAATACCCAGAGGTTCTGCTTGATACCAACCAGTGCCCAACAGGAAACGTGAAGGCACTGCGTAGTTAATAGACCCATCATTACAGTACATAAAGCAGACAGTGCCAGGGCAATACAAAATCTCCCCAGAAGAACCATAAGGTGGTTACTGAAAACCACCATGATTATAATTTATAAACTCATAGAAAGGGCAGAGCTGGTGCTAAATGTCCCAACATGGCTGAGTCACCTTTAATGTACTGGCTGTACACCTACTACTCAGTAACAGGGCACGCCTTGTTATCCACAATTCCCATCTCTCAGCATAGGTAAAAATTTCTATTTGGGATAATTTTTAACTTTTAAATATTGAATAATACACATTTTCTTGGAATTCTGCCTTTCAGCAAAAGAACAATAACTTCAAAATTTTAATAGCCTTCATCATTCAGCAATCCATGCCAAGAAGATTCATAGTAACAGCCATACTTTATTATTTTTATAGCAGGTTGTAGAGGAAATGATTTTTGGTTTCTGCATCAAGTGAAGGTCACTCTGACCACCTCTTGTTCTAGGGCAACTTCTGTGCAACTGGTTCTGTAGTTCAACCTTAGCAAACATCATTACTGAAGAAGGGGAAAAACAGCCTTAAAAATTCAGTGCACAAAAAAAATCTGCTGTGTCCAAACAAAATCATTAGCATAGTATGAAAAACAGCATAGGAAGTAAAACAGCTGATCTGCTGGCTGTTTGAGAAATGCTTCATTCTGACCTGATGTTTCAGCTAAAAAAAATACAAGTTTTGCACGTAAACTTGTGTTCATGTTTTTAATGAACTCCAACCTGACCAAAAAGCGCCCATTTCTGGGCCTCGTTTTGAGGCAGTTGCTCACACTAAACATCTGTGAAAGCTTTTGGGGTAGTTTTCCTTCCCCTGTGTATAGAATCATTTAGGTGGGAAATAAGGTCATCAAGCCCAACCCTTAACCCAGTGTTGCCAAGCCACCATTAAACCATGTCCCCAGGTGCCACATCTACATATCTTTTAAATCCTTCCAGACATGGTGACTCCACCACTTCCCTGAGCATGTAGCCTTATGAGCAGACTACTGTGTTTTTTGTCTTAGTTTGTTCTGAAAATGTATGTTTTTGCAGCCTGAGTCAACCTGGCTCCTCAGCTGAAGACAACTGCTTGAATTAATTCCTCTCCCAAAGCCATCAGTTGCACCAGATGCTGAGAAGAAAAGGGGCCACAGGAGATTCACATGAGTGCCCAATGACCACATGTTTTTCCCAGCCTGATCATTAGGTTTTAAATAGAACAAGAAAGAAAGGAGGTGGATGTAATTCCCTCACTCTGAGGAAGCTGGGGAGGAGGTGAGGATGTACTCAGCACTGCCAGCATCATCTTCTCAGCAGGATGGTGACTGAAGGCTGCTGGTTATGCAGCCCTTCCTTCGTACCTGAATACCAGATCAGCTTGAATTGTGTGGAACCTGGTCTGAGATTAAACCAGGGAAGTTTGTGGCTGCCAGCTTTGGATTGTGTTCCAAAAACCATGTCTTCCTTTATCAAGTATGGTTTGTCTATCCTGCTGCCAATTAGCATTTTTATAATAGACCCTGCTGAATCATAGGCAATATAAAAACAATGCAGTGGGCATGCGAGTATAGAAATGATCCTTAAAATCTGTTGGGGTGAAACAAGGATTGGAAGAGGATAGCAACTGTCTCTTTTTCTGCAAGAGTTTTCCTCCCCCAGAATCAGAATCCTGCTTTTTTTTCAAAGATACAGGCTCTCTTATATCCAAAACACTCCAGAGTTATTTCATCTCCTGTTTAACTCCAGGCTAATAATTTCATCTTTCATTTCCTCCTATTGTTCACCCTGGCTTGTATCCCATCTATTATAAGCCCCAGATATCAGAAAGTAATTTTTTTAGATTTAGGGAGAGGGAAGTAAGAGTCAGCTGGTTTGAAGTAAGGTTTTTATAGCAGCACAAGTTCTGGAAGTGTTGTGCAGAGACTGGTATTAAAGGAATAGCTCCATGGGACAAAACCAGAGTGAGGAGAGAAAGCTTTCTTTAAGAGCTGTATTACTGCCAAAGCAAGGGTAATTGCTCCTATTTAGGACTCTAATACAAAATGGTGTTTTGCAGACATTGAGGAAAGATTTGAAGTTTTCACAGGCATGAAGTAGCCACTAAATAAACACTCAAGGGAGATGGCCTTTTCTGAAAATCTCCAGCTAATTACAGCACTGAAGTAGTTGGATGCAAAGCAGCCTTTTAAGAAAATGAAAATGTCTGTAAATATGGCTTTTGCCTCTGTGATTGCACACACAGAGACACAAACTGCAGAGTCCATCAACTGGCCTAGAGTACCTGTCTCACATCAGGGACTGGGCTCAGCCCATTGCATCTCTGGCGCTGTGCTGCTTCCACACCTTCCTTCTTTCCTCTGAGAGGCTGCTTTAAGACTTTATGTTCCTTTTGCCTCATGAAGGTGGGTCAGATTCCCAAAAATACCAGCAAAACCTGGGCTAGAAGTCCTGTCTGAGAGTGCTGGGGTTAGCCTTGCAGCTCTGCTAATGAACCCATCTGCATCTCTTTTCCCTCCTACACCCATACCAAAATGCTTTACCTACCAGAATGCACAAAGGTGTGTGAGTGCTCTTCGGCCATTTAAGCAGGGCAGGTTGATTGGGCTTTCTAGAGGACACATAAAACTGATCCTTCTGGCAAATCTATTGAGGAAGTGGGTGAAGGAACAGAAGGTGCAAATACTGGTGTTTCGTTTGCACTGGTGGTCCTCGTTCAGTTCAGAAACAAAATATATGGCATGGGGGGAATAGGATAGTGCATCACAAAATTGTTCAAGGAGTCCCAAATCGTAAAACATCCTATAGATTAGATTAGGAGCAAGATGTCTGGTTACTGTCCTGGACTGGCAGAGCTGTCTCATTCTCTGAGTTTTCTTTCCTTGCCCTGAGATGTAAAGGATGCCTTATAATCTGTAATGCTCATACCTGGTTATGCTTTGATGTGTAGAACTTAAGGTTAATACTCCTCTAAATCACAGCTTTTCACTAAACCCTTCATCTCCCCTCCCTCAGGTTCCTGAGCCAGAAGGAAGGACTGATGCTTTGCAGGCATCTCCTGCTGTTGTGGGTTTGAATATTTTAAGAGCAATTCTGCCAGTCCCAGGGAGCCTAATGTTGTTCTTAAGGGTGTCTCTCACAGGTCACCCCACCTCCTGCACCAAAGGCAGGAGCTCCCTGGCAGGAGCTAAAGGTCAAAAAATTTCAGTTTGCTTTTTCTGAAGATTTTTTTATGGAAAGGCTGTAGGAGAGCTGCTAGGTTTAGAAAGGGAGTAAGGACGATAAAGATAGGCGGTGGCTCTACCGGGTCAGTCCAAGATCCAGCTCATTTGAATGTGGGATGTCAATACCAGAGGTAAAGATAAAGGTATCAGAAAAAGATGGAAGGTGCCTCAGAAAGAGTTAGGAAATAAACAACCCATGATATTTGTTTGCCAGTAGCTAATCCACAACACATCTGTCCAAAATATTGACAATGAATTGAACCGTGTTGCAACTTGGTTTAAATGTATGTTTTCATACAGAACTACCAAGGGGATAAATGTTCCCTTCTCCCTGAAGGACTGTTAGGACAAATAACAGAGGTGTGACAACTCTGTTTTGCAACAGTTGTCTGAACCTCTTTGAGGGGACACAGGAATATGTTTTCTTGTGGCACATGCTGTGGCAACTTGCAGATTGATTGTTCATTGTGCTAATGCACTGTGTGTTATTAATGACCTCTATTTCTAGCAGGTCCCTAGGACTTGCACTCACTGCACTGTTGAGGTGTGATCCAAAATCCCTTGAATCTTGCAGCACTTCCAGTGACTCTGGTGTGCTTAACATTAGTGTGCCAGGACATAGGTCTGGCCCCACAGATGTCAGTTTTTAAATACCATACTGTTCTGGCTTAATTATTGTTCACCTGTAGCTGTGTTTTGGATTTGATGAACAGTTACAATGATAGCCAGGTTCTCACCCTTTATGGAAAAGCGGCACTTCATAAATACTGAACTGTGTTCTTTCTACATCAGTGCTGGTTTCCTACAAACCTGGAAATGAAATCACGTGGCTGCTGTCTTGAGTGTAACTATTGAACAGCTATTGCTAAGAGGTTATTCCAAAATACATAAATAAGGAAAGGAATTCCATATGGTCCAGAAAAACAAACAATTGCCATATGGTGTTTCTGAAGAGGAAGAAAGAGTGTGTTTGCTTTTTTTCTTGCAGTATAAAGACAGAGCAGTGCCTGGTGAGAGAAGCAAGAATTGGTGGATTATCCACAACTGGGGCTCCCTAAAGAACCATGGGGTCAGAGAAGATATGGATATGCTGGGCTGAAGGTTCACTGAAGCTGTTACATGGCTCTAAATGGTAGTGGGAAGAAGTCACTGCTAAACAGGTAGAGACCCAGGAAGGTGACCAGAAGTCAATATTCTCCTTCAACTCTTCTGTTAGTAGTCTGTTATAAAGGAGCAGCTGGTCTGAGGCAGCAAAGAGTTAAAAAGTACAACAAAAACTCTAGACAGATTAGACATTAAATTATTCTGACACTCATTATATTAAACAGTTAATTATTTACTAGTGGCACTAGACAGCACATGAATTCTCTAGATCAGAACAAATGCAGTGATGCAGTCCAGGCTATTTTAATAGCAGAGCTTTGGACACAGTGTGCTGAACCTGCTGTGTCCCGTCACTATGTGCATCATTTAAAGCTTTTATAAACAGCCATGTTTTTTCAGGAGTCAGACATTAGGCAAGCACTCAGGCAGCATCATGGAGGAGTGACATAGCAGTGTCATAAACAATTGCAGAGATCCAAGCAGGGCCTTGAGATGGCTAAATGTTTGGGAAAACAGATTATATGGGGAGGACGGGTTGTTATGGGACTTAGAAGGCTGCATTGACTGTGCCAGCAATGTGTAAAAAGCAAATTCTCTCAAGCTTCCAAATTCCCAGAATCCTTCTGTGCCATTCAAAATAGCAGCAGTTTGTTGGAGAACCCTTTCAGCAAAGGTTAATGTATTTCTTTTACTCCTTGCATGAACACACTAATAGCAGAGGAAACTCCTGTGAATATTAAGAGGCAGCTATACAAGGCAGGATGCCACTTCTTCCTCTATCCCAAGCTGGCATTGTGGATATGAGTTGAACTTCCAAGTTCATGGACTTCCTCTCTCCTGCAAGGGTTCTGCATTCAAATTGTGCATGCAGGATTGATGGCATGAAAATCTTGTCAGAGTTGTACATGGAGCGATTTTAACGTACAAAGTGTTCTAGTGTATATAACCTTGTTTTTTAAGTAGCTGCACCTCTTGCACAACAGCAGTACAGCTCAGAACCCATTTCCTTGGAAACATTTCATTGCCAGCAGCTACTTGTTGCTTTCCTGGTGTAGAAGGGGGTGTGGCTATTTGGGAAGTATGGTGGTGGTTTAGGTTCCCTACTTTTCATCTTAAACTTGAGGTCTGGAGCTGACCTGCAATACAAAGATGAGCTGTAAGGAGCTAGTGCAGCTGATGTGGGACCCTGTCTGTGTACTATAGTGACCTGCTTTTTGGGAATCTGACTGCTGTGGATCCTGGGAGGAGAGGAGCTGGTGTGTCCTGTAGGGAGGCAGTGCATCAAAAGAGGGAGGAGTATTTTGTGTATGAATGGGACATAACTACCCCATTACTTCTGTGCAGGCTGCAAACCCTTCACAGCTGGGATGGGCTTTGGCTGGTTTGAATGCAGTGGCCAGTGGGGTGGACCCTTATCCCTGCCTGAATTAGAGAGACAAACTGAATATGAGTAACATCAGAAAATGTGTCATCTAACTGACCTTCAAATATTATTATTTAACAGCAGTGACAAATGCGCTGACAAACCTTTAGGAAAAAACCCTACAACATAAGCAGTAACCATATTACTTAAACACAAAAGGGAAAAGCAGAACTGATGTTCAGAGTCTGTTCCCTGTGCTGTACACCCGTCCAACTGATGCAATTCCCATGCATGTCTTGGCAGTACTTGTTACATCTTACCCCAAGGGAGATGACCCTTGCTTCACTGAGAGGCGGAAAAAAACATCCCTCCTAGAATTCAACAGCAAAGTTCCAGTTTGACCACGTACTTTCTAATGACTTGCTGAGGTCTTACACATTTACTTACCCAATTCCTGCGTAATAAAAATTGGCAAACTTCTTTGGAGAGAGCCCATGACTCTGCACTTACTGAGCAGCATCAGACTGCTGAGCAGTGCCTCTTGTTTTGACAGCTCACATGATGCTGTGAGTTACTTCCATATGCTGGAGCAAAGAGAGATCTAAGGCAGGGAGGCCCAAATAGAACAGGGAGAAGCTGCTACCTCTTGCCATGAAAAGCCATCCTAAACAATTTGTCTGGGATTAGAAAGGTCACATTTTGAGTAAGTGGAGCCATCACTGACAGCAGTTCTTTCCTACCAGCACAGAGGAAGAGAACACGTGTTCTTGGAGCTTGTGTGTAGTGGTTTTTAGTTCACAGCTATTTTCTCCTGAGACAAGGATTTGGAGAAATGCAAAGCAGGCTCAAAACTTTAAAGAATATAAAGAAAGTTTATTACTAACAGAACTAAAAGAATAATAAAAGTCAGAATAAACCTTCAGAACACTTCTCCCCCCACCTCTTCTTTCCTTTCCCACTGACAACATAAAGAGACAAAAGTTGGGATCTTCAGTCAGTTTACCACCTCTATAATAGTCCTTTTTTTTCCAGTTCATTTAGGGAGAGGAGTCTCTCTTGCCATGCCACAGAGACTTCTCCACAAGAAACAGTTCTCTCGTGGCTTCAATGTCATAGCGAATCAGCCGTCCGAGAAATGGAAATCTGATCACAATGTGGAAGTCCCTTCCCTCGACTTACAGCTTTCTCCACAACTGTTTTCGAGGGTTCAATCTTTAGCTAATGGGGACCATTTAAAGGATGAGCTGTTCAGAAGCAAAGGTTTTCTTTATCTGTCTCTGGGATCGTCTTCATCTCTGGGAACAGAGGTCTTCTTCTCTGGGGCAAGGGTCCTCATCACTCTCATCTCTCTCTGTTCAAGCTTCTTATTAGATCACAGCTACTTCAACATTTGCTTGTTTCAGCACAGGTGCCTTTGCTCAGGGTTGTGGGTTGAACGCTCCATCCCCCCATGCTTTTCATGAATTACAGGGGGTATTCTTATGTATCATAGTCCATCGCCATAGCCTTACAAAAGAATTTCAGTTCTTAGGTTTGAAGCATCTCCTCAATCTCCTCCCGCTGGGCTTCGGCTCTTCTTTCTTTACTGACTTTGGTGTCTCTATGTTGTTTTCTTCACGTGCCCTCACCTCTTCTCTTCCTCTGACCCGGTAGAGGATTTATGCCTGTAGGTTTCATCTGTTCTGAAGAATCTCACAGCGCTGAAAGAGTTAATCTTACTCGGGCCTTGCATCGGGAGTTTGTCTCTCGCTGTTGGTCACGTGCTCTCTGCCGGCCGGCGGTGGAGCAGGGCCTCAGCTGGGCGGGGTTTCTGGCCGCGCGGCTGCTCGCGACTCCGGGGCGGCTTTCTCCGGGGCGGCCCGGCCCCGCGCTACCGCGCCGGGAGCCGCCCAGCCGGGCCCCGCAGGGCCGCGCCGGGGCCCCCACTTACCTCTCCGAAAAGCCGGAAGCGAGAGAGCTTTCTCGGGCTTATTTCGTTCTTAAATGTGGTATCTCACAGAGGAGTGCTAAGCTTTTAAAGTGGCTTAACAGAGTTGTCAGTATTAAAATTAGCTAACTGATCGGTTTTGTCGGGTCTGGAGGAAGCTGTCAGCTCCTCACAGAATCACTTCGGGGCTGGTGGATTTTTCCGCAACTAAAAACCAAGCTATGCTAAACCACGACACTGTGTCAATCATTAGTAAGGGATTTGTTGGTGAAAGTGGGGTTTTTAAGTGTTGCCTTACAAAATGTAAAGATCAAAAATATGGGGAGAGAGTGAGAGATTGTTGTTGCTATCCCAGTCTGTTGAGAACACTGATGATAATGGAGTAAGGAGAAGGAAAAAAATACCTGAAATTTGACTCTGAATATTAGCACAAAAATCAGAACTTTAAAAAAAAATTCTTCATATATTTTCCCAGATGATAGTTATGGAGAACTTAAAATGAATACAACTGAAATGTGGTGTAACAAAAACTTTTTAATGTACTGCTCCCCAAATAGAGCATTGCACAATGTGACAGGGCCATGCCTCTATCTTCTTTCTAGTGGCTTTTTAAGCATATGTAGTGTGAAACACCTCTACAAAAAAAATGTGAATGCCGTGCACTCTGTCATGGGTTTGTTTACACACAAGGAATTAGGAGCTCACACTGAGAGCTCTGCTACTGCCCTCAGTCCTTAGAGCAGCTTTTCCTATCAGCAGGCATCTCTTGCTGCTGCTTGATGAATCACATCAGCTCCATTGGCAGAGAAACTTTTGCAAAAGTATTTCAAATATGGAGAGGGAAATGGATAATATGGTAGGCTCAGAGCACCTGAGGAGGCTGGCTTAGTTCTCGGAGCCACAAAACATTTGCACCTCTTAGGTATTTGAAAAATAAGTGTCTTTTCTATGGTGCAGTGGAAACTGTGGCAGTGTTTCAGAGGGATCCAACTGAACGAGCAGGCCTCAGGACTGGGATCACTGAGGGCATGGCAGTGGGATCTGGGTGCTGCCCCAATGAAGCTGCTGGTGCAGGGGGGCTGATTTATCATAGGGTACTGTCACCTCGGTGTGGAAGTGCCAAATGACAAAGGGGGTCTTGCAGCCTCCAGCAAAAGGGGCATGAGGACAGGAGAGTGATGGAGTAGTAAGGCAGAAAGGGGAAAACACAGAAGGCCCATGGGAAAAGCAAGTGAGGTATTTTCTGTCTGGATATACACTGTGGTAATTGGCAACAGCCCTTTTGAGATTGAATAAATCCAAATACTGACCGTGATAGAGGTTTTGAGATCTCTCTTGTCTTAAAATAAAACTGATTTTTTTTTTTTTTTTTTTTTTTTTTTTTTTTTTTAAA